>OZ038447.1:24048911-24076411 GCA_964036265.1 Daptonema setosum | reverse complement strand
TGTTGTTGTTGTTGTTGTTGTTGTTGTTGTTGTTGTTGTTGTTGTTGTTGTTGTTGTTGTTGTTGTTGTTGTTGTTGTTGTTGTTGTTGTTGTTGTTGTTGTTGTTGTTGTTGTTGTTGTTGTTGTTGTTGTTGTTGTTGTTGTTGTTGTTGTTGTTGTTCCCGTTCTCCGTTGCCCGTTCTCCGTTCTTCGTGCCCCGTTCCCCTTTCTGCGTTGCCCGTTTTCCGTTCTCCGTTGCCCGTTGCCCGTTCTCATTTGCCCGTTTTCCGTTCACCGGCGGCTGCTGTTGCTGTTGTTGCTGTTGTTGTTGTTGTTGTTGTTGTTGTTGTTGTTGTTGTTGTTGTTGTTGTTGTTGTTGTTGTTGTTGTTGTTGTTGTTGTTGTTGTTGTTGTTGTTGTTGTTGTTGTTGTTGTTGTTGTTGTTGTTGTTGTTGTTGTTGTTGTTGTTGCTGTTGATGTTGGTGCTGTTGCTGTTGCTGTTGTTGTTGCTGGTGCTGTTGTTGTTGTTGTTGTTGTTGTTTCGTCGCTAATGGCTAATCCCGTCCACTGTCCACCTGACGTGTTGCTCTGGGGTTTCTGCCAGGGCCCGTCAATTCATCATCATAATGGAAGTAAAATTTTAATTCACCCGTTCGTTATAAGTTAGTAAGTTACCCGTTACCCGTTCCCAATGCTCGTTCTACGTTCTTCGTTCCCCGTTCTCCATTGTTGTTGTTGTTGTTGTTAGCGCCACCCTGTTACCAGAGCGGCTTTCCAAAAATCCCAAGGCTGTAAGCAGCCTCAATCCGAAGACTGGGCGCTTGATGTTTACCTCAAGTTTCAATGGGTAAAAACCGACGATGTCAGCGAGCATCACGTTTAACAGGAGCGCACGAAACATGAGCTATGCGTCTCGTGTGGCTGTGACTGTTGCGCGTTAACTTTTGACGCACACACACACATTCGTCACCTTGTGTATGTATGGGGTAGAAACGTCTTTCCTCAAATGTTATATCTCCTTCGGTTTACCCCGACGGCTTTATAAAAAAAAAATTATTTCTTTGCCACTGGCGTTGACCAGAGCAGACAAGGAAATTACCTTGTGTTTGTATGGGAAAAATCCAACGAAATGGATGCTCATTGGCTTACTGAAGCGTGCGTGAAACGTGAACTAAGCGTGTAGTTTGTCTACAACACACACGTGCGTATTCGCACACTACTGATAGGAACACACGAACACACGGACGTTTGTCTGTTATTTATATGATGAATTAAATAATATCACTGGCCAAAAGCTGTATTGAATTCAAATGGCGCGCGCGAAAACAAGAAATCCGGGAAAAGCTCAAGGGCTGCCTGGGATTCAAGTGAAAAGTTGGTCAGTTAAATACTCCAACTTCTGAATCGTTAGCTGCATCAAAAGTAAGAAAAGGCGATGCATAATAGCCGGCTGTCCGACTCAACTCAACCGAACAGCTGTATGCTATAACATGCAATCATCATGTTCAGTAGGTGTAATCCGTTTTGGACACGTTAACGTGTCATTTTTTCACTTGAATCTCAAGAAGCTCTTTACAGTATTTCCCTGGAAGATTCATACACTTCGGTGAGACAAACCCTGAGAACAAGAACAGATGTCGGATGCCGTCCGAATGAAAGTTGTTTAGCTGATGATGGTTATTGGAAGTATAACCTATTCAAGAGGTCTTGTTACTAAGAAAACTTTTCGGCGCGCAATCTGAATTCAAACTGATTCTGGCGCGTGTTCAAATTTTCGGGAAGAAGATATCTACAGTACACAGGTTATTTGGAAAGCAGAAACTCTGACCGAGTTATAAACTACTGAGATTGGTATCGGAGACCAGAATCGAAACTTCGGTGGGCGTGAGAAAGGCTGGATCGATAAAACGTGGGAACACTAGCGGACGAGAAGGAGTGGGAAAGGTGGAATTCCCCCTCTTTGGCGGTTTCAAAAAGTTGAGTTTGTTCCAAAAGGTGTAACTAAAATGGCCTGACAACTGCCAATTCCCCCTCTTCGACGAAATTCCTCTACCTTTGGAGAATTAGTCCATTCGCCAGCGCGTGGGAACGACGAGTGATCGACACACTTTTAGATGTTATGGCACATGATTGATAGCATGCATTAACCTTGGTCTAGTCAACCTGTCGGAACATTGATATTTTGGTATAAAACATTTCAAAATGATTAGGGTACTGGATTTGAATACTAGCCTTGTATGTATGTCTGTACATACAAATATTATGGGCTCAATACGATTTTTGTCTTTTTTAATAGTTAGCTGAATTTTTTTATGCACGCCATTTTTTGGTGACACGTGCCTTGCAGAAATGCCTCTTTAGTGTAAATGCTTTTCATAAAATAATATAAATAATTAGCAAATGTTATGAACCTAATTATTATTACCACTTTCACCTAAAAACGTAATCCAAACATTAACATGCAATGCAAACAGTTTATTTTTCCGGGAAACGCAAAAAAAACTAGCTTCAGCTAAACATTATATGGTCTTGCAGTTGCAGTTACAATAAAAAGTTGTTTATTATGGCATTTGGGTAATTGATTCTGGAGAAAATACGGTTAATTTTCAAGAGCGTGGGCATTAGCGGACGAGAAGGGGAGGGAAAAGTGGAATTCCCCCCTCTTTGGCTGTTCCAAAAAGTAGAATTCGTTCCCTAAGGTGTAGGTAAAATGGCCTGAAAACTGCCGATGTTCCCTTGACGGGTTGCTCTGAGGTTCCTACCATTGCCTGTCAGTAATCAGTATGGTCAACCTCTCTGGCCATTTCGAAAACACAATTTGAAAAGTTATAAGTGTGCCTTATTGCCTTTTTCCTAACCATCATGGAGCTAATGGGTTGCCTACATAGCTTACAGACATGACACCTACACTGGCGGACGAGCCCAACCTCTAAAGGGAGGGGAATCTCACCAAAAAAGGGCGAATCGGCAGAAATTGGGTAATTTTACTCACACCTTAACGAACAAACAAAACTTTTTGAAAATGCCAAAGAGGGAGGAATTCCACTTTTCCCACACCGTCTCTTCTGCTAGTGCTACAGTATTTGTGACACAGAGACCTTCAATGACCGGATGCGTTCAGGCCTTCAGACACGTCATTCTACTGGAATATATACCATTCTTGAACGATTGGGAGACGAAAATAAAAAAAATCTGCCATTTTGGCTCGTATAAAAGCTTTTCTATTCATATCAAACTGTAATTGTCTTAGTACCGCCCCGTATGATGCTTCTGCAAGCAAAAATATTGGCCAAAACGTCTGATAATGAAACATCAAGCAGACAGTGTTAACACGCACGTCAATCATCAACACCCCATGCTATGCTGTGTTAAACTATAGGTGTCCACCGAGTTCAGTTGAGGCTAGAAATGTTTCGTTATCAGACAGTTTGGGCAATATTATTGCTTTCAGAAACAACTTGATCAGGTTTATAATGGTGCGTACTCAAATTCAGAATGGTAATCATTTGATGCTGCTAAAGTTGTACATGCCGCTTAGGCCACAGTTCAATGAAGCCGGTCAGCCAGTCGTTTCCAACCGACCGACGTCATTGGTTGTCTGTCGTAGAAGGTACCGTACCACGATTACCTGGATTTATAGCATCACTGATACGGGCAAACTGTGGGAAAGTGTGGCCGAATGTCTGGTTAAAACGACCACAGTGACGTGGTCATGATTTTTTAATGGAACAACAACATCGTTACGATAAATAAACCTTCAATCCATGTAATTTACACTTGCCGACACTGTCGAAACGAACGTTGTACAGTATCTCACATTCAAATGATGCGTTACGAAGACCATCGTCAATCAAGTACTGTCGTTTTATCTGGTTAATCTCCAATCCTCCAAAGGGAGGGGATTTTCGCAAAGAGGGGGAATTCGCAGTTTTCAGGCCATTTTTACCGACACCTTAGAAAACAATTTATACTCTTTGAAAACGCCAAAAAGCGGGAAGTCCACGTCTCCCACCCCTTCGTGTCTCGTGTCTCTCTTAATGACAAGGGCACACCAAATAATTAACAACTGAGCCGTAGCGTACATAGTTTGCAGAAAAAGAAAAAAGAAAAAAAAGAAAATGAAAGAAGGAGAAGAAGAAGAATGTGGAATGTTTACTGAATCGGAGAAAATATAAAATCGAGAAATTGGCATGTTGGACTGAAGTTGAGATCTTTATAATGCGACATTCTAGGTAAGGTAAAGTCATCCAATGAAGTCAATACAAACTTATCATCAACATAACGTATGTACATATATACAAAACTCAACCCGGGGCAATAATGAATCACGTGAATGAAGAATCAATTACTAACTTCAAGGGTATTATTCACGTTTCAAACAAACACACACACCGTATAGTTCATATTTCAATCAAACAAACTAACCGTATAGCTCATGTTTCAAATTTACACACAAACCGTATAGCTCATATTTCAACCGAACAAACTAACCGTATAGCTCATGTTTCAGCTCAAACATAACTCGATACTGGATGAAGAAGAGTCGATACTGTCGAGAGGTCTGGACGTAGCTTCGAAGCTAACAAACTGGTATTCACAAAGAAAAGATAATCTGAACATGCGAAGAAAACTCATGGCCAAAGGCATGGTTCCATTGGTTTGTTGAATAAATGAGTGAGTGAATGAGTGAGTGAGTGAATGAGTGAGTGAGTGGGTGAGTGAGTGAGTGAGTCAGTGAGTGAGTGAGTGAGTGGGTGAGTGAGTGAGTGAGTCAGTGAGTGAGTGAGTGAGTGTGTGAGTGAGTGAGTGAGTGAGTGAGTGAGTGAGTGAGTGAGTGAGTGAGTGAGTGAGTGAGTGAGTGAGTGAGTGAGTGAGTGAGTGAGTGAGTGAGAGAGTGACTGAGTGACTGAGTGAGTGAAAAAGTGAGTGAGTGAGATCATAATTGAACATTTAACCTCACTCACTCACTCACTCACCTACAGGAGACGGCCGTCCACGAGGAACGCCTCAACTACCTCCGCGCCCACGTCGCCGAGTTGAATCGGCGATCGTGTGCACTCATTGAATCGTCGGACCGATCGTTCCCATCTCATGGCAATCTGGCTCATGCTTATATGCCACAGCATGTGGATGATCAGATTGATTGGCTGAAACACCAGAACAAGCTGCTGAGCGATGTTAGTTGAGCGTGAGTGAGTGAGTGAGTGAGTGAGTGAGTGAGTGAGTTAGTCAGTCAGTCACTCAGTCACTCACTCACTTAATGACTGACTGAATGACTGTCTGACTGACTGACTGAATGACTGATTGACTAACCCACTAACTCACTGCCTCACTCACTCACTCACTCACTCACTCACTCACCCACCCACTCACTCACTCACTCAGGAGCTGGCCGACAAAACCTCCGAGTGCGATCATCTGCGGGACGCGATGCATCGTCGGTATACACCAACGAACAATAATAATTCTCCGACCGCGAGCCGTACCAATGGACATGCGACCAATGGTAGACCGCCTATCCAACAGACGCCTCAACGACATGCGGTTGTAGCTGACGGCACCGTCACCCAACATGTCGCCCGAAGTCATTATGCACCATTGCCCGTGATACGACATTCCACCGTTACACCCGCGATTCAGGCCACCTTGATCTGATCTGATATTGGTCGCACTGGCGGACGAGCTAATCCTCCAAAGGGAGGGGAATTTCACCAAAGAGGGGGAATCGTCAGTTTTCAGGCTATTTTACCTACACGTTAGGGAACAAATTCTGTTTTTTGAAAACGCCAAAGAGGGGGGAATTTCCCTTTTCCCTCCCCTTCTCGTCCGCTAGTGATTGGTCGTTCATGGATTCTTGTTAAGGCCCGTAAGTTGTTTCTTGAAACAAAGATATGTCTCAAAGTATCTGATAATGAAACATCAGACAATGAGGGCTAATACGCACATAATCATCATCACCCCATGTCGTACTGTGTTAATTTATGGTGTCAACGGAGGTGAGTTGAGGCTAGTAATGTTTCATTATCAGTTATGTTATGTTTTGGGCGATACTTTTGCTGGCAGGAACCACGTACGGTGCACGGGCTTTACTCATAAGTTATTGGAGCAAAAAGAAAACTGAGTTTGACGCCCGTAATTTTTTTTTAGGAAAAAAGCCTAACAACGTATTTTTTTGATAACAAGATAATCTAGTTTTTCCATATAGCATTCTCGATTGGAGCTTGAATTCGGAATTTCAAAAAAATGGCGTGTATTTAAAATCCAGGTTTATGATCAAGTGACAACGGAATCGATGTATAGCGAAAACCGATTTCAATGTTTTTTTAACTTTTGAGTTTTTTAAGAGCTTCTTGAGATTCAAGTGACCAAATGACACGTTAACTTGTCCAACCCGGGTAACACCCCACTGAACATGATGATTGCGTGTTATAACGTAAATACAGCTGTTGGGTTGAGTTGGGTCGAACAGTACTTTTATGCATCAGCTTCCCTTACATTTGATGCAGCTAACGATTCAAAGTTGTATTAGTTAACACGACAACTTTTCACTTGAATCCCAGGTAGCCCTTTACTTTAAATATGTTCCTCCATTCCGCTATCCATTCCAATGGTAACCACCGCGAACTCACCATATTTATTCATTTATTCTACTTTCACTTTATTTACTGATTGTACTTAATTTCCACTATTTTAATTAGTTGTTTATTATTTTCCACTTGTGCTGTGTGCTGGTTATGCCATTTATAACTCTATCAATAATCGTATAACAACTTAAAAATCCATCCTATGTACTGCTCTTTATTTAATGATTTGTTACTCGATTCGACCTATTTTTTCTTAATAATACTGTAAATTTACCGTGCTATTATACATTAACTCGAATATGCACTTTTGCGTTATTTTGTGCTGTATAATAAACTACGATCAAAAAATAATTTTAAAAACACAAAATCTTGGCTTTGCAAGGGAAAAAACTAAAAAATATTTATTTTGGGTTTGCAATGGAAAAAAATAAAAAAAATATATTTTGATAATTTTCGATTACGTTACCGAAAACCAAAGCACTTTATCAGTTATCACCCATCATTCGACTTCACACCGCGTTATCAATTAATGTGGGTAAGCATGCGTTGATTAGAAACTGAGTTAATTTTATAATTGTCAAAAGTCGAGCTAATTTTGCATAAAACCAAAATTATTCAAATTTACCATTTAATTTCACCTGACTACACCAAATGGCAATGAATAGCTTGTCGCATCCTCAGAGAAGGTTATATGGAAAAACATTTATAAATAATAATCAAAACATAAATACTGAAAGTCGTCAATAAATTCTCATTATATTGGAACGAAAAATATAATTCGATATGCTCTAAAGTCTAGACTTTATGAATCTAATATTTGTCATAAAACAAAACATAAATATCATAAAATTTTCTTATATGTAACAAAACTTTTATATAAAATTTCTTACACATAAGTCTATTTAGTATGAAATAGCAGAGTACAAAGTAATGACACCAAGATAAGTTTTAATTTCACGGAAGATATATTTTTAATATTGATTTCAATTTTCAATACTGTTCTGAAAATGTGTAGAAAAACTCTAATATAATCATAGCATAGATAATGAATTATTATGGAAGCACGAGAACAAAATTAGTAAGGAAGTTGATACAAGCATAAGTACTATAATTATTATATTTACACGATCTTATGAACAAAACCTCATGATCCTTAATAGTAACTGTAATTAACTATGAATTATTGGCACAGCAACACATGATTATCTGCAAAATTGAAATTCGATAATTATGTACGAATAAAATATATAAAAATAGTACTGCGACCATGGCTGAGTAGATTCCTCAACTACCTTCAATTGAGACCACCACAGAACTCGGACTGACTCTACAAAGATTCAAATAAAACAGTTTTTTATATCAACTGCCCGAAAGTATGATGAACAAAAAATATAATAGTTGGTTACAACGAGAAGAGAAAACCTGGAATAATGTCAAGATTGTGAGAAAACATTCTGAAACTTTCAAATACTTCCAGTTTCGAACTTTCGAATCTCGTCAATAAGGGGTTCAACGGTGGAGTCACTGATAACGACAAAGTTCCTCTGATCACGGGAGAAGTAGTGGACATCACCGGCACGTACGTCGAACCTACAGTGAGTGAGTGAGTGAGTGAGTTAGTGGGTGAGTGAGTGAGTTAGTAGGTGAATGAGTGAGTGAGTTAGTGGGTGAGTAGGTAGGTGAGAGAGTGAGTAGGTGAGTGAGTGGTTGACTGAGTGATTGAGTGGATGAGTGATTAGGTGAGAGAGTGATTAGGTGAGTGAGTGAGTGATTGAAAGAGTGAGTGAGTGAGTGATTGAGTTAGTGATTGAGTGAGTGAGTGAGTGAATGATTGAGTGAATGATTGAGTGAGTGAGTGAGATAGAGTGAGTGAGTGAGTGAGAGGGTAGGTAAGTGAGTGATTGATTGATTGAGTTTGTGTGTGGTGTATGGTGAGTAGTGATTGAGTGAGTAGGTGAGTGATTGAATCAGTGAGCGTGAGGCGTAGTTGAGTGAGTGAAAAAGCGAGCGATCGAGTGATTTAGTAGGTGAGTGAGTGAGTGAATGGTTAAATGAGTGAGTGAGTGCGTGAGTGAGTCGGTGAGTGATTGAGTCGGTGAGAGAGAGAGAGTAGGTGAGTGTGAGAGTGAGTGGGTAAGATAGTGAGAAACTAACCAGAGTGCGTGTAATCGAATCTTTCCATTCAAAAGCTCGTCCCTGAGAATGTGATGTGTGGAGACGTTCTCCAGCTGTTGTAGAACGTTGAGCTGAAAACGAACAGAAAAAAAACAATTGAATAATATGTGAATGACTGAATGAATAAACGCGTGAGCGAGTGAGTGAGTAAATCTGTGCGGAGTGAGTAAGTAATTGAGTGGAAGTAAGCAGAGCACAACCATTATGTAGTGCAAGAAAAAGTTAATGGTTGAAAAAACTAGTATTTAATTGAGTAGGTGAGCGAGTGAGTGAGTGAGTGAGAGTGAGTGAGTGAGTGAGTGAGTGAGTGAGTGAGAGTGAGTGAGTGAGTGAGTGAGAGTGAGTGAGTCCGAGATTGAGGATGTTAGAGACCGAGAGACTGAGAGTAAGGATGAGAGAGTGAGTCAGTAGGTGAAGAGGTACATCGCATCGCCTACAACAGTAGCATCCGTAGCATTTTTAATAAAAACAAAAACAACAACACCAACTTGAGACAATATATCCACATCTCGCATCTCATCATCCGGGTCAATATCGGCCTCAAACGAAGCAGCCGGTATATTTTTGATAAACTTGATCGGATGACGACTTTGTTTCCGAAGTCGATGTTTCTCAATTGATGGCCATCCGTACTTGCGTAAGTAGAGATCCAACGAGGAATGGGCCTTGAACGAGCTCTTGTCGAGGTACAGCTGATGCAGTGCGGACATGGCCTGAAAATCGAGGCTGATTTTAATGGTGGATGATGCCTAAATTTGTACAAACATTTCTGAGCACCATGTGTAACATTTTTGTCTGAGAAAAATAGCCGAAACCTGATTTTTTTCATTATGAATAAAACTTCTGATTACAGACTAGAGTGAATCAGGATTTTATACCAGAATGCAGTGGTTGAAAAACAAGAAATATTGTTGGTGTAATATTCTAGAAAACTGTTCAGGAAATTTCACTCTGCAGTCTGAACACATAAAAAATGCAGTTATTCGCCAATCACTGGCGGACGAGCTAATTCTCCAAAGGGAGGGGTATTTCGTCAAAAAGGGGAATTGGAAGCTTTCAGGTCATTTTAACTACACCTTAGGAAACAAACCCAACTTTTTGAAACCGCCAAAGAGGGGGAATTCCACTTTTTCCTCCCCTTCTCGTCCGCTAGTGTCGCCAATGATTAGGACATTGAATTTTTCTAGGTGAATATTAAGAATATTCCGTGTATGACTTTTGCAGACATAAATCGGACTGAAGTTTCTGGCGCGCAATTTGAAAAATCATAAAAAATCTCACCAACACGACAATCGGAATGTCCGCAGATCACCACTTCCTTTATACCAGATCGCACGCAGACAAACTCCAGGGCAGCGGTCTCCGGGCACGCACCCGTTTCTGACTCGAACGCCTCGTTTTCGCCTGTAATATTACTAGTTTCAATATCAGAACGAATCGAAATTTTGCGAATGATTGTGAAGTGATTGACGAGAAGGGGAGAGAAAGGTGGAATTCCCCCCTATTTGGCAGTTTCAAAAAGTTGAGTTTGTTCCCTAAGGTGTAGGTTAAATGACCTGAATTTTGCCAATTCCCCCTCTTTGGAAAAATTCCCCTCCCTTTGGAGGATTAGCTCGTCCGCCAGTGTTGATGAGTGAGTAGTTGGTTGAATGAGTGGGAAAGACGATCGATAGACGAGAAAGTTACTTGTAGATGAGTGCGTGAGTAAGTGACTGATTGAATGAGTGAGTGAGTGATTGTAAAATACTAGTTTCAATATCAGGCTGAATCGAAATTTTGCGAATGAGTGAAGTGTTTGATGAGTGAGTAGTTGGTTGAATGAGTGGGAAAGACGATCGATAAATGAGGATGTTATTTGTAGATGAGTGCTTGAGCGGGTGACTGATTGAATGAGTGAGTGAGTGGTTGTATAAGTGGTTGAATACGTGATCTAGGCTATGTTATAAACTAAAAAGTCAAATAAGTTTCTAGGAAAATCATACATCAGTGCAGTGCGAGTATTTGACTGAGTAAGTTCATAAGTGAAGCAAGCACTGAGATCAACTTAACGCTGTTAACGGATGAAAACACGCCTGTTCAAAGTAAGATAGTTAATTATCAGTTCAAATAAAAAAAACTAAATTTGATAAAACAAAAAAATCAATAAAAAATTTTCATTAGTCAACCTGCACACGCCTCATACGTGGCCGCCGCCGGCATCATGTTACCGGCGTTGCGCAACACAAACATGGCGCCAATCGCCGAGCTGGTGATCTCGCGCGGGTAGATGCGCGAGTCCATGCAGGACAGCATTAGACAGTTGGGTTTTTTCTGAAATATTTTTACAAAAATACTTTCAAAAGTACATTAATAATCATGAATTGATTGATTGACTGACTCACTGAATTGATTGATTGACTCACAGAGTGGCTGACTGAGCGGCTGCTTGATAAGTTGGTCTACTGAATTGTCTAACTTTATGATTGAATCATTCAATGTAAATGACCAATTGAACACTTGACTCATTGACTGGATTACAGAGAGAAATAAAACGAATCAGAATAGCATAAGTATGCACATCACAAAGTAGAATTCATTAATTTATATTTGTTTAATTTACTAACCGACGGATTATTCTTTAGCTGCTTGAGGCTGCTCAGAAGAGACAGCCGCTCCTGCGACTGAAACTGCAGCACACCACGCAGTAAACGTTCAACACCAGGCATGATTGATTTGAAAGAATGAAACTGAAATTTTGTAGATTATTTATTGATGGTAACACGAGTTAAAAATGAATAATTTTAGTATATTTTTTGTATATTAATCATTAATAAGGAAATTAATAGTTGATAGACACAGCGTACACAGGTTAACGGTGCCACTGAGCAGGAGAATAAATGTTGGAGGAAACTTGCTATTGGAGAAAATATACGTGCACCAGATGCAAACTTTCGGGTATCCATTATACAACACTTGGAGGAAAAGGTAACTATCATAACAGTGAACCACATCAGGAGTTACATAGCTCTTTTATTTGATAAGGAAAAGTAACACTTGATAAAACTGAAATAAATCATGATGAACAAAAGATCATGACATATAACTAGTGAACGTACAGGGAAAGGAAAATCATCGCAAATGGAAAAAAATATAACTCAGTGAAAATTAATTTTTTACGCTCGGCTTTCTTCTTCTTCATGATAAAAGAATGGCTCACGGACGCGGTTCACAATGAATTTGGCATCGGGATGCTTTGTCAACGCACTCATCATTAAGTTGCACAGATAATCATTTTTCAGCTTTTTATCCTTTTCTTCCGGTGGTGTGAGGGAAATTTATCCAATCAAGGAAGAATGAACTAGTAGATTTGAAGCTATGCCCTAGAACTTAGCCGCCGGAATCCAGCGCCGATGAAGGTAGTTTTGATCACTTTGCGTTGCAATAAAAACGTTGCGTGACGTGAATTTCATTTGCGGTTTTCAACCAAGAAATAAGCTAGCTCTCCCTACATAAGAAAAATCCGGAAGAAATCTAGGCGCGCCGAACGAATAACATATGTAAATACATAGATGTATAAATAA
Source organism: Daptonema setosum (assembly GCA_964036265.1). Taxonomy (NCBI): domain Eukaryota; kingdom Metazoa; phylum Nematoda; class Chromadorea; order Monhysterida; family Xyalidae; genus Daptonema; species Daptonema setosum. The sequence goes on along the minus strand of OZ038447.1, from coordinate 24,064,114 downwards.
CGCGCGTTTGGTTGGAGCCTCCAATGTGTTATTGTGCGTTGTAAAGTGAACTACGGCTGTTCGAGAACTTTGACAACAAAAACAACAAGGTCAGAAATTCATGGTTATGATCTTTGCACGTAAATATGCAGCGGTCGTCCCTGGAAATCAAGGTTTTGTGATGTTTCATTGCCGAAAATCGACGGCGCAGATCATAACCTAAAATACTCGTCCAAACTGGCGGTTTTTTTATTTTTGTTTATTTTCTTTTGCTCTTTTATTTTTCATTAGTTGCATTACTACACAAGAATACTTTTTTAATGAAATGAACACAAAAAAATTAAATTTGCAGCGAGGAATTTTTTTTAAATTTCAAAAAAAGAAATGGCTCGAAATTTGAAAATTTGAATTTTGAACTCAAGTTCCAAAAAATTGTAAAAGCTATGCAAAAAAAATTCAAAACCATTGAAACCAAGAAAATATCCAGGAAATGTGTTTTCAGTCAGAATTTCAAGTTAACCGAGAGTCCGAGACATCTGAAGGCTGGCAAATTTAGCGAAAAAATGCTGAATTCCTGTCTGCGGTGCGCCCGTCTGTTTCCTAGTCACCACCGTTCGATTTTGTCGGTGGCGAATGCGTCAACAAGTGCGATTATTCAATCAACGAACAGTCAGCGAAGCATTCTCAACAGAGAAAGTGTCCAAAAATTCGTTTATCCTTCACCGTCTTCCGACTGTTGTGTTCGAGGCGCCAAAGTGCGACGACAACGTAGTAAGAAGGACAAAGATTTGCCCAATTTTATTAGGTTGGGACAGGGATAAACAAGCTGAAAAATCGTCATTTTGACCCAATTTCCCGGTTTTTCTCTCTGAAAAGCTAGGTTTTTCGGGAACAGAATGATTCACGGCTGTCTCGATACAGATATCCTTAGTGGGTGAATTGAATTTTGAGTTCCGAAAAACATTACGATTCAATAAACTGCTCCCATTTCTTCAGGGACGTTCGCAAACGAGGTCAGAAGCAGGAGATTCTGCTTAAAGATGATCGACCACGAGTGAATGTCTGGCGTAATATGACGGTGGCTGAGTTGGCTGGTTCTTCGGAGATTTCAGTGGATGATGTGTTTGAGGTGATCATCAGGGCCGAGCTTGATGAAGCCTATGATCAGCCGGAGTCTGGTTAGTTGTAGTAAGTAGTTTCTTATTTACTTACTTACACATTCACTCACTCACCCACTCACTCACGCACCCAATTATTTAACTTCCTCGATTATTATACATACACAGTTTCAACAGCCACGCTCAGACACTCGCAATCAGATTAGTTATTCAGTCACTCACTGACTCAGGTGAGGTGCTAATAATTCACTCATTGGTTCCAGCACTTTTTTAATCACTCACTCACTCACTTACAGACTCTCTTACTTACTCACTCAGTCACTCATTCACTGACTCATTCACTCCCTCACTCACTGACTTACTGACTCTCTCACTCACTCACTCACTCATTCACTCACTCACTCTCTCACTCTCTCACTTACTCACTCACTCACTCACTCACTCACTGACTGACTCTCTCGCTCACTCACTCACTCACTCACTGTCACTGACTCTCTCACTCACTCACTCACTCACTCACTGACTCTCTCACTTACTCACTCACTCACTCACTCACTCTCTCACTCTCTCACTCACTCACTTACTGACTGACTCTCTCACTCACTCACTCACTCACTCACTCACTCACTCACTCACTCACTCACTCACTCACTCACTCACTCACTCACTCACTCACTGACTCTCTCGCTCACTCACTCACTCACTCACTCACCCACTCACTCACTCACTCACCCACTCACTCACTCACTCACTCACTCACTCACTCACTCACTCACTCACTCACTCACTCACTCACTGATTTCAGCTCTCCCACTTGACGTGCTCGATCGTTTATGTCGTTTGATGAATGTCAAGATGATTTTTCGAGACGAACCTGTTCCTCTGAAATCTGCAGTCGAGAAAGAAGTTTCCCCCGTCGAGGAGGAACCGGATCTCGATGTTTATGCCAGGTTTGATGGCTGCAATATCTAAAATTTATTTTGCTGGTAACTCACCGAGTAAATTGATTACTGAGATAGCCATCACCATCAGTTACTCAATATGTGACTGCCACACTCACTTACTTATTCACGCACCCGACTGAATCCGAATGAGTGATTTGATAAGTTACCGACTCCTTCACTGACTCACGACTTTTTGCTGGTAAATAACTGAGTCTGAGTGAATTGATTACTGAGTGAGTCATTAGTTACTCAATGTGTTCCTGCCATGCCACAATCCCTGACTGATTCACTCACGCGACTGAATCCGAATGAGTGAGTTGATAAGTTACCGACTCTTTCACTGATTCATGACTCACTCGCCAACTCACTGATTCAGACCACCACCGAACCCGGCTCAGTGTGTACCACGAGCACCAGTGGTCACCATCATGGGTCACGTAGATCACGGTAAAACAACGCTGCTGGATTCATTGAGGAATTCACAGATCGTCGATCAGGAGTTCGGCGGCATCACACAACATATTGGCGCGTTTAAAGGTTGTTGTTATGGTTGCTGTTGACGTTGTTGTGGTTGTTGTTGTGGTTGTTGTTGTGGTTGTTGTTGTGGTTGTTGTTGTGGTTGTTGTTGTTGTGGTTGTTGTTGTTGTGGTTGTTGTCGTTTTTAGGCTGATGTTGCCCGGTTGAACCTGAACGTTGTTAATTTGTTGCTGTTGACTGGTGATAAGTTTTTTTTATATTTCGTTCAAATGAATGGTTGTTTGTCGCGTTAGTTATTGCTCTGTCCGTTGGATAATCTTTAGTTAAGTTATTGATTAACTAGTTTTAAGTGTCTTAATTATTGATTAATTGATTGATTGATTGATTTGTTGCCTGTTTCATTTAAGAACCAACCAGTTGCAATGTTTGATTCGATCCAGTTTTTTACATTTAAATACACGTATATATGTGAATATACATGATATGTAAATATACAAACATATTACTATGAATTTTCATATTTATGATGAATTTGACTTTTATAAGAATATTATATTTTCAGTAAAACTGCCCAAATCGGGCAAGACGATCACGTTTCTCGACACACCCGGTCATGCAGCCTTCCATGCGATCCGACAACGCGGTGCCAAGGCCACCGATCTGGTCGTTCTCGTCGTGGCTGCCGATGACGGAGTCATGCAACAGACCATTGAAAGCATTCGGTTGGTTGATTGATTGAGTCAGTCAGTCAGTCAGTCAGTCAGTCGATCGGTCAGTCAATCAGTCAGTCAAATAGTCAGTCAGTCAATCAGTCAGTCAATCAATCAATCACTCAGTCTATTAGTCAGTTACGCAATCGATCAGTCAGTCGGTCGATCCGTCCGTCAGTCTTTCAAGTCAGTCATTCAATGGTCTAGTGAGCACAAGTATAGTTAATCAAACTTTCCAAATATGTTTGTTTGCAGTTTTGCCCAAGCGTCGTGTGTACCGATTGTTGTGGCCATCAACAAATGCGATCGATACAACATTGATATTGTTTGTTCATTGTCACTCACTCACTAACTCACTCACTCACTCACTCACTCGTTCTCAGGAAGCCACCAAACAAACATTATCCGAATACGGAGTGGTGGCCAGGGAATTGGGTGGCGATGTTACAATGGTACCGATTTCCGCCTTGAAGGTTCGTTCTCTTTTACTGGTATTTGCTGACGTATGGGCGTTTATTGTCCGTATAAACTACCCAAAGACTTTCTGAAGTTTTTTTACCCCTTTGGCTTGGATTAGAAAATGAATATAAATTTTCTTTATTTGTAAGGATTGATTAAATTTAGTCAATCACGTAATTAATCATTTATTTGATTCTTGATTGATTGCTTGACTGATTGATTGAACGATCGATAAATTCACTGATTGATTGATTGATTGATTGCAGCGAACTAATCTGGATGCCCTCCAATCAGCGATCGTTGACAAGGCTACCGAGCTGAAGCTCGTCGGCGAGGCGGATGGCCTGACGGAGGGTGTTGTGATCGAGTCGAAAACAGATCCACATTTGGGGTTGGAAATTTTTATTTCTTACTCATTAATAAACGAATTCTATTCCAACAAAGAAACTGAAAAATTTCAAGTGTCCTGGTAGGATTCGAACCCACGACCTTCCGTTCAGTACACGGACGTGCTAACCGCTACACCACAGGTATGTCAGTGTATGTCAAATAAAACAATGAGGCAAATTGTTCACCTTGTTTCTTCTTGTTATTGGCAATCCAACGTTGGACATACTGAACAGAAACTCACAGGTCCCAAAATCAATTATTCATGATTTTTCCACCAGGTAGACAGTAAAAACTATAAACCCTAATTGTTATTATAATTTTTTTGTTTTATGTCATACACTGACCCATTGACTGAATTCTTTTTTCCAGTTAGGCCGAAATTCCCTTACATTCCACTTTGTTCAGTATTCAGTTGTTAAGCCACATTAGCAAATTTATATAACAAATCACAAAAAAACGGTCACCCCATTATTTTGGAATAGAAGTCCAGAACATGAAAAACAGGTCTCCACATCAGTTCTGTCTTATCAATTTAGCAAGCGTATGTTATGCTTTATTTTTTATTGATTATAAATTGATTATTTATTGACCACGTTACTACCGATTTTTTTCCAGAAAAATCTGCACGGTTTTGGTGCAGCGTGGCACGATGAAAATCGGACAATACCTGGTGGCCGGTCGCTCGTGGTGCCGGGTAAGAAGTTTACGCGATGAAAATGGAAAGTCTATACGTCAGGTTCGGCTTTCGAGAACGTGTGCTTTGCTGTAAATTGCTGAGTGAAACGCGAAATTTTTTTCTCTTCGACGATTTGAAAAATAAAATTTCTCCCTCAACGTGTAGATGAATTTGCCTCAAGACTGCCGATTTTTCTTTCACGTATTTTTCCTCCTTCCTGTGAGTTGCGTTCGTCCGGTAGTGGTTGAGTAGCTCTTTTAATAGACCTATTTTCATAATAGCCGATATAGTAGATAATCAAAATATAGACGTATTCAGAGGTGGGCCGCTGGCGGGGGGGGGGGGGGGGGGTAGGGGGTTCCCTTGCTTTTCAGGGTCGGCGGGTAGCCTAACCCATCCCCCCTAGACAAAAATTTAGGTTGCCTACCCCCTCCCCCCTACTCGAAATTTTTGAGAAAATCGGCCTCAAAACCTCGATTTTGAGGCTCATTTTCCAAAAAATTTTGGCTGTGAAATTTTTTTTCGAACAAACACGTTTTCTGGGTCAATTTTCTTGGTTAACCGGTATATGTGATGTTTATACCTTATAATAGAATTTTTTTTAGCAAAAACAAGCAAAAAACAAGGCTTTTTTGAGATATTTTCTACCCCCCCCCCCTCCCTCTACCCGACCCCCACCCACTTTTCGGGTAAGGACGTAATCTGAGATTTCAAAATTCTACCCCCCACCCCCTCCAAAACGCCAAAAAACCCGGCCCACCCCTGGACGTATTTAATTAATAATGGAGTCCTACAATTATTACAACCTTCCAGGCACTAGCGGACGAGAAGGGGTGGGAAAATGGAGTTACCCACTCTTTGGAGTCTTTGAAAAAAGAACTGGTTCCCTGATGTGTAGGTCAAATGGCCTAAAACTGTCAATTTCCCCCTCTTTGAAGATTTTCCCCTCCCTTTGGAGGTTTTACTCGTCCGCTAGTGGTAGAGTAGCTCTTTTAGCAGACCTATTTTCATAATAGCCGATATGTTAGATAATCAAATTATAGACGTATTTAATTAATAATCGAATATAAAATTAATTAATTATAGGTGGGGCTGAGCGGTTTCGCCGAAGTGACGGGTTGGAAGGAGGATATCGCCGAGCCCGGTGCCGTAGTGCTGCAAGTCGATGCCGAGGTTAATAGCCTGAATCCTAACCTAAACGTTCCACAAACGGATGAGGTTACAATTACTGGAAGTGATACGGAAACGGAAGAATTCTGGCGTTATAATTTGAAACGCATTCGACATTTTCGCACGAATTTTCTGCTGTTTTGTAGTAATGTGTTTTTTTTCTACTGAGAAACCCAGTTTTTTTCCCTGCTGACGCCTATGTTTTGTTCTTCATGGGAAATCTTTAGGTTAGTGAGTCGGTTTCGATTTCTAGACAAGTGGTACGGTAATAAAAGTATACGTCTGACAGACTTTTATTAGAAAATCTGGTCTGTAAAACTATCGGATCACAAGAATCAGATTTTTTCCAATTTTGGATTATGACGTAATAATTCATAAAATACGAAAAAAACGTGTTTTTGATAATAAAAAAAATAAAAATCCAAAATTTCAAAATTTTTTGTTTTGGATTTGTCAAATAAAAATGTTTTTCTGGGTTTAATTAAAAATAAATTAAGAAAGTATGTTATTATACATCATATTAATTATTAATTGCCATGATATTGGTTTTCCAACAGTTATAACACTTCATGCACATATTTTATCTATGTAATACACCTTTGTTTATTCGTGTTCGTTTTCATAATCCAAAATTCAAAAAAAATTTAATCTTGTGTGCCGATAGTTTTACAAATCAGAATTCTAATAGAAGTCTGTCAGACGTATAAAAGAGTTTTTCTTCATCAAGAAGATACTACTTCTCGAAATAAGACATAAAAATTTAGACAAAGAAAAATTTTGTATGAGTTAGTCTAAAACAGATTTCATGATTTTTAGAAACGTGCTAAACAAGCTGTTGCCTATCGACAGAAGATCCACATGCAACTGAAGAGCGAAGAAGCTATGGTTGGAATTTAATTCATTTTACATATATTTATTCCAATAAGATCCAATTAAAATCAAATAATATAGAGAATGACCACAACAAGACTATTAGTGTGAGTGAATAGTTACTGATAAGTTAGTCCGAATCCAGGTATGTATCTGAAATGTTTTAACTCAGCGCGTACATTTTAAGGGGAAGTCACAAAAATTACTAAAAGTTAGTCGTAGCTCGTAGCGTAAGGTGCAAGATAAACATGCTCAAAGTTCTCGATTTCTTTTTTAGAAAAAAGAATTACAAAAAAAGAAGAATTTTTAAGGGTGCTTTCAGAGTAAAAACGAAAGTAACACAAAAAATAAAAACTGTAAACCTATTGACCAAAAAAAAATTTTGGTAACAAATTTGATTTTTCGGTCAATAGGTTTACAGTTTTTACTTTCTGTTTTACTTTCTTTTTTGCTCTGAAATCACCCTAAATTAAGGTTTTCCGATTTGCAGGCTGCCTTGGAAGCCGACCGCGAGCTCCACCAGCAACTCCACAATGAGAAACGTCGGGAGAAGATTGAATCGAGAGTGGGCAATATGAGATTTGGATGGACACCTCGGGCGGCCAAGCCGGCCGAAACTGTACATGTTGGTTGTTGTTGTTGTTGTTGTTGTTGTTGTTGAAATCCAAAATGAGAAACGTCGGGAGAAGATTGAATCGAGAGTGAGCAATATGAGATTTGGATGGACACCTCGGACGGCCAAGCCGGCCGAAACTGTACATGTTGGTTGTTGTTGTTGTTGTTGATGTTGTTGTTGTTGAAATCCACAATGAGAAACGTCGGGATAAGATTGAATCGAGAGTGGGCAATATGAGATTTGGATGGACACCTCGGGCGGCCAAGCCGGCCGAAACTGTACATGTTGGTTGTTGTTCTTGTTGTGGTTGTTGTTGGTGGTGGTGGTGGGGGTGATGTTGGTGGTGGTGGTTATGTTGTTGTTGTTGCTGGTGGTGGTGATGTTGTTGTTGTTGTTGTTGTTGTTGTTGTTGTTGTTGTTGTTGTCGGTGGTGGTGATGGTGGTGATGTTGTTGTTGTTGTTGTTGTTGTTGTTGTTGTTGTTGTTGTTGTTGTTGTTGTAGTTGTGGTTGTTGATGTTGTTAATGTTGTAGTTGTTGTTGTTGTTGCAGTTGTTGTTTTTGTTGGTTGTGGTGATGTTGTTGTTGTTGTAGTTGTTGTTGTGCGTGTTGCTGTTGTTGCTGTTGTTGTTGTTGTGCTTGTGCTTGTTGTTGTTGTTGTAGCCAAACTAATTGAAACTGTACATATTGGTTGATTGTTTCGTTTGCTGTTGTTATTGAAGTTGTTGTTCTTGTTCTTGTTAATCTTCTATTCTATCCATATCATTATTTCAGTCCGTGGATCCGGATAAGCCCCGCCTACAAATCATTGTCAAAACAGACGTAGAAGGCTCCCTGGAAGCGCTAATGCAGGTTTGTGTAGCTTTGTAAACTGATTAGGAGACTAAATTTAAATGCGCGCCATTTTTTCTCAATGGAATACGTTCTAGTTGCACCTACAGACTTTCAATGAGATGACGTAGTTGACTTTTATCCTATATTCAAATTTTTGCAAAGTATTTATCAAGTTGGTCTTCTTCTTCACTTCAGTTTATTGCCATTTTCAGGTAATATATAGGGCATAAAAATGACTTTAAACAAGTTAGTCGTGAAGTTATGTGCAGGTGCAGGTGAAAAAATAATGAGTAACGAAAAGTATTAAGTTACATTATGGAAGAGAAGAAAGCCATGATAGTTAGCTGATGAAAATCCAAGATAATACTTCAGGTACTCGACACGTATGACTCCGATAAATGTGCATTGCGTGTGGTGGATTTCGGTGTGGGACCACCCTCTGAACTGGAGCTTGACATGGCCAAGGAATTTGATGGTTGATTTTCTAATAAGTTATCGATTAGAACGATAATTGGTTTTCTCTAATGAATACTTAATTGATTGATTAATTGATTAATTGGTTGATTGATTGAATCGACCACTGAAGACATGATTTTTTGGGTTGGTGTGTAGGAAGTTCATTTATTTGCTAATTCAATGAGTGATTTTATTGTTGGATCAAGTAACTAGAGCTGGATTGAAAACTCAATTTCATGATTAGTTGATCCAGTGATTGACTTTTGAACATAAGTTATCTTTGTGATCTTACGCACTTACGCACTGACTCACTCGCTTACCAACTCACTCACTCACTCACTCACTCTTTTACTCACTCACTCACTCATTCACTCACTCACTGAAAACTCATATTCATGTTTGGATGATCCAGTGATTGATTTTGGGTCATAAATTATCTTGGTTGTTGGATTGGACGTTTGCGTCAGGTCCGTTTCAACTTCAACCATAGAATATTTAACGGTATAATAACGTAATTGATGACTTGGATGATACGATGAAATAATCGTTCATTGACCAATGGTTTGCAGCCGAAATCTACTTCTTCAACGTTCCACAAATCCCCAAGGCCGCCTCGGAGTTCATCCAGCAGAACTCGATACCCGTCAAACACTTCAACGTCATATACCATCTAATCGATGATCTCAAGCAAACGCTCAGCGATAAGTTGCCAATGGTGGAGAAGATTGAACCGATCGGTTGGTTACTGTTGTTGTTATTGTTGTTGTTGTTGTTGTTGTTGTTGTTGTTGTTGTTGTTGATGTTGTTGTTGTTGGTGGTGGTAGTGGTGGTGTTGTTAGAGTTGTTGTTGTTATTGTTGTTGTTGGTGTTGTTGTTGTTGTTGTTGTTGTTGGTGGTGGTGGTGTTGGTGGTGTTTTGTTGTTGTTGTTGTTGTTGTTGTTGTTGTTGTTGATGTAGTGGCTGTTGTGGATTAACTTGTTGATTATGTTATGAAAATCTTAGTTTCGAGTATAAAATATAGAACATAAAATGTAGCATATGACAACCTTACACTAAAATAGTTTAGGAAACGAAAACTGAATACTTATCTCTAAAAACTTTATTCATTCTTTCTGTTGTTTTCTAGGCGAAGGCTCCGTGCTGAAGGAGTTCCAGTTAAGGACGGGTCGGAGTGGGAAACTTTCAGTAGCTGGTACCAAAGTGGAACGGGGCAGTTTCGATCGGGCGATGAGGTTCCGGGTAGAACGCGGTGGCATCGCCGTGTTTGACGGTTTGATGCTCACTCATTTAATAGCTCTTTCACTCATCAACTCATTAACTCCTTTGCTCACTCACAACTACTTCCTTTATTCAATCATGCAATTGATCACTCATTTACTTACTCTTTCACTGATACATTCATCTTTTATTAACTCATTCACCACTTCATTTCCTTTACTCAAACACTCAATTAGTCAATCAATCACTCATTTACTCAATTGATCACTCACAACAACATTCATTTACTCACACTCTTGTGCACTGATTCATTCATTTGTTACAATGGGAAAAGTATGTGCTCGGTCTGCGTGCATTGTAACTTAGTTCTCTACATTTATTACTGTTGTTTATATAAACCCAAATGAACGATATGTGTTTAGTTTAACTGTTATTTATGTAACAAATCATAGTGAGTGAGTGAGTGTGTGTTAATGGGTGTGTGAGTGAGTCATGTAGTCATCAGTCGGTCAGTCCAGTAATCCAGTGACCAGTCATTTGTGTAAGTTATTTATCCACCTGTTCCAGTGATCAGTCAGTTGTATAAGTCAGTCCAGTTATCCAGTGACCAGTCAATTGTTTAAGTCAGTCCAGTTATCCAGTAACCATTCAATTGTATAAGTCAGTCCAGTTATCCAGTTGAGTACATATGTACATATGTACATGTATCCTGAATGGGTCAGTGTTATCTAGTGTAGTGTGCCAGTGTGCAGTGCACACAGTGAAACACTGTGCCACATGCAACACATACTGTGGCCAGTATTGTGGATGCAAGCCGGTAATGCTACATGTTGGTTTCGCCGGTCTAGTGCTGACTGGAATGGGTTGGGAATGGGAATCCCAGTCAGTCACTGGTGTACGGTATTTTATACTGGCCTGTAGGTGGGTGGGACTTGGTGACTGTGCACTGTAATGTGCTCAACGGTGATTGGCCAATGCCCATCACCGATACTGGCATGCTACCAGTGAGTGTATGACGTCATGGGACGTCATACTTATATCCGATAGAATGTATGGAAGTACACTCCACCCTCAACATCCACACCACACCTTAACACATTTATTCACTCACACACTCACTCACTCCTGCACTCACTCACTCCCTCCCTCTGCACTCACTCACTCCCTTCTGCACTCACTCTCTCCCTCCTGCACTCACTCACTACCTCCTGCACTCACTCACCAACTCACGCACTCACTCACTCACTCACTACCTCACTCACTCACTCACTCACTCACTCACTCACTCACTCACAGGGACACTGGAGTCAATGAAGAACGAACGTGAATCGGTGGATCAGGCGAGCGTTCTCGACGAAGTGGGACTGATGTTCGATGGGATCACACCTGAAGTCAGATTCGAACCCGGCGATAAGGTGATCTGTTATCGATCCATTGCCGTACCACAACCCATTGACTGGAGCCCGCCCGGGTTTTGATTTTGTTGTTGTTGTTGGGTTGTCTCACTCGGATCAAGACTTCACCGGGTAACCATCACGAACGGTGCTTGCCATAGGCATATCATGGAATCAAATTCCAAGTCACTTCACAGGATGTTCAAGGCATATTCTTTAACAACCCTACTTTGCTATTATGGCATAACAACTGAACTGAACAACTATCAGCCAGTAGGTCACATTTATTTGATTACCATGAAGGGATTTTTGGTGGTGATCGCCCCGAGATTGGTTATCCAAAATTAATAATCGTAAATGTGAGATTGACATGATTCACTCGAATCATTCTACGTAAAAATCGCACTTTTCGTTTGCCCGTGTTGAGTGATAATTTTTATTAAAGAAAGTTCGGTCGACTGCTGTCATCTTGTGATTTGTGAGAAGACTGATTTGAAACCGGGAATTTTTTTTTCGTTTTCAGTGAAAACAGTGAGAAATATTTGTTAAGTTTGTTATCAATTTCCGACGAACTGCTCAATTACCATATTTAGATTTTCAGAAGTTGTCATACAACATTTTCTTAGGCACTATCTAGTTTTATTATTGTTTTTTTTATCGTTATTGTTATATTTTTGTATATCCCATCCCCCCCCCGTCTAGTCTTTCCGCTGTTATATGAATGCCACTGCTATTCTTTTAGTATAAAGATAAAATCGTATATTTCTGTTTTTAAAATGTACATTTTTATTATAAAAAATATGGTGCCTTTTATAAAGCACACAGGCCATGTTGGAAATGATATGAGGAAAAAAGGAAATAAACAAATATATATTCCTATGAATATGTCGATTTATACATACAAATGATTATATTATAGAAATAATCGAAACTTTGCACAGAAACGCTATACATGTGTAGGGTGAGGGAATTCTAGTTGCGAGAAAGCAGGAATATAATGTTACAAAATGTAACAGAATTTTAAGGACAAACATAAAAAACGCCAGCAAACTAAGAAGGGGAAGACACAATAGTGAAAGTTTATCACTTAAACCATAGTTTAACATGGCTTCTCAAGTATACCCCAACGTGAATGAGGGGATTTGTCGGAATTAAACAGAATATAAGTTTCACATATTAAGGGAACGGCCTAGCGGCCGTCCCTTGAATAATCCTTTCTAAAATAGGTGTTCTCTGAAGAATTTGTAAAGAAACAATTAGTCTTTGTTCTAAATTGACCATCAAAACTCGAGAAAACAGAATTAAGCTGTAGATTTAACAATACAAATGAAATCGGAGTCGAAAACTCACCAATTTACAAGCACGGAAAACTCAAGATGAACAAATTTCAAACAGAGAAAACGGACAACTCTTACGATTTTTTTGGGTTTTATTTCTTTCCTTAATCTGCATACACTAACAGAATAAAAAAACTCCGCCCACTACAAAATCTGTTCCACCCAGAACAAAAGTGAAAAAGTCTAACAAATAAAAAACCTGTTCCACACGGAACAAAAAAAGTCTAACCGAGAGAAAAAAATTTACAAAAATTTCTACTCGATCATGTAAAAAAGTCGTATTTTTGGAATTTCGGCGCACTCTGGGTGCGTCGGAGGAACTTGGCCTTGAAGACATCGAGGGTTCACTTCTTTCTGTCATCTGGTACGTATTTCATGGACAACTTGCGTCCGAGCACACAGGTACGGACGATCGCTTCGGTGACGGCGTACGGATCGCAGTTCGACGATGGTCGGCGATCCTCGAGGTAGCCCTGGAATGACGTCAAGTGAGTGACGTACAGTAGTGAGTGACGTAATGAATGACATCAACGTAGTCAACATCAACGTCATGAACAACAACTACAATTGAAGCACAAACAGCATCAGCAGCAACAACAACAAGAACATCAACAACAACAACAACCAATAAACAACAACAACATCAACAACAACAACAACAACAACAACAACAACAACAACAACAACAACAACATCATCAACAATGACCAACAACAACAACAACAACAACAACAACAACAACAACTGACCTTCTGCTCCTCAGCAACATTGCGCGGAATACGAATCGACGAGGCACGACTGGCGACACCGGAGCTGAACTGGCGGATGCTGGCCGTTTCGTGAGCACCTGCAATCAGTGACTGAATGAGTGACTGAATGAGTGACTGAATGAGTAGCTGAATCGGTGACTGAATCAATGACTAAATGAGTAACTGAATACGTGGATGAAACAGTGGCTATTTGATTAACAGACTAGACTGACTGACTGAAGTGACTGACTGACTGACTGACTGATTGACTGACTGACTGACGGACTGACTGACTGACTGACTGACTGACTGACTGACTGTCGGACTGACTGACTGACCAGTCAAACGACGTTCGTTGTCAAAACCGCCATGAGGATCGTAGTAAGCAATGTGTTCAGGATGGGCCTGAGACAGCTTCTGGATGGCAGCTTCGATTACACTGAAAATACTCACTCACTCACTCACTCACTTACTCATTCACTCACTCACTCACTCACTCACTAACTCACTCACTCACTCACTCGCCCACTCACTCACTCACTCACTCACTCACTCACTCACTCACTCACTCACTCACTAACTCACTCACTCACTCACTCGCCCACTCACTCACTCACTCACTCACTCACTCACTCACTCACTCACTCACTCACTCACTCACTCACTCACTCACTCACTCACCGCAGTCCACCCTCCTGTCGCATGGCATCTGTCGAGAAGTTCGTATGACATCCGGCGCCGTTCCAGTCTCCAGGCATCGGCTTCGGGTCCAGACTGAAAGATTCTCGAAGATTCTAGAATAATCTAGAATTTTCTAGTAAGTTCTAGAAATTCCTATAACACTTCTGAATAAGTGATCCCTTTTATATAATTACTCGTCAACAGTGGCATATGAAAAAATCGACCTACTGCCTGACTGACTGACTGACTGACTGACTGACTGACTGGCTGACTGACTGACTGACTGACTGACTGACTGACAGACTGACTGACTGCCTCACTGACTGACTGACTAACTGACTGACTGACTGACTGACCTGGCGATGATTCCGAACTCTTCCGCAACACGATGAAGGAGGAATCGGGCCAACCAAAGCTCGTCACCCATGTTGATACCCTCAGACGGGCCAACTTGGAACTCCCACTGCAAGCCAGTCAGTCATTCAGTCAGTCAGTCATTCAGTCAGTCAGTCTGTTAGTCAGTCAGTCAGTCAGTCAGCCAGTCGGCCAACCAGTCCATCAGTCAGTCAGCCAGTAATTCAGACAGCCATTCAGTCAGTCAGTCAGTCAGTCAGCCAGTCAGTCGGTCAGTCAGTCAGTCAGTCACCTGAGCAGGCATCACTTCGGCATTGGTACCACTGATATTGATCTCTGAGTACAGGCAGGTGCGGTAGTGGGCCTCGACAACATCACGACCGTAAACCTGAATTAACAGGGTGGATTGAAACATCATGTTCTCTTAAAATAATAAATTACGTTAGTGCAAGAACTAATGTGCAAGCTCACCCCCATATCACAGAAACTTTCGGCATTGGGTGCCTAAATTGGCGCATCTTTATGCAAGAAAACTTTGAAGTTCTATAACTCACGTGAGAATTGGTTTTAAATTGAAAACTTTTGTTCAGAGGTGAGATCGTCTATTTTTACACGTCAGAAAAATGAGAAACTCAAAACAAACACAATATAGTGCATTGAAAATGGTATGGCAAAACTTTATGCACTGCTGCTTATGCGTCCTTTGACACCTGGTCTCGGAGCGAAAACTGAGTACGACATAAAATGCATGTTTTCTATCCAATTAAGTTTTT
>OZ038447.1:23988911-24043911 GCA_964036265.1 Daptonema setosum | reverse complement strand
TACATTGGATAATAACAGTTTTTTTATGTCATGTGACTTACGATTCATTAAACTGCCTAACCAAACAGAACACAGGAAAACACTTGATAAGGAAGGGTAATATTTGCCTGGGATAGGAAATGGGACCGAAAATTTACCAGACTCACTTCTGATAAGAAATAAGCGGGCAATGCATTGAGTAAACATGACAATTATTTGGTTATATCAGTAAAAACCGGCGGAAATTACGTGTAAATTAGCCTGTTTCTTTTGGGAAACCTATGGAGGGATGGTTCAAGTACCTCTATTATTAACCGAAATAAGTTTATCTCACTGTAATTAAGCTAATTAACAAGATAATTCATATCCTACATACTCCTTATTTGCTAACGATTAAAAGATTTATGTGTGGTATACTTTACTACGACTCAATGGATACAAGTAAACCTGACAAAAACATAACGAGATACCTCGTCAAATTCATTAGAAGATCTTTGCAGGAAAAATCCGAAAAAGGTGCTATGGAAATTGTTTAACGGATACATCAGCATAAAAAAGACAGCTTTGGGTCAATCTGATTTGTTTAAAAAGAAAGCCGAAATGTAATAATCATTTTAGTAGTTCTGTATATTGCCAACTAAAACTATAGCTTTGAAGCACTGGCGGACGAGCTTATCCACTAAAGAGAGGGGAATTTCCTTAAAGATGGGAGAATTTTCAGAAATCAGGCCATTTTACCTACACCTCAAGGAACAAACTCTAATTTTTGAAACTGCCAAAGAGGGGGGAATTCCACTTTTCGCTTCCCTTCTCGTCCGCTAGTGTTTTGAAGTTGGAATATGAAGCTTAACAGGCCACATCACTGGCGGACTAGAGCTCTTCTACAAAGGAAGGGGAATTCCGTCAAAGAGGAGGAAACTGGCAGTTTTCAAGTTATTTTACCTTCCCTTTGAGAACAAACTAAATTTTTTTAAACGCCAAAGAGAGAGGAATTTCACTTTTCCCACCCTTCTCGTCCGCTAGAAAACCACATGCCCCGTTGAACTTGTGGAACAGTATGCACATCAACCTGGACAAGCCATGCCAACGTTTGCACAGCTTGTACATATGTACATCATTATCCGTGTTGTACTGTTATAGTGAATATAGATAGCACGGACCTAGCGAACTTGGATGGTTTTAGAGATACAATATCATAAACCACACGCCTCACCAAAGCTTTACTCCTCTCAATGCTACGGAATAAAAGGCATTATCAATTTACTGAAAGACTAAATACTGTATGTACTAAAAATAATTGTAACAAAAAGAAAATGGAACAAATCAATATCTTGAAACACTTTTGAAGAGTAAAATTATAACTTATTGTTATCTTGCTAACTTATGAAGAGAATTGTTTCCAAAACAAAAAACATCTATTCCTAAGGCGTTTCGTCCAGAAACATCCGTTCGCATACTGTACATATTTTCTACAGTAAGTTACATACGATACACTAGCGGACGAGAAGGGGAGGGAAAAGTGAAATTCCCCCCTCTTTGGCGGTTTTAAAAAGTAGAGTTTGTTCCCCTAAGGTGTAGGTAAAATAGCCTGAAATCGGCCGATTCCCTCCACTTTCACAAAATTCCCCTCTCTTTGGAGGAATAGCTCGTATGCCAGTGATACGATATGATCCAAGCTGTACTGTTCTGCTAGTGAATAATAGATGGCATCAACAGCTATACTCCACCCAGATTGTTTTATTTGTTCCTGTTGTTTGTAACAGTTTGAACGCGCGCCAAAACCGGATAAAAAAACTACGGAACCAAATTTTTTTCGAGTAACTTGAAACCCTGGTTGGGCTATAAATAAGCTTAAAATGGCTTTTTCTCCTGCGAACTTTTCAATTAGTTGAAATAGTTGAAATAGTTGAAATAGTTGAAATAGTTGAAATAGTTGAAATAGTTGAAATAGTTGAAATAGTTGAAATAGTTGAAATAGTTGAAATAGTTGAAATAGTCTTGAATATCATCAAGAAATATGGCATTCATTGAAATTCACTCTCCCAACCAAACGATTACACTATAAGGATATGTTAGCCTTATCAGAATTTAATGACCAAACGGTGAAGTGTGGACTTTGGCTTATCCGGATTTGTAATCGTGTCGTTAATCGGATTAAGTTCGATTACAGAGATGCTTGGAGGTTACAAAAAGGAATTCGTTTGTTATGGCGTACCTGAAACCGGAAAACTGCGTAGTAACAGAACATTTTTTGCCGTAACATAACTTGCTACGTTATGATGCCTTGTTATGTTGCGTGTTATGGTGGAATATTAACAGAGCTTGTGTTATGGTGGCATTTGAAACTGGTAGTCTTTCAATTTTAGTGCCGTAGTCACTGAGAGGGAATGCTATAATTACAGTAACATGTTATGCTACTGGCGTACATGGCATGAAGACACACTGAAGCAATGAAACACTGCCGAAATCCGGTTTTATACGGCTGAAATACGAGTTAATCATAAATGCAGCAGGCTGAATCTTTCCCAGAAATACATACAGTATATTTACATACTGTACATACATGTCTATTGTATTTACATGTATGTTATGTATGTACATTGTACCTTTGAAAAACAGAAGTAAAATACCCTGGTTAACAAGCAAGTTTCCAAAGATAAAAGATTACTTCTTTTTTGTTTATTTTTTGCATTTCACGTTAAGGAAAAAATTGTGGGAATTCCATTTCGCCTGATGCGGAGTGGCCGATGAGATTTTTAAAGGATAGTTATACATACATAATAATTATATCTTCTTTTGACAAACGCAAAAAGGAAATTTTCTAGGTGTAGGTAAAATACAGTACAGGACAAAAAGATGTGGCCGGTTACGCAGAATTACGGCGAATTCGCTGAAATTTCAGCTACAACTGTTTTTATGCAATTTCTTGAAGTTCATGTATTTTTTATTGGAAATTTTACTATACATATATGTAGACGATTCATAGTATCAAAAACTGTCCAAAATGCTGACCTGACTGACCTAATTCCCATCGTTGTAACATTTTACCCCCCTTTTTCAATGGGTATGTAGAACATCATTGAACCAGTTTGGAACCGGCTATTACTCGATTATGGTCAATATGGAATGATGCCCGTACTTCCTGGATTGTAAATGATACGTAGAAAAACGACAACAACAACATTAACAACAACAACAACAACAACAACAACAACAACAACAACAACAACAACAACAACAACAACAACAACAACAACAACAACAACAACAACAACAACAACAACAACAACAACAACAACAACAACAACAACAACAACAACAACAACAACAACAACAACAACAACAACAACAACAACAACAACAACAACAACAACAACAACAACAACAACAACAACAACAACAACAACAACAACAACAACAACAACAACAACAACAACAACAACAACAACAACAACAACAACAACAACAACAACAACAACAACAACAACAACAACAACAACAACAACAACAACAACAACAACAACAACAACAACAACAACAACAACAACAACAACAACAACAACAACAACAACAACAACAACAACAACAACAACAACAACAACAACAACAACAACAACAACAACAACCACAACAACAACAACAACAACAACAACAACAACAACAACAACAACAAACCTTTGTATCGAGCTTTAACTTATAATTTACTACGGTTCATACGGAAATGCCTACAACAGCTGGCAAAAGTAATCTGAATACGATTCGTGAATTGAAAATCTATGTACGTTAAGCTAGTCGAAATGTGGAATCCATCTTTTCGGACACTTTTTTACTGGAATGTCAGTGATGTTCCTATCAGTGATTCGGTTAACAAAACATCAAACGCATCCTGTTCTATAAATACAGCTTGGTCACGGTCAGGGCTGGGTATCTTCTTACTGAAATTTGATTTCCATGAAACCGTTAACACACAAACCAATGAATTAATGCAATCCGTTGGTAAGTATACCAGATCACGTGATAAAGGACTTTTACTCTGAAAATTCGAAATTCAAACCCAACGCTAAAAACATCTGAGTAACAAGAATTCCTGGATAGGCTGTATGCGAGAACCGATGGTGTTGTTTGACAGAACAGGCTAACAATAGAGAATTTATTTATTTTATTAAAATATATTTGGTAGATTAGATTTTTCTGACTTCGAATTGCTGACTTGGATTTGGTGACTGACTTGAAAAATTAATTGAATAAACCAAACAATCAATAACTCTCCGAAACAATTTCTGCGGTTTTCAGACTGCAACCTGAAAAGGTGTTATGTTATGGTATCTACAGATTGTTGAGACTTGTAGGTCTTTTCAATATTGATCTTACTAAGATTGACTCAAAGTCGGTGCTATAATAAGAATCTACTGGCACACTTTTACGTTCAATTTCAGTTTGCCATTCGGTCGATGTTTATGATGAGAAGACTCTGTTTATGTGTCGGCACTCTACTTCACATCTTTGATGTCTACACGAGTCTGCCAGTCAGCACCAGATTCACTGCCCTTTGCCCGTTGATATGCCATTTTGGGAACAGATGTCCATCACGTGCCATGCACGTGCACCATTTTGGGCAGAACCAAACATAGTTGGAACAAACAGATAGCTTTCACCCACGTGTCAAAATGTAGACATACAGAGATGGTTCAGGGCTTCTTGTTTAAAAAATGTTTAAGTCATTTACACCCTGGGTCACAAATGCAATAAGATCACGTTGAATTGTTCTAAAATGATTGTAAAAATGGCATATACAATACCAATTCATACTCCTAACCTTATCAAATGAGAACTCTCTGAATATATTTTTTCAACTACACATTGATGTAATGTAACATTTGTTACACTTCATTTTAAAGCCCGTATGTTGTTTCTGCAAGCAAACATAATGCCCAAAACGTCTGATAATGAAACATCATTAGCCTCTACTCAAATCGGTTGACACCCTAGTTTAACACAGTGTAGGATGGGGTGATGATGATTGATGTGCGTGTTAACACTGATTGATAGACAGTTCGTCCCCAGAATAGCTGAAAAAATTCAGCTTCCTGGTGGGACTCGAACCCACGACCTTCAGCTCTAGCTGCTTGTCTGATGTTTCATTATCAGAAGTTTTGTCCAATGAGTTTATTTGTAAAAACAACATACGTGCTTTATGAATAAATAGCTTCTTCTGACGCAGCGCACTGCCGTTAGAATATCGAGAATCGATCTAGACTTCATTCCAAGTTTGCTGCTGATTGATAGGTCCTAGATACATACCTATGTAAATGTCGGTGTCCGACGTAACCACGATTCCCTGGAAGGTGCCATCCGAAAGCTGGCACGTTTCAGATCCAAAAACAACTTCAGGGAAGAGAAAAACTTCCTTGAAATGTCAGTTCAGTCACGACCACGAGTCAGTTCTCAAAGTTTTGGTTTTCGGAAAGCAGAGACTTGAGCGGCGAAGTAAAAACAACGTTGTCATCAACTTGAGTATCTCGTTATCAGGAGTTGCTCGGATGGACTTGTTACCACATACTGTATGAAATGCACGTATGTAAGTTGTCCGATTCTTATGTGGAACAAGATTTTCGAAAATTTGACCGCTTTCACAACACCGATTTGTAATTAAATGATGCGGTAAGAACGTTTCGAGTCACAGAAAACATTGTTTAGGCTATAAAATTTGAACAACAACAACAACAACAACGACAACAACAACAACAACAACATTACCAACAACAACAATGTAAAATCCCAGTCTTTGGACTCCACAACCAGCAAGTCTACCGATAGCGGAGGCAATCAACTGCTGATGGTGATTAATTTGGGTGAAACGAAGAGAAGTGGCAGGTTGATTGCGACAAACTTCATTTGTGTACCACGACCACGCCAGGATGAAATGATTCCTTGAAACAATTTTCTTTTTTGCACTTTCTGGACCTACAACATTTGTTAAAAATAATAACAGGAAAGACAAAAACAACAACTACAACAATAACTTTTGAACTCCACCCCTATTGTCCACAAGTCTACCGCTATGGGTGGCAAGGCAAGGTAACAATGTTGGTGATTAAAATGGGTGAAATGAAGAAACGTGACCGGTTGCAGTTATCAGGAACTTTAGGACTGGAGTTTCTGGACGGGTACGGGTATCAACTTCATTTATGAGCGGAAGAAAATGAAGCGTTTCACTCCGGTAAGTACAGCAAAAAAAACAAAAACAACAACAACAACAACAACAACAACAACAACAACAACAACAACAACAACAACAACAACAACAACAACAACAACAACAACAACAACAACAACAACAGCAACAACAGCATCAACAACAACAACAACAACAACAAAAACAACAACAACAACAACAACAACAACAACAACAACAACAACAACAACTACAACAACAACAACAACAACAACAACAACAACAACAACAACAACAACAACAACAACAACAACAACAACAACAACAACAACAACAACAACAACAACAACAACAACATCATCAAAATCTTTGGACACCACCACCAATGTGAAAGAGTCTACTGAACCGATGTGGGGAGACAACTGTTGATGATGATTAATTTGGGAGAAACGGTGAAACGTGACTAGTGGCTGGTATATGAAGCAAGAGGAACGGCTGTTCTAGGGTGAAGATTCGTTTTATAAAGTTATATAGATATATAAAGGTATAAATTACAGTAAATAATGTTAAGTAAAAAACTTCCACTGATTGGAACCTTCCATTCTGAACGAAACAATGACACTAATGAGAAATCTGGAACCAAAGACGAATGTTTATGGTGATGAATTTGGGGGACTGGTGAAACGTAAAAGGTTGTTGTTGTCTGGAACTCTGGAACAAGTGGAACTGTTGAATCCGGGTGAAGATTGATTGTAAAACCTTTTACTTAAAACTTAGAGTGGTTAAAATGACTTTGAGTAAACAAAGTTCACTGATTCAGAACTATTCTACCTCCATCGTCAAATGTATATGGTGATTAATTTGAGCGAAACACGTTGGAACCAAAAGTAAGGTTGAGAGTATCGAGTGAGTGAGTAAGTGAGTGAGTGATAGTGAGTGAGTGAGTGAGTGAGTGAATGAGTGAGTGAGTGAGTGAGTGAGTGAGTGAGTGAGTGAGTGAGTGAGGGAGTGAGTGAGTGAGTGAGTGAGTGAGTGAGTGAGTGAGTGAGTGAGTGAGTGAGTGAGTGAGTGAGTGAGTGAGTGAGTCGTGAGTGAGTGAATGAGTGAATGAGTGGGTGAGTGAGTGAGTGAGTGATTTAGTGAATGAATGAGGGGTACATAAGTGAGTTTGCGAGTGGGTGACTTAATGAGTGCGTGAGTAAGTGAGTGAGTGAGTTAGTTATTTTATATCTAACACAGTTGTAAAACACATGTATGGTAGACTTGTGTTGTATTGAACTTCTATGGTCTTTTATATTGAATTTGTGTGGACACGACGTTTGAACTCTGTTTATAACTGTTGTACTTGGGTAAAACTTGTGTAAGACGTTGGCTTTTCAACCAGTTAAGCAAACATGTACCAAAATCACATGTCTAACACGTGACCTTTCGACAAAATGCACCCGAATAGACAGAGCAACGTTGACGACGAAAAACCCGGTTTGATGCAAGGCAATGTTAATCTTTTATTACAACACGAATATTTAGAAAAGAGATATTGAATAAATTTAAATAAAAATAATAATAATTCAATTTACATAGAGTGATGGGACCTATTAATCTTTGGATATGCTTCAGCGCAATGAGGTCAGTGAGGCGTAACATAACAGGATTTCACGAGATTTTACCAAAGTCTGTAACTTTTTTTAACTGGGGTGTATAAAAAAGTTTATGTTTTATTTGTCAAACAGTCTGGCAATCAGTTTTGCAAACCCAGTAATGTAAGTTTTGTACAGTATTGCTCATAACTTCGACGAAATATTGTGAGAGTGAGTGAGTTAATGAGTAACTGAGTGAGTGAGTGAGTTGGTGGGTGAGTCAGTGGGAGAGTGAGTACGACAGAGTGAGTGACTGAACGAGCTAGTGACCGATTACGTGAGTGAGTGAGTGAGTGAGCGAGTGAGCGAGTGAGTGAGTGAGTGAGTGAGTGAGTGAGTGAGTGAGTGAGTGAGTGAGTGAGTGAGTGAGTGAGTGAGTGAGTGAGTGAATGAGTGAATGAGTGAGTGAGTGAGTGAATGAGTGAGTGAGTGAGTGAGTGGTTGAGTAGGGAAGGGGTGAATGGGAGTACAAGGTGTGACTTTTTGACCAAGAGTTTCTACTTTATTCAACATCATACTCCAACCAATGTTGAAAACAGCAAAATAAAAGTGAAAAAAACGTTACTTATCTTTTAATGTATTTTGTCGGCAGTGTATATTCGATATTTTCGACTGATAAGAGAACAAGCCCAGTAAAGATCAAATACAAACACAAACATGCGAAAAAGTTAGGAGAAAAGAGGCAGTTATCAACATGACTTTCCCTCACTACTTCACTGACCACTCACTCACTCACTCACTAAAAAAGCTTGTACTAAATACAAATTCACATTTGGTTACAAGAATTCATGAAAAAAAAACTTTTGTTATTATAATTCAACGTGACACCATTTTATAATTTCATATTACCAGGCACAGTTGCAACCACAATAAAGGCACTACGATTTCATCAATGTATTCTACGTAAATATAGTCAAGTCCATTCAAGGTGATTTCACCAACCAAATAGTGTTTCTATTCCGACCTCATCAACCACCTTAAAGGGCCATAATGACGTGGTGTGTTTGTAGCCCAAAGAGTTACACAAATTCTCAAAACAGCTTTATTTCAAGTCAGGATGTGTGAAATTCAACCATTCAAAGGCACAGTGGCAGCAACCACAAAAATGGCACAGCAATATAGCCAATGTCTACAAAGTGATTTCACCAACCAAAGAATGTTTATATCGTGGCATCATCAACCACCTTAAAGGTAATATAATGACGTGGTGTGTTTGTAGCCCAAAGATTTACACGAATTCTCAAAGCTATATTTCGACTTAGAATGTGTTAAATTCAACCATTCAAAGGCACAGTAGCAGCAACCACAAAATTGGCACAGTGATTTCATCAATGTACGTAATCATGGTCAAGTTCATTTAAAGTGAAATGAAGTACAAATACGTGGTATGTTTGTAGCCCAAAGATTTACACGAATTCTCAAAACAGCTATATTTCAAGTTAAAATGTGTGAAATTCAACCATTCAAAGGCACAGTGACAGCAACCACAAAAATGGCACAGCGATATAGCCAATGTCTACAAAGTGATTTCACCAACATATACAGTCAAAGTGATTTCACCAACATATACAGTCAAAGTGATTTCACCAACATATACAGTCAAAGTGATTTCACCAACATATACAGTCAAATTGATTTCACCAACATATACAGTCAAAGTGATTTCACCAAACAAAAAGTGTTTATATCGTGCCATAATCAACCGCCCTGAAGGAGCAATAATGACGTGGTGTGTTTGTAGCCCAAAGAGTTACACGAATTCTCAAAACAACTATGTAAATTTCAAGTTAGAATGTGTGAAATTCAACCATTCAAAGGCACAATAACAGCAACCACAATAATAGCAAAGCGATATCACTAATGTATACAGTCAAAGTGATTTCACCAAACAAAAAGTTTTTATATAGTGCTATCATCCACCACCTCAAAAAGGGCCATAATGACGTGGTGTGTTTGTAGCCCAAAAAGTTACACGAACTCTCAAAACAACCATGTATATTTCAAGTTAGAATGTGTGAAATTCAACCATTCAAAGGCACAGTGACAGCAACCACAAAAATGGCACAGCAATATAACCAATGTATACAAAGTGATTTCACCAACTAAAAAACGTTTATATCATGGCATTATCAACCACCTTAAAGGGTCATAATGACGTGGTGTGTTTGTAGCCCAAAGAGTTACACGAATTCTCAAAACAACTACATATGTATATTTTGAGTTAGAATGTGTGAAATTCAACCATTCAAAAGCACAGTGATAGCAACCATGAAAATGGCACAGCGATATCATGAACCTACACCGGCGGTCGAGCGAAACTTCCAAAGAAAGGGAATTTTTCCAAAGAGGGGGATCGGCAGTTTTGAGGTCATTTTACCAACAACTTAAGGAACAGTTACACTTTTTGAAAACGCCAAAGAGGGGGGAATTCCACTTTTCCTTCCCCTTCTCGTTCGCTATTGCCAACGTATACAGTGAAAGTGATTTCACCAACCAAAGAGCGTTTATATATCGTGCCATCATCAACTACGCTAAAGGAGCCATAATGACGTGGCGCAAGGGCGGACGAACCAATATCCCAAAGGGAGGGGAATTTCTTCAAATGAGGTGGGGAAAATTTAGCAGTTTTGAGGCCGTATTCCTGACCTGATTTTACACCTTACAAAATTCTTGGCACACCGTCCAAGTAGCGACAAGCTCTGATTAAGAAAATTCGATCAGTTGACTGACTAACTGACTGACTGACTGACTGACTGACTGACTGACTGACTGACTGACTGACTGACTGACTGACTGACTAACTGACTGACTGACTGACTGACTGACTGACTGACTGACTGACTGACTGACTGACTGACTGACTGATGGCTGACGGACTGACTGACTAACTGACTGACTGACACGATATTCCAAACCCTGAAAAAATCAACAACTTATTCTAACTGCTAAAATTTTCGTCAGCAAAAATGTATTCCAGACGAAGTTTTTTAAGGGTAAGCGCGTTAGGCCCCAAAGCGGTGGTATTTCAGTGGTTCGCCCACCTTAGTTTGCACCCAAAAATATTTGTTCGAGATAAATTCTAGGAAAGTTTTTGGGGTTTAGAATTTTGCCCGACTAACTGTCTGATTGACTTCACATTAACAACACTGATCGACTGGCAGAATTTCGGACCGTTGTCGGAACGCGTTGACCCTGTTGGATCATTGAACAGGTAGTCGGATATCACGAACCCTGGAAATTCCTATCATGGAAATTTCAGTTGGCACAAAAAATCACTCACTCACTCACCCACTCACTAACTCATTCACTCAATCAGTCAAGGATACTGAAGGAATTTTTCTGAAAGAATTGAACAAAATACATTTTTTTATGCAAATTTTTGAGTCATTGCCCTTACCAACAAAACAGTGGGTACACCCTCTCTGTTTCATTCGTAAGTATACTAGAGGAAATTTTATGTTTTATTTTTGTTTGTGAGACATTCGAACAAGATTTGAACAAAATACATATTTTTTTCTCAACGTACGTATGGTTGCATCTTCTGCAACTTTTTGAGTCATTGCCCTTATAATACCAACAAAACAGTGGGTACACCCTCTCTGTTTCATTCGTAAGGACACTAGAGGAAATTTTATGTTTTATTTTTGTTTGTGATACATTCGAAGAAGATTTGAACAAAATACATATTTTTTTTCTCAACGTACGTATGGTTGCATCTTCTGCAACTTTTTGAGTCATTGCCCTTACCAACAAAACAGTGGGTACACCCTCTCTGTTTCATTCGTAAGGATACTAGAGTAAATTTTATGTTTTATTTTTGTTTGTGAGACATTCGAAGAAGACTTAAACAAAATACATATTTTTTTCTCAACGTACGTATGGTTGCATCTTCTGCAACTTTTTGAGTCATTGCCCTTACCAACAAAACAGTGGGTACACCCTCTCTGTTTCATTCGTAAGGATACTAGAGGAAATTTTATGTTTTATTTTTGTTTGTGATACATTCGAAGAAGATTTGAACAAAATACATATTTTTTTCTCAACGTACGTATGGTTGCATCTTCTGCAACTTTTTGAGTCATTGCCCTTACCAACAAAACATTGGGTACACCCTCTCTGTTTCATTCGTAAGGATACTAGAGGAAATTCGATGTTTTATTTTTGTTTGTGAGACATTCGAAGAAGATTTGAACAAAATACATTTTTTTTCTCAACGTACGTATGGTTGCATTTTATGCAACTTTTTGAGTCATTGCCCTTACCAACAAAACAGTGGGTACACCCTCTCTGTTTCATTCGTAAGGATACTAGTGGAAATTTTATGTTTTATTTTTGTTTGTGATACATTTGAAGAAGATTTGAACAAAATGCATATTTTTTTTCTCAACGTACGTATGGTTGCATTTTCTGCAACTTTTTGAGTCATTGCCCTTACCAACAAAACAGTGGGTACACCCTCTCTGTTTCATTCGTAAGGATACTAGAGGAAATTTTTTGTTTTATTTTTGTTTGTGACACATTCGAAGAAGATTTGAACAAAATACATATTTTTTTTCTCAACGTACGTATGGTTGCATCTTCTGCAACTTTTTGAGTCATTGCCCTTACCAACAAAACAGTGGGTACACCCTCTCTGTTTCATTCGTAAGGATACTAGAGTAAATTTTATGTTTTATTTTTGTTTGTGAGACATTCGAAGAAGACTTAAACAAAATGCATATTTTTTTCTCAACGTACGTATGGTTGCATTTTCTGCAACTTTTTGAGTTATTGCTCTTACCAACAAAACAGTGGGTACACCCTCTCTGTTTCATTCGTAAGGATACTAGTGGAAATTTTATGTTTTATTTTTGTTTGTGATACATTCGAAGAAGATTTGAACAAAATGCATATTTTTTTTCTCAACGTACGTATGGTTGCATTTTCTGCAACTTTTTGAGTCATTGCCCTTACCAACAAAACAGTGGGTGCACCCTCTCTGTTTCATTCGTAAGGATACTAGAAGAAATTTTTTGTTTTATTTTTGTTTGTGACACATTTGAAGAAGATTTGAACAAAATACATATTTTTTTTCTCAACGTACGTATGGTTGCATCTTCTGCAACTTTTTGAGTCATTGCCCTTACCAACAAAACAGTGGGTACACCCTCTCTGTTTCATTCGTAAGGATACTAGAGAAAATTTTATGTTTTATTTTTGTTTGTGACACATTCGAAGAAGATTTGAACAAAATACATATTTTTTTTCTCAACGTACGTATGGTTGCATTTTCTGCAATTTTTTGAGTCATTGCCCTTACCAACAAAACAGTGGGTACACCCTCTCTGTTTCATTCGTAAGGATACTAGAGGAAATTTTATGTTTTATTTTTGTTTGTGATACATTCGAAGCAGATTTGAACAAAATACATATTTTTTTCTCAACGTACGTATGGTTGCATCTTCTGCAACTTTTTGAGTCATTGCCCTTACCAACAAAACAGTGGGTACACCCTCTCTGTTTCATTCGTAAGTATACTAGAGGAAATTTGATGTTTTATTTTTGTTTGTGAGACATTCGAAGAAGATTTGAACAAAATACATTTTTTTTCTCAACGTACGTATGGTTGCATTTTATGCAACTTTTTGAGTCATTGCCTTTACCAACAAAACAGTGGGTACACCCTCTCTGTTTCATTCGTAAGGATACTAGTGGAAATTTTATGTTTTATTTTTGTTTGTGATACATTCGAAGAAGATTTGAACAAAATGCATATTTTTTTTCTCAACGTACGTATGGTTGCATCTTCTGCAACTTTTTGAGTTTTTGCCCTTACCAACAAAACAGTGGGTACACCCTCTCTGTTTCATTCGTAAGGATACTAGAGGAAATTTTTTGTTTTATTTTTGTTTGTGACACATTTGAAGAAGATTTGAACAAAATACATATTTTTTTTCTCAACGTACGTATGGTTGCATCTTCTGCAACTTTTTGAGTCATTGCCCTTACCAACAAAACAGTGGGTACACCCTCTCTGTTTCATTCGTAAGGATACTAGAGAAAATTTTAGGTTTTATTTTTGTTTGTGACACATTCGAAGAAGATTTGAACAAAATACATATCTTTTTTCTCAACGTACGTATGGTTGCATTTTCTGCAATTTTTTGAGTCATTGCCCTTACCAACAAAACAGTGGGTACACCCTCTCTGTTTCATTCGTAAGGATACTAGAGGAAATTTTATGTTTTATTTTTGTTTGTGATACATTCGAAGCAGATTTGAACAAAATACATATTTTTTTCTCAACGTACGTATGGTTGCATCTTCTGCAACTTTTTGAGTCATTGCCCTTACCAACAAAACAGTGGGTACACCCTCTCTGTTTCATTCGTAAGGATACTAGAGGAAATTTGATGTTTTATTTTTGTTTGTGATACATTCGAAGAAGATTTGAACAAAATACATTTTTTTTCTCAACGTACGTATGGTTGCATCTTATGCAACTTTTTGAGTTATTGCCCTTACCAACAAAACAGTGGGTACACCCTCTCTGTTTCAATCGTAAGGATACTAGTGGAAATTTTATGTTTTATTTTTGTTTGTGATACATTCGAAGAAGATTTGAACAAAATGCATATTTTTTTCTCAACGTACGTATGGTTGCATCTTCTGCAACTTTTTGAGTTTTTGCCCTTACCAACAAAACAGTGGGTACACCCTCTCTGTTTCATTCGTAAGGATACTAGAGGAAATTTTATGTTTTATTTTTGTTTGTGACACATTCGAAGAAGATTTGAACAAAATAAAATTTTTTTTCTCAACGTACGTATGGTTGCATCTTCTGCAACTTTTTGAGTCATTCCCCTTACCAACAAAACAGTGGGTACACCCTCTCTGTTTCATTCGTGAGGATACTAGAGGAAATTTTATGTTTTAATTTTGTTTGTGATACATTCGAAGAAGATTTGAACAAAATACATATTTTTTTCTCAACGTATGTATGGTTGCATCTTCTGCAACTTTTTGAGTCATTGCCCTTACCAACAAAACAGTGGGTACACCCTCTCTGTTTCATTCGTAACGATACTAGAGGAAATTTTATGTTTTATTTTTGTTTGTGACACATTCGAAGAAGATTTGAACAAAATACATATTTTTTTCTCAACGTACGTATGGTTGCATCTTCTGCAACTTTTTGAGTCTTTGCCCTTACCAACAAAACAGTGGGTACACCCTCTCTGTTTCATTCGTAAGGATACTAGAGGAAACTTTATGTTTTATTTTTGTTTGTGACACATTCGAAGAAGATTTGAACAAAATACAAATTTTTTCTCAACGTACGTATGGTTGCATCTTCTGCAACTTTTTGAGTCATTGCCCTTACCAACAAAACAGTGGGTACACCCTCTCTGTTTCATTCGTAAGGATACTAGAGGAAATTTTGTTTTATTTTTGTTTGTGATGTGACACATTCGAAGAAGATTTGAACAAAATAAAAAAAAATTTCTCAACGTACGTATGGTTGCATCTTTTGCAACTTTTTGAGTCATTGCCCTTACCAACAAAACAGTGGGTACACCCTCTCTGTTTCATTCGTAAGGATACTAGAGGAAATTTTATGTTTTATTTTTGTTTGTGATACATTCGAAGAAGATTTGAACAAAATACATATTTTTTTCTCAACGTACGTATGGTTGCATCTTCTGCAACTTTTTGAGTCATTGCCCTTACCAACAAAACAGTGGGTACACCCTCTCTGTTTCATTCGTAAGGATACTAGAGGAAATTTGATGTTTTATTTTTGTTTGTGAGACATTCGAAGAAGATTTGAACAAAATAAATTTTTTTTCTCAACGTACTTATGGTTGCATCTTATGCAACTTTTGGAGTCATTGCCCTTACCAACAAAACAGTGGGTACACCCTCTCTGTTTCATTCGTAAGGATACTAGTGGAAATTTTATGTTTTATTTTTGTTTGTGATACATTCGAAGAAGATTTGAACAAAATGCATATTTTTTTTCTCAACGTACGTATGGTTGCATTTTCTGCAACTTTTTGAGTCATTGCCCTTACCAACAAAACAGTGGGTACACCCTCTCTGTTTCATTCGTAAAGATACTAGAGGAAATTTTATGTTTTATTTTTGTTTGTGATACATTCGAAGAAGATTTGAACAAAATACATATTTTTTACTCAACGTACGTATGGTTGCATCTTCTGCAACTTTTTGAGTCATTGCCCTTACCAACAAAACAGTGGGTACACCCTCTCTGTTTCATTCGTAAGGATACTAGAGGAAATTTTATGTTTTATTTTTGTTTGTGATACATTCGAAGCAGATTTGAACAAAATACATATTTTTTTCTCAACGTACGTATGGTTGCATCTTCTGCAACTTTTTGAGTTTTTGCCCTTACCAACAAAACAGTGGGTACACCCTCTCTGTTTCATTCGTAAGGATACTAGAGGAAATTTTGTTTTATTTTTGTTTGTGACACATTCGAAGAAGATTTGAACAAAATAAAATTTTTTTTCTCAACTTACGTATGGTTGCATCTTCTGCAACTTTTTGAGTCATTGCCCTTACCAACAAAACAGTGGGTACACCCTCTCTGTTTCATTCGTAAGGATACTAGAGGAAATTTTATGTTTTATTTTTGTTTGTGATACATTCGAAGAAGATTTGAACAGAATACAAATTTTTTTCTCAACGTACGTATGGTTGCATCTTCTGCAACTTTTTGAGTCATTGCCCTTACCAACAAAACAGTGGGTACACCCTCTCTGTTTCATTCGTAAGGATACTAGAGAAAATTTTAATTTTTATTTTTGTTTTTGAACCATTCAAAGAAGATTTGAACAAAATGCATATTTTTTTCTCAACGTACGTATGGTTGCATCTTCTGCAACTTTTTGAGTCATTGCCCTTACCAACAAAACAGTGGGTACACCCTCTCTGTTTCATTCGTAAGGATACTAGAGGAAATTTTATGTTTTATTTTTGTTTGTGACACATTCGAAGAAGATTTGAACAAAATACAAATTTTTTCTCAACGTACGTATGGTTACATCTTCTGCAACTTTTTGAGTCATTGCCCTTACCAACAAAACAGTGGGTACACCCTCTCTGTTTCATTCGTAAGGATACTAGAGGAAATTTTATGTTTTATTTTTGTTTGTGATACATTCGAAGAAGATTTGAACAAAATACATATTTTTTCTCAACGTACGTATGGTTGCATCTTCTGCAACTTTTTGAGTCATTGCCCTTGCCAACAAAACAGTGGGTACACCCTCTCTGTTTCATTCGTAAGGATACTAGAGGAAATTTTATGTTTTATTTTTGTTTGTGATACATTCAAAGACGATTTGAACAAAATACATATTTTTTTTCTCAACGTACGTATGGTTGCATTTTCTGCAACTTTTTGAGTTATTGCTCTTACCAACAAAACACTGGTTACATACACCTTCTCTGCGTTATTGGCATAGTTCCTTTTTTCTGTGTTACTTTTAAGGATACATAGACCTTAAGTATGTACATACGTATAACGCATTAATATGTATATGAACGCGTCATTGGTATTTCAACCAAAGCAGATCACAAGATAAAAAACCATCCTTTTTCTTTGTTCTCAGATCTTTTTTCTCCTTCTTGATTCTTCAGATCAGTCGCCTTATTGCAGAGTGGGAGGACCTGAAGTTTGTTGGACGTGTTTAGTCAGTATTTCGGTCAGTCAATTGATTGCGTCATCTATTCAGCAAGTCAAACTACTATACACCAGGCTCTATTTAGATATTTCGTCATTCATCCAGTGATTCGCCAGAATTTAGTCAATCAGTTAGTCAGTCATTCTCACTTAAGTGAAATATAGTGTGTACATAGGTCATTTACGTTTTATACAGTTAGTATGCGATTTTTTTTCTTCCAGTGAAAACGCTTTAAGTATTTGACTCACTCACTCGCTCACTCAATCAGCTTTTCCGGTTCAAGTAGGGTGGTTGACTTGCCTGATGACATGTGTTGAGCCGAGTTGAGTGTCGCACATAAGTCGGAAATACGTTGCTTTGGGGTGATGATGATCAGTGTTGAGGGCACGGGGTTGAGGTCAGCAATAGATTAATTAAGTTAATTTGATTTTGGTTTGTCGTGACCTTTTCAATTTGGTTTTGTCACCTTTAGTTTAATTAACTGAGTCATCAAATCAGCAATTAACACAAACCATGACCTGGGCCTCCATAATTGAAATCAGCAATTAACGTGGAAATTCAGTTCAACCTTCATTTCAGACATTTAAATTTCGTTTTCTCCTTTAGTTAAGCTTGTTCCGGGTTTCAGAGATGAAGTTGATAAGTATAAATGGGTTTATTCCACGAAATGTTTGTGTGAAGCATTGTTATCGTAGTAGTAGCGGTAGCTACTACCAAGGAAGGAGTGAAGGAATTACACATTGAGTGACTGAGTGAGTGAGGTGGAATATTGGGTGAGTGAGTGAGTGAGTGAGTGAATGAGTGAGTGAGTGAGTGAGTGAGTGAGTGAGCGAGTGAGGTGAGTGAGTGAGTGAGTGAGTGAGTGAGTGAGGTGAGTGAGTGAGTGAGTGAGTGAGTGAGTGAGTGAGTGAGTGAGTGAGTGAGGTAGTGAGTGAGTGAGTGAGTGAGTGCGAGAGTGAGTGAGTGCGAGAGTGAGTGAGTGAGGGAGTGAGAGTGAGTGAGTGAGAGAGTGAGTGAGTGAGTGAGGTGAGTGAGTGACGAGAGTGAGTGAGTGAGTGAGTGATTGAGTGACGTGAGTGAGTGAGTGAGTGAGTGAGTGAGTGAGTTATTAGAGTCAGGGATGGAGGTGAGTGAGGGAGTGAGTGAGGGAGTGAGTGAGCTAGTGAGTGAGTGAGGGAGGGAGGAAGTTAGTGAGTAGATGAGTAAGTAAATGAGTGAGTGGGTGGTTGAGTGAGTGAGTGAGTCGGTGAATGAGTGAGTGAGTATGAGTGCCTGAGTGAGTTAGAGAGTGAATTCAGTGAATGGGTGAGTGAGTGGATAGTGAGTGAGTGGGGGTAGTGAGTGAGTGCGTGAGTGATTGAGTGAGTGATTCGCTAAGTCTTCTATTAGTCATTTATTCATGTCAGTCAGTCAGCCATTCACAGTCAGTCAGTCAGTCAGTCAATCAACCAACCAATCGTCATTCCAGATTTAACATGATTCTGTACAGCAGCATAGGCCGCCGCTTTCTTGCCATCGATATCCGACATTTTGTTAACCTTAAATATTTTATTGAGACTTGAAAACACAATTTTCCTTTGACAGTGCAAACAATGAGCAAAATGCGGATTGAAAAGCTGTTACGAAAAAAAAAACGGAAGGACGTAGCTTAACCTTATTTTATTCTAAATATGGAAAATGTTTGCCAAAATTCAGAAGTTTTTTGCATGACTCTCTTATAGAAATTTTATATTAATAAATGCAGAACAATGTATGGAGTAAAATAAAAAATCCTCAAAATAAATTCACTGGGGACGCCAATTGGTTCCTTTTTGTTATGTCTAGGTCACTATTGCGATCATTGCTGATAAGAGAATTGCTCAATCAATGATATTCTGGCTCTTTGATTAGGAAATTAATTTTAAACAGGAGTTCAAGTATTATATTAATCAATCATATAATATCGTTTTTACCGTCTTTTCCACCAGCGATTTTTTCAACTCAGGTAGAAAGACTTGGAAAAAACTTGGGGAATAGCATTCATGAGGACATTTTACTAACATACTGAGAAACAATTTCTTTTTTCAGAAAAGCAGAACATTTTTATTCCAGTTCTAAGTTTGTAACACGTTTTCACGTAATTTTTCAGGTAAAACTCATTACAAAACTGACACGCGCATTACACGTTGACTCTTCACACACTTTCATATCTAGGGTAATGTACATCATTTTTACGCACGCTTGTTATGAGAGTATAAGACTATGTTGGCAAGCCTTTTACAAACGCGGAAGAAAATATTCTACACACGTTCTCTTCTACCGACGATGAAACGTGAATTGTTCTAAATTGGTTTTGGATACTGAATTCGAATGTGCGCTATTTTTTTCGGGAACACTAGCGGACGAGAAGGGGAGGGAAAAGTGGAAATCCCCCTCTTTGGCGATTTCAAAAAGTCATATTTGTTCCCTGAGGTGTAGGAAAAATGGTCTGAAAACTGCCAACCCCCCCCCCCCCCCCTTTTTGGTGATATTCCCCTCCCTTTGAAGGATTAACTCGTCCGCCAGTGCTCGGGAATTTCTCTGATCTATTCTTGCACTAGCCAACAATCTAGAGATGAGAGAAGTTCCATGAAGAGGGGAAACGACTCATTCATAACTTTCCTTTGTTAAGGTGCCGGCCTCGCAAGCCAAGCATTGGTTCGATTCGAATTTAGTCTACTAAATTTTCGAGAACCCCGTATTGTCGACGTCTTTACAATAACTACTTAGTTATCAAAGTTTGTAAAATACAAAAAAATTAAAAACGGGGACTTTATTATTTTGTGAAATCATGGAAATTATCAGGCACACATGAGCTGCGTGATCATTTTATGTATTACTTGGCTGCTGGAACTGTTTTACATTTGGTATTGGGATGAACAGCCACAGTTTAACATAAAAAATATTTTGGGTTGGGTGTGCGTTTGTGGAAAAAAATTTCCTTCCTTGAAAAAAATATTTTTAAAAATGACTTTTTTTCTGTTTTACAAATTCTGCTTGTTATGAACTATTTATTTATTCATGCTAAAACTCATTATCATCAACCAACAGAGCCGAATCAAATATTGTATTTTATTTATTTATTTCACTACACTACGATAACCAATCATTCATTCATGTGAATGCAGTTTGAGCAAATAATATAGTATAATCAATTTAAAAAATAATAAAATCACTGATTGTATATAATCAAACGCCAAACCAGCTGCCCCAGGAGCCTTCTTCTTTGTTCTTTTGTCGATGTTTGATCAGGGTCTCGCGTGTTTCCTGTTCCTTCTCCATCTTCTTCGCCTGCATCTCCGCATCCACACTCGTGAAGATTTCGGGAAATTCAAATCTGACGTCGCGCTGCTGCAAAAGAGGATATGATGACCGATGGGAAATAAATAAGAAATAAAAAAATATTAATGTAACATAACAATAAAAAATCATAAAAACCTGTTTCAAAGCTTTCAAACTTGATGAAGTTGAATTATATGAAAAGTCGATGAGGTTGAATTACATGAAAATTCGCTGAACTGGATAAATTCTCTTAATTGGTGCGAGAGTAAACCAAAATCGGATCGCGACCATTAAAAGCGACTCAAATAAGACTCTTCCCAATCATGATTAATGTGAGTAGGTTGCGAATCTGGTTCTGATTATTCCAGAACGCAGTACTTTGATTACACGCCACTCAGAATTTGATTCTCAATTTCATTGATTGTCACAATTTTGAATCATTCTTTATAATCAATTATAATGCCTATATACAGGGTGTCCAAACGAAGTATCACAAGTGAAATTTTCTAATAACTTCAGCGAAAATGAAGCTGTGAAGTTTATTTTCTCACTGGAGGTAGCCAACATATTAGGAAACATAATGCTTTTTTGTTTTTTGAAATCTGCCCAGAATTTCAGGAAATACACGGGTTTCAGAAAAAAATTCAAATTTCCTTGGATTTTCAGGGGAAAATTGTGAAACATCGGGTTTTGTGACTAGGAAATTTAAATTCATTTGATTGAATTGTAAGTATAGGTAAAAGTTTTTTGTATTTCGAGACTGTTTTTGTTGTTTTTCCTTGTCACCTCAGGTTTAATGTATTGTTTTAGGGTTTAAATGGCCCCATCTGTTTCACCGTTTTTATGCTTCATGTGGGTATGAAACCCCCGAAATGATCGCGTTTGTCAATTTTATCGTTTTTAATTTCATTTCTGGATCGTATTGACTGTCGGTGACTTTAACCTTATTTCATCTTGAACTCTTTGTGGAAAAAAGCGATTTGTAGGCTTCATTTCAACATGAGGCATGAAAACGCTGAACGTCGGAATATTCAACCGATGTTCACATTTTTTTATAAAACAGGACATTAAATCTGAGGTGACAAGAAAAATAATTAAACATCACCTCAAAGAATAAAACACACTCTTCCTAAGTCACAATTCATTCGAATGAATTCAATTCTCCCAGTCACAGAGCCTAATTTTTTACAATTTTCCCCCCGAAAATCAAAGGAAATTTGACATTTTTTCAAACCCTCATATTTCCCAAATTTCGGGACGGATTTCAAAAGTTTAAAAATAATTATGTTGCCTAATATGTTGGCTACCTCCAGTGAGAAAATAAACTTCACAAGTTCATTTTTGCAAAAGTTATTAGAAAAAATCACTTGTGATACTTCGTGTGGACACCCTGTAAAAAAAACCCAACAACTGAAACATCACATTGACCTAATGTTTCAACCCGTGCACCAATCGAAACATTATGTTGACCTAATGTTTCAATGAATGCGCAGCTTGAATCATCATGTTAAGGTGATATTTTAACTGCTGGGGTTTTTGGTGCTGGGGGTTTAGCAAATTTCCCAGCCCCTGTAACTTACCAGTGTCACATAGGCCACTTTATAGTCGTGTTCACGTTCCAATGCCATCCGATTATTTCTATCTGGCATCGACCAGAACGTACGTCCCTCCTTGATCTGAGTGCTGACTTGCCGAACTGGTAGTTGGTAGATCTTGGTCAGGTACTCG
Organism: Daptonema setosum; assembly: GCA_964036265.1. NCBI lineage: Eukaryota > Metazoa > Nematoda > Chromadorea > Monhysterida > Xyalidae > Daptonema > Daptonema setosum. The sequence continues at coordinate 24,021,400 of OZ038447.1, read as the reverse complement.
CGGATATCGTCTTGGGTCATTCTGGAACATGAATCAGGTCAGGTACTGTACTCACAGTTGTCATCCTGACCTCTAGCGGACGAGAAGGGGTGGGAAAAGTGAAATTCCTCCTCTTTGGTAATTTCAAAAAGTAGAATTTGTTACCTAAGGTTAAAGAGGGTTAAATGGCTTTCAAACTACCGATTCCCTCCTCTTTGAGGAAATTCTCCTCCCTTTGGAGTAATAGCTCATCCGCCAGTGATCCTGACTGAGTCATCCTGACTAAGTCATTAATCATTATGGAAAGAAAACGTTTCAAAAAAATAATGTTTACTACGAACTATTTGTATACATGACGTTTGTGGTGAATTACTAATAAAACAGTACCAATAAATTAGCATTATTAACGAAACATTAAATGAACAAGCAACTAAAAATGCCCTGAAGGCATGGGGAGTAACGAATATGGTTCGATCCTGGCTAGTCCAATCGTGAAAAAGCATGAGACAAGAAATTTTATTCTCATATTTTAAATAGTCTGATCGTGAAAAAGCAGGAAACAAGATTTGCGATGAATCACGAAAAAAGTTTGTACATCATTAAGTCAAGAATCAAACCAAATTACACGAAACATATTTGGGACTTTTCACGATTGTAGTGGTAACATCTATCCTTATTCAAAATGCTGGTATTCAATTTTAAAACATAAGTATCTTTAAAAATCTTATCATCATAAATGGGTTTTAATGAAAAACTATCATTATTGAATGAAAATGAAATAAAAAAAGTTTCGTGGCAGACTTGTCACACAAACCGAAGTAAAATTACACATGCTCACAACGAGCAAGAAGAAATAAAGGTGACTTGGTTTTCACCGAAAAGTCCCAAATATGTTTCGTGTAATTTGGTTTGATTCTTGACTTAATTATATACAAACTTTTTTCGTGATTCATCGCAAATCTTGTTTCCTGCTTTTTCACGATCAGACTATTTAAAATATGAGAATAAAATTTCTTGTCTCATGCTTTTTCACGATTGGACTAGCCAGGATCGAACCATATTCGTTACTCCCCATGCCTTCAGGGCATTTTTAGTTGCTTGTCTATAACTTTTTTATGTGTGAACAAATCACATGTACAGTATGTAGACTAAATACATATGTGTACATATGTGCTAATGTAACAAAAATGCTCTATGAGTTGAAAATTTTTCATAAGGTTCATCTACTTCAGCCTTTTTATAACTTTAGATTTTTGAATATTGAATGACAATAATATTTGTGAACAATGATCGTTTGCGAGCCCCCTTGAATTTTTTCCTTGTAAAAGGAGTCCTTACATACATAATTGACACAATGCTGAAAAAAATCCCTGGATCAGTAATATAGTGAGTTAAAAGCTGCCTTTTATACATTTGAAGTTCGGGAGAAGTACATAATAAATACCACAAAAAAAATTAACACTTTCGTTGTTTTAGATTTTCAGGGGTTTTGAACCCAGCACCACTCGTTTAATACTTGCAAACCCACGATCCACTTGACTACCTTGACGAAAAATATTTTAAAAGTTGATTTGATACATCAAACCTAGTTTCAAATCATAAATTTATTATTTTATCTAGTGTGAAAATAGCTTAAAAACTTGACTATTATCAGGTTAGCGCCGAGCTGTACTTAACAGCGGACGCCATGTACCAAGTGACTCTTGAAATTTTTTTTTCTTGCTTCCAGAACCTTTATAATATGGTTTTGAGGTGTTTTATTAATGTTGGTACACGTCTAAAAACCAAGAAAAAAATTTCTTTGAAAAATTTTTTTACTAATTTTTTTACATTTCTGTACATTTTGACGGATCATAAAAATTTATTTAAAGGAACTGATCAAGTTTTAAAAATATGGTTTATTAGGAATGTACTCCCTCTAGACCTCCTGTGAAAATGAAGTTTTTCCGGTTTCTGTATAAATAAAAATTTTGGAATCCAATGTGGCTGAAACAGCGTGAATAAATGAACTTGAATTTTCACCGGTTTTGGCGGCTCATAAATATTTTTTTGAGAATACGCAGAGAATTATCTTTTCTGTATTCGATGAAGCTTCAGTCATTCTAGACATTCAGATAATACAATGAGTCTCAAGGCTTTAAATCTTGAGATAATCTGATTTTCGAAGGAGCAAAAATTGTTAAAAACGTTAAAACTTTCTACATCAGTTTCTTCAAGTTTTTGTCAACGTACAATGATTTTATCGGAAAATGTGTCAGAGAGAGGTCATAATGAAATTTAATTCCGCAAATGATAGGCTAGTTTTCATAGCCATTCGATTAGCTTATCACGAGAAATAGTGCTTTTGTGAATTTTTTCGTTAATTTTGTCTCTCACATAACCCGTTGCCGTTTTTGTGTCTTTCAGTAATTAACTGAATTAGTTAGCAGATCGTATTTCCACATGTGTGATACACATCCTGTTGAAATTTCAGTTCAATCGGACCACCCTATCACTCATACAACAATTCTTTCTCCATTTTGCCTGCGATTTTTGACATTTTTTTCATAAAATCCTATAAAAATGTTGAAAATATTGTTCCGATCAGCGGGACAGTTTCTGAATCGTTTTCTACGCCAAAAGTTGACCTGTCTACCAATTTTCAGCTTTATCGGTTCGGCCCAACTTGCTGACACCGTTTTTGCCGAGAAAAAAAACGGAAAATCGCATTTTCATCATTTTTGGACCTGAAAAATGAAAATTTATTCGTACCGGATTAAAAATAGCTGGGGAGATGTAAAATCACACGAGAAAACCGATGGAACAGACTAGAAGTCGATACGATGAGGCTAGATCGAGATATCCGCAAAAAAGCTTATCTTAATCGAACCATATTAAGGGAACGGCCTAGCGGCCGTCCCTTGATAAGAATTATTAATATTTTTTTTAATTAAACAACTTATCTTGACCATAACAATCAACTACCAACTCATTGGACACCATGAATTTCACCATGTTGGGTCGCATCTTTTCCATCTCGGTCGGTTGGATGAGTTTCACCCAGAAGTTGGGCAGAAACACACGACGACGCGAATTGCCCGGCTGCCAGAGTCGATGCAGTTTGGTGGTCATTTCGGTGGCACTGGAAAACGATATTTTACAGCTTATCCAGGGTTTCTTGTTAGTGAAAAACTTTTTTGCGCGCAGTTAGAATTTCTGGCGTGCTTTCAAATTATTGGGAAATGACATTGTTTTACATAACATTCAGAAAACATACGAAAATTGCGCTTAATTCACTCCATACGTGCGTAACAGACCCAAAAACTTAATTTGTGATAACAGGAAACCTGGCTCAGCTATAGCTAGTTCGGCACTAGCGGGGGACTAGAAGGGAGGGGGAAAGTGGATATCTCCTCTCTTTGGCAGTTTCAAAAAGTACGAGTTTGTTTCGTAAGGTGTAGGTAAAATGTAGAAATTTCTGTTAATTCCCCCTCTTTGGAAGGATTACCCCCGCTTTGGGTCATCCGCAAATGTCCGTCATATGGTTCTTGATATGGTTTAAAAAAAATTATGGACCCTTTCCGTACATACAGTATGCGACGTAATTTAAAGTGCGTATGTTGTACGAGTATCATGTGAATAAAGATATATTCTTCTTAATATGATTCATAGAAGAGAAATCTTCTTAACCAATAAGATATGAGACGGCTGTAATACCGCTGTGTCACAGGTTTAAATAAATTCTATAGCAAAATCGTTATTAATACTTTATTTATTTATTACCACAACACGAGTAGAACCTCGAAGTATCACAATGTGAACGATAACCAATACAATAAATTACATTTATAACCAACCGAAACAATAAATCACCAAACTAATTTTTCAAGCTGATATAACCAAAACACCCATTAACTACAGAAAAAACCCATTTGAGGAATATAAAAAACTTGTTTAACACCAAATACTTCAATACACTCAGTAAATGCACATTTTGTGGTGCTCATGAAAATTAAATGTTATGGAATAATTTTTTTATTGAATGGTCTTAGTTTAATAACCCGACTTACATAATTGAGACAACCCGGAGGGTTTGTTCACTGAATATCAAGAAATTATCTACAAATATTTCATTGAAATTGAAATTTTAAAATAGGCACGGTTGCCAACTTTAATAGTAATAAAACCCTAAACAGTCAACTGATGATAAATCCCGATATACAGCAAACATACTGACTAAAAAAACAAGGCCCCGTGCAATGTATGTATTAGAAGAAAAAAGCTAATCACAAAGATAAATGTGTATCTCACATGTAATTGGCTAGATTATCCATCCATAAGATGAAAACACAAAAATCGACAAAACAATTATCCTAGAAAATGGCCGTGCAACAAAAATAGCAATAATAACAACAACACATAAAAATCAAAAAGGTCACATGAGGATCACTAGAATCATCAATAAATGAAATGAGAATTGAGAAAAACTCACATAAGGTTCAATGAAATCGTAAGACAATTTATAATTGTAAGCCAACCTACATTTTTAAAAACGTAACTTGGATAATATGTTTTAATTGAGATAACTGAATAGAACAAAAAAATACAAAAACACATTTATTGCCTATTATACCGATTTACTTCTTTCACGTGTGCCAGTTCAGTCATTTCAAAAACCAAAAAATAATTATGAAAATATTCATGAAATATTCAAAAATTATGAATAAAATAAAACTCCGAAAATTTAGAAAAAATTCTCAGTTTCCTCAGCCACAATGAAATCACAATCGCAACTCATAGATACATTAAGTGCCTACATACAGTGTTAACTTGACGGACAAAGAAAAATATGGCAAAAAAAACAGAAATAAGTAAAAAAATCATGAAAAAAAATTATCTCAGACTTCGTCGTGTTGATGTTTAGTTTCCTGAGCGGGTTTCGAGTCACCGGTGTCGTGCACCGGAAGGCCTTGATCGTATCTGAAACATTAGGTAAAAATAAACAAAAAACTAAATTTCATTTCTCACCCAACTATTGCTACAGTCTCACCTCGCATGTAACTTCTTGATTCATATATTTATTCGGGCCTCACTCACAACATAACATAACATACATACATTGCTGTTGATTTTTATGTATGCATTTATAATAACTGAATATTATACAGTGTGATAAAATTATACTACAAAAAATATGAAAACATTGAAATAATCTGAAGAAACTTTTATTTTCTTCCGTACCTCTCTTGTAATTTCTTTATGGCATTATCATTCTCCGTCCATTCGGGCACGATACGCATGGCGGCCTCCAGTTTCGGCTCCTTCGTTTGCGGATTGTTGCACTGAAAAAATATATGTGGATTGATCAATTTATCTGGGGCCTGCATTTTCCAGTGAAAAAAAAACAGTGTAAAACTTACTGAGTAACGAAAAACTGTCCTTTATTTCATTCTCGACTCATGATTTCTCGACAACGACAAATCTAAAAAAGACAACCTTTTCGAACTAAAAAACCAACCAAATCGATAGTTTTCGCCGACTTCTTACTGGAATCATCGCACCAGGTTTCGCACCATAGCCACTCTTGTGGTAGCGTCTTGATCTTGACCTGGTGGATCATGTTGTTGGGCAGATCCTGAAACAATCATCATCAACATCATCATCATTCATTATCATTATCATTATCATCATCATCATCATCATCAACATCATTCATTATCATCATTATCATCACTCACTACTCATCATCATCATCATCATCATCATCATCGTCAATCATCATCATCACCATCCCTATCATCTTTCACATCATCATCATCATCATCATCATCATCATCTCATCATCATCATCACATCATCACTACTCATCATCATTCACCTTTTATATAATAATCATCACTATCATCATTCATCTTTTATATCATAATCATCACCATAATCATTATCTTGTACATCATCATCATTCATCATCTATCATCATCATCTATCATCATCATCATCATCATCATCATCATCATCATCATCACCATCATCATCATCATCACTATCATCATTCATCTTTTATATCATAATCATCACCATAATCATTATCTTGTACATCATCATCATTATCATCATTCATCTTTCACATCACCACCATCACATCACCATCATCATCATCATCATCATCATCACCATCATCATCATCATCATCATCATCATCATCATCATTATCATCATCACCATCATCATCATCATCATCATCATCATCATCATCATCATCATCATCATCATCACCACCATCACCACCACCACCATCATCATCAGCATCTATCATCATCACCATCATCATCACATACCTGATCCAGGTTACTCAGACTGTTGGGATCGGCACTGAGTCCCTGGTACTGGCCACGCAGTCGGTCGCCGGCCGCGATCTGACGGAATCGTTTCAGATCGACAACATAGAGAGCACTGAAGGATTGATTGATTGATTGACTGGTTTATTGATTGATTAATTAATTGGTTGACAGTTGACTGGCTCATTGATTGACTGGTTTATTGATTGACTGATTAATTAATAGGTTGACTATGACTGACTGACTGGCTCATTGATTGGCATAATGATTGATTGACTGTCTTTTTTGTTTGATTTACTGGCTGACTGATGACGGATTGATTGGATAGCTGATTGATTGATTGACTGACTTATTGATTGATGGAAAAGCTGATTGATTGATTTACGGGTGGAATGATGACTGATTGATTGAATAGCTGATTGATTGATTGTCAGACTGACCGACGATGTACAGCTGATGTCATGGAATAGAAAAAACTCCTCTACTAACCTGATATGGTATTTGCGTCCGCCGAGATGGTTGTTCCAGTATCCCTGTTTCCAGAAGCGGAAACCGTCCATCTCTTTGCGACTATCGCAGAACGGTGTGTAACCTGAAACAATATAAAACATTCATATTGGTTGTTTTTCGATGATTCGATGACTTGAAGATTCGAGCTGTTCAATTCCGGGAAGCACGAATTATGTGAGATTATTTTCAATGAGTTTTCAAAATTTGATCACCAAAATCTACCAAATTGAACGAAACGATGAATCACATAACAGTAATTTTGAATTTTGAGGCTAAAATTCAGGATAGAACTTGACAGAGTATATACTTTCAGAGAACAAGAAAAACTATATTTTACCTACCGTACGGCGCACCGTCCAATGGGAACTCCATCAGCTCCATCAAATCCGTTCTCACGGTCTGATCAGCGTCCACAAAGATGATCTTCTTTACGTCCAGCGGGAACAGTACGTCCAGGAAGAGAATCTTGTAACTGAAAGTGGAGAGATTTTCATACACTTTTTATGATAATGAATTTTTTTTCTTAAATTTCATTTTTCCTCAAAAAACAAAACACAAAAACAGAAGTTATTACTTTGACTTGGTAAATGCAAATTCAAATTCAAAAATGGTAACATTTCCAATCCCCACGTAACGGCTTTGTTCCTTCGTCAGGTGATGACAATATAAACTACTCCGTTGTTGAAAAATAATCTTGAAAATTGAGGTTGATGTAAAAAAATAACACGCCAACCCCCACATAACGCGCTGTTTCTCCGTCTGTTGATGCAGCCATCGTGGCCATTTGTACTGGACAAACTCGTACTTGAAATTGTAGTGCTCGGCCATATATGGTAGAAATTGCTATAACAATAGTCAAAGTCAGTTGTAAACATAGGTAGTTTCAATAAATATGAAAAAGTTCAAACGCTAGACTTTTTTTATTAAAACTCTGTTTACAAACCAAACGATTTCAACGTGGAATTGACACCAACTATTTCACTCATATTCACACAATTATACACGTTTGCTAGTAAAGATTTTGTATATAGGTATAGTTATTTTAATTATGACATTGATTTTCTAAGGTTATTATGGTTTTGGTTATTGTTTAATATCATGTCAAATCAAGTCAATGTCAACTCACTTAACTCATACTGCATTCAACATTATATTCAACCACCGACTCACCTTAAAGTACGGCGATAAATAGTTCTTCAACAGCCAGAATTTCACCGGATGTTTTGTGTTCTTTAATACGCTGATCATCATGATCCTGCAATATACATGAAATTTAAATGAAGGTTATGAAAAGAAGATTGTATCAAGTTAAATAATTGAAACTACTTGCATCAGAATGAACCACTTTCATAAGTAATTTTCTTTTACCAAAAAAGTAGACGAAACAGTGTGTTAAAGATGAATGTTTCATTTTTCAATATATCAATTCGCACAACTAACCGCATAAATCGTTCGTACAAGTGACCGGAAGCCAATGAGAAGATGTTGATCGTCTCGTGCGCTTCCTTCTTCCCGCCCGAAATGGTGCTAAAATTAGGATAACTGTGAATAATTTCCAAATATTATTCCATCTATTTTAGTGCAAAGAAGTGTGGTAAGATCCACACAATAATTATATCACATTCACATATTAAAAAAGAAAATGTGACGTTCTATGCTAAGAGCATTCAATAACACACAGACGATTACGTTCATTTGACAAAAAAACTTCACTTATTAACACAAATAAAACCACAATTCAAAACTAAACGTGACACTACTGATTCATCTAGGATTAATGAAAACACACCACAACAGAGGGGTTACAACACAGTTCAGTTCGACAGAACACTTATATGTAAATAAAGTTAGCTGGATAAGAAAAGAAAAACATAGTTTATTCTCTGCAAAGTTAACATGAGATTTATTGTTTTTCTTGATCAGATAACTTCACGAAGTCTGAACATAATCATACCATACGAGGCATAAAAAACCCGTATTGAACGCTCAGAGTATGTTAATACTTTTCGACACATACCATTTAGATGAAGCCAGGTAGCTTTAGCTAGTCAGCGAGACGTAACTAACTTGGAGACTACGCTGAAATGAGAAACGTAACCCTAGAATACGCCCACACATATCAAGATTTGAAATTATAATAACTAGTGAGAACCCGATTCTAGCAGCACTTGGAAGCCACAATAACTAGACGCAAACAACATGTGGGGTGTTCGGTGAAAATTGCAAAATTAGGTAAAACAAAAGTTTTCAGTTCAGGAATACGTAGTACGCAGATTGAGATTACGGAACGATTATCTACTACTGTAGATTATTCATTGTCAAAAACTGAATTTTAAAAGATTTTTTGCAAGACACTTAGACAAAACATGCGCCTAATTCATTTTATAAGACAGGGTAGACCAAAAAAACGGACTCGTTTTTGTCCGTGAATAACCTTCCCTTGCATCTACAGATGCAACCTCTCACAGAATGAGCCAATAATTCCATAAATGACGATATAGATAAGCCTAAAGACCTAACCGAAACCCCAGATTTCTCATCCAACCAACCTGGATATGGTATCCCAAAGACCACCTTCTTCATCCTTCTCCTCCGTACCATCATTCAGCAGATTCGCATCCAGTTTATCATGTTTCTTCTGCACTCGAATTCGGATCACCTTCGACGTGAACGAGTCCAACAGCACGGAGACCTCGTCCTCATGCGGTGGTGAATCGGTGTTGGTGTGTCTGGAAAAAAATATTTTTGAAAACGCGCCAAATTTCAATTTGAATTTAAACTACGCGCGCTAGAAACTATATGGGCTATAAATATGATGAACGCATAACAGGTAGCATAACAAAGCCGAGAAAATGAATATAAAAAACACACTTCAGGCAGATTGTCGTTCAGCGCTACCGTTCACCGTATATGTTCACGTTTCAAGAGGGATATGTATAAATCAACGATAAAGAAAACTTTGATCAAACGTCACACAGACCTCAAATACATATCTGAATTTCACCACTAAACCAACGTGGGAATAACACGAAAAAATCTGAAATTTACCATAAAACCTAATGCGGGGATAATTTGAAAACGCCCCATATCCCCAGGTAACTAAATTGGTGATGGGAAGATATAAAACACCCAAGGTTCACCACATAATAACCAACGTTGTGATATCGTAAATCTCGGCCGACCGACCCTCACGAAGCTGCAGCACCCACGCTCCCGGGTTGGTTTTGAGTTGGAAGTAGCCCTGAAAAATCCCGACAACTTCGTTGCACAAATCTAAATAAAATACAAGGGCCGCCTTGGTTTCCCCTATTTGTACTCGTGAACTTTGTTACTTGGATACCGCAAATCAGCGTGTGCGCCGAGTAGACTGTAGTAAATTTTGTGCCAATGTCAACCTGTGCTCCATTACCAGTGGCCAAATAGTTGGTACGTAGATTCACACGCATCGGTATTAAATTACGCTAATATAAATGAACAAAAACATTCGAGTAATAAAAAAGTTGAGTTTAACAAACCAAGTTAGCCATCACGATCGTGTCCACCTTTTCTTCTTCATTCTGTGGTCGGTTGAGCTTGAACTGGAGACCGCGCGGTGGCTGTCCGGTGACCTCGTCGTAGCAGTGACCTGATGTTCATAAATATTGTTCATTTTCGGTAAGATAATTTTCGGTGAGTTGAATTTCCCGGTATTTTTTATAATGAAACATAATAATACGGCTAATAGTGAGCGAAATTACCGAGTGTTCGAAATAGAAAGGCACTTTAATTGACGCACGATATTTATTTTACGTCAGAGAAGATGGTTCACAGATTAGCATCGTGTTTTAGGCATCATGCATTACTCATAGCAGTGAACTGGTGTTCATGAATAATAATCATTTTCAGTAAGATAATTTTCGATGAGTTGAATTTTGGTTTTTTTGGAATTCGGGGAGATGACTCCAAAAGTCAAATTTTATCCCACCTTCCAAGAGCAGATGTTCGAGCTCGAACTGTGCCACGATATCACCGTCGACCATCTCCATCTTGATGTTGTCCAGATCGTGGAATGCCCTGCAGAAAACAAAAAATGTTGGATTCACACAACAAACTTATGAATAGTGATTACCATAACATAATCATAACCAGTATCAACAACAACGGCATTAACAACAACAACAAACAAAAACAACAACAACAACAACAAACAAAAACAACAACAACATCAACAAAAACAACAACAACAACAACAGCAGCAACAACAACAACAACAACAACAACAACAACAACGTAAACTCATTCAATACGTCAGAAAAGTAATTTTTTTCACTCAATAACCTGACAGCTTCGACCATCCAGTTATCCGGTGGACTGACGTTCAACGTTAGTAGTTGTTTCTGCGGCAACGATGTGAATCGGGCAACGGGCGATGGACGTAGCTGACCTTCGCTGGTGAACTGCAGCTCTGGCTCGACGACAAGTCGGTAGAAACTGAACAAATATATAAATTAAATCATTTTACAATATAAATTTACAATATAATTAAATCAATTTACAATATAAATTATTTTTTACGGTGAAACAATTTTAAAAATAGAATCAGTCTATTGATCAATATTGAAAACTATTCCGGAAACTTTTCAACACATTACTAGCTTTTTCAACGGCATTTCCGACAATTTGGCCTTGCAGTTCATCGCCAGCTGGATGTCGGCGTTGGTGACCTGCAAGAGAAGAATGCCAAAACAAACGTAAATTCTTTCTATCTATCACATTTGAGAACTAACAAATACGTAAAAATGACCAATAAAACGTGTAGTTTCAATAGAAGAAAAAAGTTTCAAGCCACTCCAAGTTCACCTGTTTCAGTATGTTGAGCATGTGCGCAACCTTCTGTGCGTCCCTGGATAGTGGATCAACGATGGCCATCACGTCAAAGTTGGCCGATCGTTGAGATGGTGCCGTCAGGGTGACGACACTGCAAAGTGATTTCACATCATCTCCTCCATGTATACTGGTACTCAGATTCCTCTACCAACGAGATCATGTAGCTTTTTCAGCAACAACTTGAATTAAAGGGCCCTAGTGCCTTGCAAGGGAAAGTTGATTCTAACTTTGCAACATCCAATCGTCATGTTCAGTGGCTGTTGCCTGGGTTGGAAAAGTCAGCGCGCCTACTACACGAAGAAATCTGATAAATTATTTACTTTCGAATGTACACGGTACCTGTGTTTATCGTTGTCCATGACCACCCAGTGTCGGCGTTTCGGTATCGGATCGCTCATGACCAGCGCCGACGTGCGCGCCACCAGATCCGAGCACCTGAAGGGGAAACAGCGACCAAATAACTTTTATAAATATATTATTCAACTGTGAACAACCAATAACTTTCATAAATATATTATTTAACTGTTAACTACCAATAACTCTTATAAATATATTTTTCAGCTGTTGACAATCAATAACTTTTATAAAAAAGTAAATGAAAAATTACAGTGAAACTGCATCGTTAACCCGAAAAAAATCGGATAACCGATGACATTAGTAATGATAATGAATGTCCACCGTATGAAAAAATATCACAGTGAAACTGATTCATCTACGTGGACTCTCAGAACAAGAAACGAAAAAATGATCAAAATGAAAATGAAGATGAGAATGAAAAGTAAAACCGACTTGTCATTATCATGTGCCACATTCCACACGTCCATCTGTTTGGCGATCACGGAAGCATGTCGGGCCATTACGTACTTTTCCAGCAGCATGAAATCCTCCGTGTCGAACTCTTCGTTCGAATCAAGTGGACCGAAGATCTACAACAACAACAGCATTAATTATATTGATAACAACAACATCATTATTTTGCAATAACAACGATAATAATACTAACAACACAGACCTAGCCAAACAGCAGAATTTTTATGACCCGACAAGAACACAAAGAAGATAAAAATTATAAAAACTTACCCAATATTTAGTAAAAACAACAACAACAACAACAACAACATGAACAACAACAACATAAACAACAACATTAACAACAACAACAACAACCGCAAAAACAACAACAACAACATCATCAAACATCAACAACAACAACAACAACAACAACAACAACAACAACAACAACAACAACAACAACAACAACAACAACAACAACAGCAACAACATCAACAACAACAACGTCAACAACAACATCAACAACAACAACAACGACAACAACAATAACAACAACCACAACAGTCAACAACAACAACCAACCTGTCCATTGGCCACGACCGCTCGCTGTCCCGGCTGCAGCTCCAAGACCTTGGTGGCATAGTACGCGTGCAGGGCCAGGAACTCATCGGACATGATGTTGAGCTCCTTGTTGAAGGAGGCCACGTTCATTTCCTGAAAAATTTCATGAACATGTTTTGTAACAACAACAACAGCAACAGCAACAACAATAATAACAACAACGATAACCATGGTAATCTTATTCTGGTCTTGACCAACATATATCATTATAACAACAGAACAATGACCTTAACCATAACAATAACAACAATAATTAGCGACAACAATAAGAACCATCTTAATAACAACAACAACAGAAACCAACAACTAACAACGTTTGAAACAAAAACTGAAGACGATCGCATTAACGACAGAGGAAGCATAAACAATAACAACAATAATAACAACATGATCAACAACAACAACAACAACAACAACAACAAAAACAACAACAACCAACATGAACAGCCAGATCCTCAATTGTGGTCTTGCCATCGGCCAGCAGCTTGACATTCTCCTCCTTGACCAGTTTCGTGACAAACTGTTTGGATTGAACGTCGTTCAGCAGTTTGATGCCACCTGGAATGAAATCGAAATAACTGAGAACATGAAACAACGAACATGAAAACACTAAAAACATGAATTGAGATTAGTTAAATCGCTCACTCTGCAGATGAAATTCAACCTCAAAATATACTTCAGAAAATTAAAGTACTTGTACTACTATATAAACAGTGATGAATAATCCAAAAAACAGAAGTTCTGATCACTTAAACCTGATAACATAGATAAAGATGAATAATGAAAAGAACTGACGATTGTCATAAGCCACGATAAGTATTAATTTTTCAAACAGGAAATTAACCTTCAACGAGTTTCGTTAACTCGGGCGCGTTACCTTTCGGATCGGGTGTTTTCGACGGATTGTGGATGAGTGCGATTCGCGTGTGGTGCGAGTGTTTCTGCAATATTTTGAAACACGATTATACTTTCAAGAACCACCATTATCAATGAAAAATTATATACGTTAAACATTGCACATTTGCAATGAATTGAGCAATATGTTCTTATAATGACTAAATGCAAAAAACTCGGAAATTTGAACACACGCCTAAAGGCAGATTCGAATTCAAACTGTGCACAGAAAAATTAATTAAAAACTAAAAACAAATCCTAGGAAAACTATGAAAAAACGAAAAACAGCCTCTAAAAGAACCGGTTGTCCAGATATTCCACCGAATTCAACTGGTACGCTGGAGCAATCTAGAACGTACTCGTTACTAAGTATATACTACTCGTTTGCTGAAATGTTCTACAAATTCTGCGAACTTTCTGGACAACCGGATCATCTTTCCAACCACCAACCAAATGTCTGATGGCCGAATACACGAGCTCACGGCCTTTCACTGTTTCGACGTCCGCTACCACCCACACAGTGAGCGGATAACACTTGGGCTCGGGTGATCGCTTCAGGTACTTGGTGCGTTGCAGGATGAACTCGTTCTGTTGCTTCTCCGTCAGATCCTTGAACTCTTTCAGCGAGCGCGCGTTATATTCTGTAAAAATTTGGTTCTGTGACTATTAGGTAGAGAGAATACGAACAGCGCATAATTAGGTTGCATGTTCACACAGAAAATAAGACGGACCCATTTTTGCTTATAACAAAGTATTTCCTGAAACTTACGCGAAATTTACGCAAAAAATATACATACACATAAATTTCAGGCTCTTTCTAAGAAAAAAATCAAGGGACTTTCATAGGCTGGTTTTTTACTTCCTATTTCAAATTTCTTTCCTAGCCGCAATTTTCGGCTGACAAAAAACCGGGCCACCGGTGTCTAAGACCATTGCAAAACTCTGCACAAACCCATAACATCGGTCAAGTCAAGGAACTTTGATCGCTGTTGAATGGCCGTCGTTTTATCGGACTGCAGGACGCGCGGGTTCAATCTGAAAGATTTGCCAAGTCCAGAACCATGGACCATCGATTTTCCGAGTTCGGTACCTACTCTAATAGTCAGTAGAGTAAGTAGAAAAATTCTTCAATCTGATCAGCCGATTCCTAACTGACGCGAGCGACCACTTAGAATTGAAACACAAAGTTATTGTATTAGTGTGTTTTGTTGCCCTAATGAAATGAAATGACCATCAGCAAAAAAACTGTCATGATGAACTACGAGTATGAGCACACCATTATTATTATTATATCGTATTATCAAGGAAAGTTGGGTAAGAAAATAAATGTAATCAAAATTACATTGTTGTCCTTCATAGTTTCAGAATGAACATATACCTTTTAGATTGATAGTTCGTCTTATTGACCTCAGTAATGAAGACATTTCAGTCGAAGAACTGACCTGGGCATAACGTCCGGCTGTTCCATGATCCACTTTGCCACATTCTGGTTCTCCTGCAGTTTACCCTCCATAATGGCACGCTGGATTCGTGGCGTCACCTTCATCACCGTGTTGATCACCGTTTCTTCGAATCGATCCGCCGTCAACTGCAGATAGCGAATGCCGTTAACTTTTTTGTATGATTGAGAAGTTGAATTGAATTTTTTGAATGATTGAGAAGTTGAATCAACTTTTTTCTATGATTAAGAAGTTGGATTGAATTGTTCTTACTGAATTTACCTCAACTTTTTTGTGTGATTGAGAAGTTGAATTGAATTTTTCTTACTGAATTTACGTTAACTTTTTTGTATGATTGAGAAGTTGAATTGAATTTTTCTTACCGAATTTACTTCAACTTTTTTGTTATGATTGAGAAGTTGAATTGAATTTTTCTTACTGAATTTACTATAAATGATGTGATGAGTATGTGTATGATAAGAAAAACCGATGAGGTGAGGTGATCTACACTTGAACGTGATGGAGCGCGTAAAAAACAAATCCCAAAAAAATCATGTAATATTTACCAAAATAAATCTTTCACGAGTCACTGAGATCCGGCGTCTCTTGACAGTGTAATAAACCAATAAAAAGAAGTGCCAGTTAAATTGTCTTCCACAAAGAATCAGAAACCAAAGACACCCTCTTACAACTAACCGTTGTACTCTCATTCTGTATATCAATAATGATTGTGAAGCACACAAGCCACACCAAATTGAATGAACAAAATTCTTAAACCAAACAATGTTTCCAGATTATTAAAACAAATTACTAGCGAGAAGGGGTGGAAAAAAGAAGTAGAATTCTCCCTCTTTGGCGGTATCAAAAAGTGAATTTTGTCCCTAAAGATCTAGGTAAAAGCTAATTTCCGTCAATTCCCCCTCTTCAAAAACATTACTCTCCCTTTGAAAGTTCGGCTCGTACGCCAGTCCGCCGTCCGCCACAACAACAATAAAAACAACAACAACAACAATAACAAACAACAACAACATAAACTAATAAAAAAATGCCAACCCCTCCATCATCCAAGGGCACACCATTCAGCAGTACTTTGGGCGCGAATCCCAGACCGCTGGACTTGAGGAAGTTCGTGCCGGCCTGACGTCCATTGTCATAGTCACTATTGGCGCCGAACACGAGATCCGGATCTTCGTCCTTGTACATCCGTTTGAACTGTTTGATCACCTTTTGGACATCCAGATCCTGCCAGTCGTCAGTGATCGCGAATACCTGAAATCGGGGTTAGAATGCGAAGAGTGGTCTAGTGGTTAACGCGCCGGTCTTACAAGTCAGAGGGCACTGGTTCCAATCCCGGGTTCAGACACACAGCGCCTTCAAGCACGTTGTTGATGCATCAGTGATTGTCATTTGTAAAACGGAACGGATGACCGTGATTTCACTATTTGTGAGTTGGTATCCTACTTTGCTATTGAGACATAATAACTGATTAACTGAACACGATTGATTTGATTTGAATTGAGAGGAATTTATTTAGAGAATGCTTGTTACTATCACTGTGCGAACTGTGAAGGTTAGTCAGTCATTCAATCACTACTGACTCAATCAACAACCAAGAGATCCAAATTTGGCCAGAAACATAAAGCTTGAGGTTTTTGCTTTCCCCTAGTACTCATTTTTTTCAACCTTTTTCAACACCACGAAAACATTATTCCGAAAAGCCGCGATGGTTTCGGTAGTCTCAATAACAACAACAACCACAACAGCAGCAACAACAACAACAACAACAACAACAACAACAACAACCAGTGGTGGGCAGCGAATTTGGCCAAAATGGCGTTACGGTCATACACTTTTTCAAAAATCGGTCTTACGGTCAGGCACCCTCCCGGGTTTCGATTTTGGGGGGGGGCATGACGGTCAACATTAAATGAAGTCGAATTTTTAACTCAAAAACATCAGTAATGGCTCGAAATAATGACCGAAATTTCGGCATTTTGAAAGCCGCTGATTTGTATAAGAAACATAACAGAAAATTGACAGACTGAGTGCGCGCGGCGCCGAAATTTTGGCATTTTGAAGCCCGCTGATTTGTATTAGAAACATATCTGAAACCTGACAGGCTGAATAGCGCGTAGCGCTGAATTTTTTTGCATTTTGAAGTCCGTTGAATAGTATTAGAAACGTATCTGAAAACTGACAGGCTGAGTGGCGCACAGCGTCAAAACTTAAGCATTTTGAAGCCCGCCGATTTGTATAAGAAACATATCTGAAAACTGACAGGCTGACTGGCGCGCAGCGCCGAAATTTAGGCATTTGAAGCGCGCTGATTTGTATTAGAAACATATCTGGAAACTGACAGGTTGACTGGCGCGCAGCGCCGAAATTTTGGCATTTTGAAGCCCGCTGATTTGTATTAGAAACTTATTTGAAACCTGACAAACTGAGTGGCGCGTAGCGCCGAAATTTTGGCATTTGAAGCGCGCTGATTTGTATTTGAAACATATCTGAAAACTGACAGGCTGAGTGGTGCACAGCGTCGAGACTTAAGCATTTTGAAGCCCGCTGATTCGTATAGGAAACATATCTGAAAACTGCCAGGCTGACTGGCGCGCAGCGCCGAAATTTTAACATTTGAAGTGCGCTGATTTGTATTAGAAACATATTTGAAAACTGGCAGGCTGAGTGGTGCACAGCTCCGAAATCTTAGCATCTGAAGCCCGTTGATTAGTATTGGAAACATAGCTGAAAAGTGACAGGCTGAGTTGCGCCCAGCGCCGAAATTTTTGCATTTTGAAGCCCGCAGATTTGTATCAGAAAGATCTGAAAACTGACAAGTTGAGTGCACAGCATCGAAACTTCAGCATTTAGCCCACTGATTTGTATTAGAAACGTATCTAGTGGCGCGCAGTGTTGGTTGATAATACAGTACTGAGTGTATCATCCAGCACCATACATCAATCATCATATCGTGCATCGAATCGATCCAACGAACACTGATTTTAAAACTTGAAACATTTTCGACCAATTTTTGGTTGTTGTTTTTTAATTTAAAACGTTTTCAACGAATTTTTGAAAAAAAATTTAAACTTGAAACGTTTTCGACCAATTTTTGGTCGTTTTTTAGGCGATTTCGTGTAATTTTAGGTCATTTTGACAGTACATTCTCTCAAATTTTGACCGTTACGGTCAATGGGTCAATTCTGAAAATCTCTCTTACGGTCGATCGATCAAGGGCACCCTCCCACCCTGTTTTTGGGGGGGGCGCCCCCCCCCCCCCCGCTGCCCACCACTGACAACAACCACAACAACAACCACAACAACAACCACAACAACAGCAACAACAACAACAACAACAACAACAACAACAACAACAACAACAACAACAACAACAACAACAACCACAACAACAACCACAACAACAACCACAACAGCAACAACAACCAACGTCATTGATGGCACGCAATCCCTTTGACGATCGGCCGGTGTCATCCTTGATGAAGTTGTACAGATTCAACAGCGCCACGCCCACATTATCGTAACCGGCCACCGATCGGTCCGTGTTCACGACGAACGACAGTCCGATACTGGAAAAACATCGACTCAAAAAAAACCATCAAACAAAAAAACCATCGAACATTCGAACTATTAAATACTTAATATCAAACTAAACCCATATGAAAATACCAATTGCTGTTTTTCGTGGTCAAAGTACTCAATTAGCACATCAAAATACACCGTACTTTGCGCTATTCCTGCACCAAGTCCGAAATAATACAAAAACTTTCGAAAGCCTAACCGAATGGGAATCTGATGCGAGTAGAACGAGTAGGCAATTTTCATCAGATTGAAACCGGCACGCGTGGACGGGTCGACGATGAAAAGCTGAAACAAAGCAAAGCATTAGAATCCATAAGAACGGGTGAAAATACTCGAACATTCCTGGTCATACAATACCTTTGTCATGTGTACTCATGGTTTTGTATGGCCTGGGCCTGGCCGTAATGAAATGAAATGAAAAATAAATAAAAAAATTGATTTGTAGAACTAAAACAACTGATAGCATCTTATTTGCCTTGTAACTTTAAATAACATAAAAAACTTTTTTAGTTCGAAAAAAATCCGTAAACCACCAACCAAAGTATAGAAATTTCTGGCAATGGGTCGGATCATGCCCGGAAAGTATGGCTGAATCATCATTTGTACCGAGTTGCCCCAGTCCTTGTACTCGGGATCCGTCTCCAGGTTGTTCAGGTAGTCGGGTAGCGCCTCGCGATAGTCGATGGCATACGAAGCCTGATCGTCGCGCAGATCCAGTGCCGTCAACAGGGTCAGATACTCACGCTGAAACAACATCATTGCTTTGGTCCATAAACAGTATGAGTCAGATTTAGTTAGGAAAGCGTTGCATTTGAAAAGTTATCGTATTTGATGGATTATGGTCAGATGTCACGTCGTCAGATTACCATTGAAATGATCGTTTAAAAGCGCAGCTTTCCCAGTCTAGTGGTAAAAGACATTTTGCTCTAGGGCTTGCCAAAATGAATGATATGATTGCTCTATCAACTTTGCAGTTAGATTCAATTTCAACCAACGTTTAACTGAATCGATAAGTGAGATCGAAATGGAACCGACCCGATATCCCATCGAAAAGAAGCCAGCCGCGAGTTTCTCCTCCTTCTTGAGCATATCCAACAACTGGTAAACGTCGAGCGAGTCCAGCTCAATCAGCAGACCGTTGATGAACAGCGCAGTTTCGCCTACAAACAGTCCGTCAAAGTTCATTCAGACATGGAGTCAGTCAGTCAGTCAGTCAGTTACTCACTCAGTCAGTCGGCCAATTAGTCGATCAGTCAGTCAAACAAAGTCACTCAGTCAGACAGTCACTCACTCAATCAGCCTGTCACTCAGTCAGTCAGCCACTCAGTCAGTCGGTACGCTACTCAGTCAGTCAGTCACTCAGTCAATCCATCAGTCATTCAGTCACTCTGTCTGTACGTCACTCAGTCAGTCGGTCACTAAGGCAGTCAGTCAGTCACAACACGTACCAGCGCTGACGCCGACATCTTCCCACTTGCCCTGATTGGCCTCGATCTCTCGACGAAGTTCGGGCTTTACCTGCTGTCGGGTCAGGTCGTGAGCGAGCAACGGGAAGTTCTGACTGATATCCCTTAGGGTGTCCAAGGCATCATCCTCCTTGGCGTTGATCACTCGTTGGGCGGCCTGAAGATAGAAAAAATATATAAATACATATATATATATATTTATCTATTGGTTGGTTATCCCACTCGGATCAAAACTTCACCGGGTCCCAACCACGAATGGTGCTTGCCAAAGGCATAGCATGGAATCAGGTTCCAAGTCACTCAATCGGATGTTCGAGGTATATTAATTTACATAGATAAACGGAGAATTCTTAGGTAAGTCAAAAAGCTGGCAAGGAAAATAAAAAAAGTTCAACTGATTGTTTTCTTTTCAGAAAAAGTGACAACAGACTGATTATATTTGTTCAGCAATCGGGAAATAAAATATTTTTTCAATTTATCAACTTATGAAATAAAATACCTGTAAGTGTTCAATAACAGTAAAATTATTAAAAAAGCAAAAAATATATCAACAAACTTGAAACGAGAGGTCCTGCAGCTGCCAGACTTTGAGCGGCGCCAGTTCATCCGCTTCGTACAACGAAGTCTTCAGCTCGTTGAGATTATCCCGCAGATCGGGGTGGAGTTTTCTGGAAGTTGCAATCTGCTTTATGAGGTGAGGTCAAACTAACTAACTACTAGATAAACAACAACAACAATAACAACGATCACAACTAACTTTAGCTCTTTGAAATTGAATCCGTGCAAATCTTCTTCGTCATTTTCATCCTCTTCCACAACTCCGCCCGAAGCAGTGACATTGGCCTACAAAAGACAGAACCATCATGGTTAGTACGAACAGGACAAAATATCTTAGGTGAAGTGTTGAATCATGCTGGAACAAAAAATAAATTGTCGGATGGGGTGAGAAAATAAAACCATTTATTTAACTTCCCCTTTCACCTTAACTTCGGAGACGAACCTGGGATCAAATGTAACAAAACACCCCATTTTCCAAATACAGAAATGAATGGGGTTTGTATTCTTCCCTGTAGTTAACAATAATTCATCTTACCCATGTTGGTACATTATGTGGCTATTATCGAATCAAACGACAAATTTAAATAATAAACACCTAAAAAATTACAACGCAAAAGAAATATTTTTCATGTAGTTCAAATTCAAACCACAGCCTTGTTGAATTTTCACTTACGATGAAACCACCTGGTAATCCCATCCCAACCACGAATAAGATGAGTTATGACAGATGTAGCAAGATTTCAGATCTTCGAGTATCGAACCACCGCCTTGTTGAATGTCACACTAACGCCTTAACCACTTGGTCATACCGCCAACCTTGATCTTCGAGTCATCCTGCGCTTTATACTCGGTGCTCTTGATGGCCAATTCGACGCCGTAACCACTCAGTCGCACCTGACGCGTTTCCTTCTCCTGAAATCAGGTCAATCTTGGAATCATTTCGTTCGAAAATCTGCTCAAACTGTTAAGTCATCATGCAAAAATAGTATCATGAACTCCAGTTATTTCAAGGCTATATGGAATTAAATTATCTGAAAGCCTAGTAAGAAAAGCTTGGCAAACATATTTTCGTTTATTTTCGCGAAAAATGACTTGCAGTTACGGTATGAACAGTTCGGAGTGGGCAGCTAGCTGTCCACTGAATGTATCACAAAAAAACTGACTTAAAACTGAATTTACAGTTTTCTGCAATATTTTTTCATTGAGTTATTCTATGTACCTAACGGTAGTGTAGTACTAAACTGTTAGTAACTTGTTGTGAGGTGGTGCCCCGTTCATTTCGTTTATATGATTGATTAAAATCATTGAACTTGAACCAATCAATAAAAAAAATACTAACCTCCAAATACTCGTAATGCCTGAACACGTAATCAATCTGTCGTTTCTCGGCCATATAACCGAGTTTCTTATGGGCGGCATGCATCTGTTGATTCAGCAGTGATCCGTAAAGTACGACCAGAATCGGTGCACCTTTGGAGCCGGGGAAGTGATGATCGGAGGCGAACACGTGCGGTGTCGGCCTGAAATAGAAGCCATTGAATTTCAAACAAAACAAAATGTGCTGTTAGCTGTTTCATTCACACCGCCGACTCACTTTTTACAGTTTCATTTAGGGATTCAATTATTTCCGTAATTTTTCGGGTTTTCCCAACTACGTCACCAACCACCGTTTCACTGACTTCCCTTCGCATTCGTTCACTTAATGAACCTTTATCTATTTCCCTCACACCGCACTCATTCAACAACTTTCTGGAATCGTTGTTCACAAACATACACTACAATATCAGCCACTACATTCATCAATTTTACATCATCGCTTCACATCCGAATTTTTCAGTCACCATTAATGATCAATTCTCCATCCATTCGAACATTTTCCGCGTATATTTTCATCGAAAAACAGTATTTTGTCAAATGATACATGGACAACATACTGACATTGTACATATATCCGCGTGTCAGCAAACGAATTTTCGTTAACAAGAACCATAAACCAATTTATAACCAACCTTCCGGCCACATTCTTCACCAACTCCTCGATATCAGCCACGTTACACGACACCTGACCGTGAACATCGACAAACATGGCACATTTGGCCATTTGTGGGTAACCGGCACCCAACTGAAAATATATAAAAACATCCATAAAATTTATAATTTTAAGTTTACGTTTTTCAAGTCAAAAACAGTAAATTGATTAATTGTGATTGTTTTTTTACATTGAAACTGTAGGTAAAACTTCAACAGTGACAAATATTGACATTGACCGTTCGTAAGTTCGTCAAGGGTTCGGATCTTGAACTTACAACGAATTTTTTATCAAAATAAGTTCAGAATACAACCTTGTGCAGATCAGCGTACTAAAACCCTTTGATGTTTCAATAAATATCCAATTAATTATTATGAGCAAAAAACAATTTTTTTGAATAAAAACCACATGGTTAACCTGTCGATGCAGTTCTACGGCCGGTGAATGTACGCGTAGACTCAACGCAAACTTGAGCAGATCTACGCGCGCAGCACCCAGCGGGCCGAGCAGCTTCTTCGCCTCCCGAATGGAGAACTCGTAGACTTGTTGATCGGAAACTGAAATCATTCAATCAAAAAATCAATTCTAGTTAATTCACAAAAGTAAACTATATGTCTCTTAAAGAGATTATATGAGAAATATATAGAGCCGAATCATTGTTGAATCAAGTGCAACAAAAAAATATCGTGCTCTGGTGAAACCCAAGTTTAGCCTATTTGCATCCGATCAACAATAAAAAAAATTAATGCATCTATGCGTTACCGGATTTTAATGAAAGTTGAAAGTAATCATCAAGTAGAAGTAGATGCATTTACTTCACACTGACTAAATCAACCTTACAACACAAGAAAGAGTATCATGTAAGAAGCAGTGCAATAAAGAAAATGAATCTGAAAGTCATCCTTTCTCCACCAACATTCTCCGAGTTGCTTAGCCTGCGGACTCTCCACAATCGAGTCAATGAGCGCCCAAAAGTGCTGGTTGCCTTCTTGGTAGAGGAACTCGCTGGAAAAATACTGTTTTCAATAGATATATTTGACCGCTTATACATTCAAAATGATAATCCTCGTTTGGTTCAAAACTTCAAAAGTCAATTTTTTTGGCTGCAGTGCAATTTATCGATTCAGTGTTTTTAAAACTTATTGCTTATCATCCTATTTCTATATTCTTAGTGGAACGTCTTCATTACTGAAGTCAATAAGGCAAATCAACACCGTATCATATGATGTTTTCTTCAGAGACGAGACGTTGAATAAACTGACCCCTTGTATACTATGTATATTTGCCATAATATATTGAATAAACTCAATTGACAATTCCCAAACAATAAAACAAATAAAAACCTCGTTTCAGCCAGTAATCCCGTCTGTGCCCACTTGGCATCCAGCGATACGACGATTGATTTCGGCTTTTTAGCCTCAATATTAGAGGCTAAAACCAATAAAACTACGGCGACACCGCCGTAAATCCGCGCCATTCTTCGATTGGCGAACTGAAATTTAGTGAAAAAAAACATAATCTAATAGATATTTCCAATAAAATTTTCTTGAGTATTCTCTTATTCTGTTCGTAAATAAAGATCATTGCAGGTTATTTAACTCAAACGTTAATATCATAAAATCCCAACATTGTGACATTGAAATAAATAAAGCCAAACTAAGTGACCAATTCTTCGTGGTATACCACTAGCGGACGAGAAGGGGTGGGAAAGTGGAATTTCCCCCTCTTTGGCGATTTCAAAAAGTAGAGTTTGTTCCCTAAAGTGTAGATAAAATGACCTGAAAACTGCCGATTCCGCCCTCTTTGACGAAATTCCCCTCCCTTTGGAGGATCAGCTCGTCCGCCAGTGTGGTATACCAATTATTATGTAATTGCATATACTGACAGATAAACTTAAATAAAAATTAAATAAAGAATTACATTCCCCGTAATTGAATTGAAATAGGTTTCTTCATAACATGACGTAAGCTTATTTGAACTGGATGCTCATGCTGACAAACAAATAAATGGCTATTCCTAACGTGGTGAGAGCTGAAACGTTAGGTTACGGACTAACATAACAACGAGAAGGAATAAGCGGATCAGATCATCAGAAGAGGGATTTGTGATTGCTTATTCAAGGTTTCAAATATAGGGCAAATGTAATGTGAACCACTGGCGGACGAGCCAAACGTCCAAAGGGAGGGGAATGTTTCCAAAGAAGAGGGAATTGATTGGCATAAATCAGGCCTTTTACCTACATTTTAAGGAAGAAACGTTACTTTTTTAAAACACCAAAGAGGGGGGGGGGGAATTCCACTTTTCCCTCCCCTTATCGTCCGCTAGTGATGTGCACAGTAAATTCGTCGAGTAAACAAATACATAATTGAATGTTGTTGTTCATTTCAAACGCTTATGCACGAAATGACTGACTGACTGGGACGGAAACTGAATTGGTTTACAGGCAGACGCACTGGCGGACGAGTGTAACCTCCAAAGGGAGGGGAAATTCACCAAAGAGGGGGGAATTCACAGTTTTGAGGCCATTTTACCTACACATAAGGGAACAAACTGCACTTTTTAAAATCGCCAAAGAGGGGGGAATTTCACTTTTCCCTCCCCTTCTCGTCCGCTAGTGCAGGCAGACGTTACGTTGATAATCACGACCACTGGCGGACGATCTCACCCTCCAAAGGGAAGGGAATTTCCTCAAAGATTGGGGAAATTGAAAGTTTTCAGGCCATTTTACCTACACCTTGGGAAACAAATTATATTTTTTAATTAGGCTTTGCTTATGTTCTGGACATTGGCGGACGAGATAATCCTCCAAAGGGAGAGGAATTTCATCAAAGAGAGAGGAACTGTAAGTTTTCAGGCTATGTTACCTTTATTTCACGGAACAAATTCCACTTTAAAAAAACCAAAGAGGGGGGAATTCCACTTTTCCCTCCCCTTCTCGTCCACTAGCGTTCGGTGGACGGGTCCCGACTCCCGATCAATGGCAAAGATTGAAGGAGACGGCCTGAAAAACTGAAACGAATAAAAAATAACCTTCGACATCGCCGGTTGAAAACGAATCAGCTCCGGCCTCCGGGTCTTCATCGAATTAAGTTGTCCTGCTGTCGTTATCTGAAATTATTATTTTTTTATTTTATATTTTTATAGAAAAAACATTCGAAAAAAATAAAAATCACATTAGAAATTTGAAACTTTTCAAATGCGCGCCAATTTTTTCTCGTTGTTGATTGGATGGATTTTCAAAGCGCGAAATAAAAATGGCGCGCGTTCAAATTATAGTGATTTTTTTACTTTACACTTCTCTCTCGGAGTGTTATATTTCTTGACGAGCGGGAGTTATACTTCAGCGCACGGAGCACGAAGCACGCGTGCTCTGCACCGATTTTGGCGCACGTGCGCAGCGCACCGTTTCTATAGAAGGTACACGTGCCATCGGAGAGTTATACTTCTTGGAATAGGGATCTGGCGCACGCACTGAAACACTCATGGAAACGCATTGAAATAATAAACTTGGGTCAACTAGATAGTTGGCAACTGCTGGTTACCCCGGGAAATTGATTTCAGCGTTGAAAGAGGACCAAAACGACGTTTCACCAATCTGTGAAATGCAGGTGCAAACATGCTAAAATGAGCTCTTTCTTCATGAATGTTATACCAGTTGTTTCAGTAACCTTCCAAACAGATGTTCTTAAATTCCGTAGAAAAATTAGTTTCTTCAATTTTTTTTGAGACACCGCACGCATGAAAATATCAAATCATTTTTATTTTCAGCGCACGGGAACAAATTTTTGGTGCGCTGGGTGCGCGTGCGCCGTAAGTATTACCACTTTGGCGAAGTATAACTCCCGCTTTAGATGACCAGACTATAAAAAGAAAAGTATAAAAAAGATGATAACGAAAAATTAATTACATGAATCATTTGAAATGGGAAATGCACATTCGTCCCAAAACACTTTTTATAAAACACTTTCCATGACCAATTCTCATTTTTTCTCACTATCTTTCACTATTTTATTTTGAACCAGTCCCCTGAACACGATACTCAGCTGTTGCTCCCGCGTTAATGATACTAAAAAAGTTCTTACTTTTATAACCTATTCATGAGTCTGAAACATGAACGTTGACCCATCGTATGGTTGGCTGTCGTTACCCCACAAATTTGGCCAGAGTTTTCCCGTTTTCGTTTCAAATAAGTAAATAAAATGAGTGAAAAAAGAATGGCGTTTCGTCCCTTAATAAGAAAAATAGAAAGGCTGTCAAGATGAAACGTGATTAGTGATATGTCACTCACTAATCCGCTGTTGTGACTGTTGTTCGGTTGTTTCAGCGTGCAGAACGACTGTGACTGAACGAGCAATGTTCAGAATATTTTAGACTTCGTATAAATTTTTAGACCATAAACACTGATTATATGCAAATTTTTCCAGTGATAAAGACTTTATCGTAGTCTCTAGCCTAAAAGAGTTTTTTTTATTTGTTTGTCTAGACGATTCATTAACACCCTCATATAGTTACAAGTTCATTGACTGACTGACCGACTGACTGACTGATTGACTGACTGTCTGACAGACAGAAAGACTGACTGCCTGACTGACTGAATAACTGACTGACTGACTGACTGACTGACTGACTGACTGACTGACTGACTGACTGACAGGCTGACTGACTGACTGACTGACTGACTGACTGACTGACTGACTGACTGACTGACTGACTGACTGACTGACTGACTGACTGACTGACTGACTGACTGACTGACTGATTAACGGCCTGACTGCCTTAAAATGTCGTAAAGCCCATGTATAATACACATGGTTTGTCCCTTCATGATGTGGCATTATTGTAGTCCCCCAGCTAGAGTTGCCTTTAATTAAAATACAAGACTGACTGACTGACTGGCTGACTGGCTGACTGACTGAAATGACTGTACCCTAATCCCTTGACTGTTGTGTACAGTCAGTCATTTTGAACGTACAATACAGACTGTTGGCTACATTAAAATTACAGTTCTGGAATTGACTATGGGTATGTCTAAATATTATAGCATTTTCAATTGTTTGAAAAACTGAATTTGAATGCGCGCCATTTCTCCCTGATTTTCAGACTATTCTGTTCATGTATAATCGGTTTGCCGATAACAGTCCTCTTTCATTGTTGAATGCCTCGCCATTTATAGAAAAACCGTATTAAATTGACAAAACAGTGAGTGGGATTCAACTTTGGCAGCCTAATAAACTAGAACAACTGAAAGAATCTGATATCTTCGAAGCGTGAATTTTTTTCCAGTTCTTCTTTTCCCGTCCGCTAATATAGCTTATCAAGGATTTCTTGTTATTGGTAAAGTTTGAATTCAAATCTGCTCTGGTTCTGGCATGCGTTCAAATTTTGAAGTGGGAATTTTTTTTTCTCTCTTCATAATTAGAAAAAAAATGTATATAGACCGAGTCAGAAATTTTTGGGACTGACCCGTAAGCCAAACATTACTGTATATGTGGTAACTTAATTTTTTCAATATACCAAATATACCGGTATTTTCCAAATTACGGTAGCCCCAACAATAACTGAATCGGCCTATAGACACCATACGAACAATACGTCGAGGTCAAATTCTTAGTCGCTTTGAACAGATTCAGAAAAATAAATTTTAGCACAAAAATTTCCCTGACCAAGCTATAACTTGGTGCAGTCCAACCGAACCATGAGCTCGTATTCTCTGGTATCCTATAACAAGCATGAGCTTTTTTCCCCGAATCGCTCTATTTACACAAATGTGACATATGGCGCTACTCGTTTGGTATGATCATAATACGGCTAAGTTTGCTAAAGCCCGTATGTTGTTTCAACAAGCAAACATTTTGCCTGAACGTTTGATAATGAAACATCAGACAATCAGTGTAAATACGCAAATCGATCATCATCACTTCATGCTATGTATACTGTGCTGAGCTACAGGTGTCAACCGAGTTGAGCTGAGGGTAGTGATGTTTCATTATCAGACGTTTTGGGCAATATTTTTGTTTGCAGAAAAAACATACGGGCAGCCTTCATGTACATCTATCAGAATTTTTTCAGGGCATAATTTCCAATCAATCAGCAATTTTTCACCAGCTTTGTCTCCTAATAAGGAAACTGAGTTTATTTATTTTGCCATTTTTTGGTTATCAAAAAAATTTACCACAGGTAAAAGCGCAACACTTTTGTATGTCGTTGATGTGTCATTTGAAAATGGTGAAGTGTTTTTGAAAAAATTTAACCTCAAAAATTTTAACGTGCATCAAAAACGGAGCATGCTGGTAAACAATACATACTTTGTGAATGGGCACTACTTTTTCCTTTCCGTATCATGATGACACACTAGCGGACGAGAATGGGAGGGAAAAGTGGAATTCTACCCTCTTTGGTGATTCTAAGAAGTTTAGTGTCTCCCTCAAGGTGTATGTAAAGTGGCCAATTCTCCCCCTCTTTGAGGAAATTCCTCTCCCTTTGATGGGTTAGCTCGTCCGCCAGTCAGGGATGATACATTCATGCTTGTGTGTCCGTTATTTCCAATAGACTGCGATCTCATGTCACGTTGGTTGAACTCGAACGTATATATGACGTTCTTTATTAGTTGAGGCACGCTGTTTTTAGTGAGGCTTTTCCGTATGCTTTTTGCGTTATTCAGAAGTCATTTTGGCGCGAAATTTGAATTCAAATCGCCTCTTGGCGCGCATTCAAATTGTATGACAACATTGTGGTTAGTTCATTGAAGATGTGTTGACGGTACCTACGATTTTTCATATAAAGCTTTAGATGGAATGATTTTAGTTATGTATATCACATCAGACGCAACGCAAAAACGTCCAGTTCTGTAAAAAGGCGCGCATTTAAACAACCTAATTATGTGAAACTGCTCTACATACAGAGTGGGCCAAAAACACCAAACCATGTTGAACGTTTTAAAATAACTCAAGCTATAAACTTCCAAATCGGTAAAACGTGGTTTTTTGGTTCACCCTGTATATAGTGCTTACCATCTAGGTGAAAGTCGTAATATGTCATTTCGTTATGGATTTCAAGTGCACCAGCTCACTGGTGAACGAGCTAATCCACCAAAGGGAGGGAATTTCGTCAAAGAGGGGGAATCGGCCGTTTTCAGGTCATTTTACCTACACCTTAGGGAACAAACTCAACTTTTTGTAACTACCAAAGAGGGGGGAATTCCACTTTTCCCTCCCCTTCTCGTCCGCTAGTGGACCAGCTGACGATTTTAGAGTCACTTAGAATCACTGGCGGACGAGCCAAACTTCCAAAGAGAGAGGATTATCTCCAAGGAAAAAGGAATTGACAGTTTTTAGGCCTTTTTACCTACACCTTGGGACGTATTCACATTTTTGAGAATGCCAGAGGGGGGAAATTCCACTCTTCCCACTCCTTCTTGTCCGCTAGTGCTCGAAATCGTACTACGCTCAAAAGGGTCTTAATTTAAGCAAACATGCCTCGGTGAACCGATTTCTATGCCATCGAATTTCCAGAATCTTCTGAATGGTAAACATCAACTTCGTCGTTATATGTAGCTTATTTGTCTGGCTACTCCACTGGCGGACGAGCCAATCCTTCAAAGGGAGGGGAATTCAGTCAAAGAGGGGGAATTGGCAGTTTTCAGGTCAATTCACCTACACCTTAGGGAACAAATACTACTTTTTGAAAAAACGCCAAAGAGGGGGGAATTCCACTTCTCCCACCCCTTCTCGTCCGCTAGTGGGCTACTCCGAAAAGTTTTTTGACGCAAAATTTTAATCAGAAAGAGAAATGCGTGAGCCTTCGTGATTTCAAGAAATTAATGTTCATTAACACGAGAGTGTCGATTCTAATTTCCTGTAGGGCCTAACGGGTTCACAGAAATACTTTTTGATGACAAGAAATTTTTACCAAGTTATTTATGTATAATTTGCGGTTGGCGAATGATGTTACTGAAATATTTATTCTTCTTAACCGTTGCAACGTATTTTAACAAATTTGGATCACCGTTCGTATCTTAGGCAAGTGTATTGCAAAACAATTCAAGAAAACTTTTTTAATTCAAAGTGCAGAAATCAAAAACTTTTGGAGTTACAATAAACTCTGAATAAGTTAAATGTTGTTCACATGCCATCTGGATCTATTGCATATCTGGTAATAAATATTATATAAATGAAAAACACCATATTCGATATAGCCTGATATGAAGCCCAAGAGTCAAAACACCATATACATATGAAAAAACACCTGTCATGTATGGTAATAATTATAACCTCATATGACGTCATATCAGGTGTTTCATAATAAAAAAGTACCCATTTGAGTAACTAACCCCCGCCTTTTTTGCTTGAAATAGATTCGCACTCAAAGTAACACGAAACCGTGAATGTGCTATACTTTCACCGAGTTTGTACCACACCTGTCCCAGCTGTAGGTTTTTAGCCACAGTCCGGGGGGTTGACTGTGGCGAAAAAACGAACTGTGCTTAAATTTTACTGTGGCTAAACGGTACTGTAGCTAAATAGGAATCGGACTGTGCTTAAATGGTACTGTGGCTAAACGGTACTGTGGCTAAAGAGGAATCGGACTGTCCCTAAAAGCACTCACGTCCACAGTCTACCCCCCCCGGGCTGTGGCTAAAAACCCACAGCTGGGACAGGTGTAGTTTGTACTGTACGTCATAAACTCGGTTACTCGGCCACATGTACCCTTATTCCGGTAAGATGACCCACTTTGGACCCCATAAGGCACTCGCGGACGAGAAGGGGAGGGAAAAGTGGAATTCCCCCCTCTTTGGCGTTTTCAAAAAGTAGAATTTGTTCCCGAAGGTGTAGGTAAAGTGGCCTAAATTCTGCCAATTCCCCCTCTTTAGTGAAATTCCCCTACCTTTGGGGATTTAGCTCATCCGCCAGTGCCATAAGGACACTGGGAGAGGCGACAATAAACTATTTTATTGGTGGCACTTCAGCTACATACTCATTGGCGGACGAGTCATCGGTCCGACGGGAGGGGGTATTTTCCCAAAGAGCAGGGTAATCGTTACTTGGATGCTATTTTTTCAAACTATACCTGAACGAACAGATTTCACGTTTGGAATCAACCGATAATGGGAGATTCCACTCTCTCCTACCCGCTTCATCAACGAGTACACTTCAGTTACTCGTAACAGGCGGAAAAGCAGTAAGGCGAAAGTAACGGGGAATTTTCCCCAAGCACGCAGACTTTGAGTGTGTACGATGAAATAGTTGAACTTGAAGGTTAAGTAGTCAGAATCTTTCATCAACTTTCGACATCTTGTGGAATACCTTTGGTTTGATAGAGCGAAACAGCGAAGAATACATGTATGTAGGCTAGGAGAGATAGGTAAAATGGTTTGAAGGTAAGTTATTGTGTGCATTATTTTTGCTGTTGTATTTGGTCATCC
>OZ038447.1:23978911-23986411 GCA_964036265.1 Daptonema setosum | reverse complement strand
ACATCAATCATCATCACTCCATGCTAGACTATGTTAAACTAAGGTTTCAACCGAGTGAGTTGAGACTAGTGATGTTTCATTATCTGTTAGTTGTTATCTGTTGCTTGCAGAAACAACATACGGGCTTTATTATGTAGCCTTTCTCATTTACAGAACGGCGGTTCATGAGAACCGGGCGTATTGAATTGTGTTTTGGTGAAATATGTTTGCAAAAATTTCAGAAACAAAACAATTCGGTTTCCGCGCAGTAAATTTACTGTTTTTTTTTTGTTTATTCAGTAAGTATCGCATACGTACTTACGGTTTTCATGAGATAGACGGTTGGACAAACAATGCGGGCCGGTTATGTGTCAGTGGATACTTTGGTTATTACATTTTTATCTAGCTGGAAAACTACGTTCACTTCTCGTTGAACATCGATGTAAAGCCCGTATGTTGTTTCTGCCAGCGAAATTATTGCCCAAAATGTCTGATAATGAAACATCATTAGCCTCAACTCCACTCGGTTGACACCATAGTTTAACACAGTATATCATGGGGTGATGATGATTAAAGTGCGTGTTAACACTGATTGTCTGATGTTTCATTATCAGATGTTTTGGGAAATAGTTTTGATTGCAGAGACAACTTACGGGCTTTACATGTTTAAAGTAACATGGGAAAACCCATAGAATTTCGCATACATCTCGTTATGTCAAGTGATTCCATACAATGTTAAGATTCAATTAGTGGAAAAAAAACTGTGTCAAACTTTTCGGAGTAACCAGCCCACATGTATAACACCATAAGACATTATCTGGTGTAAAAGCTATAGCTTCGTCAGGGTTTCTTGTTATCAAAAATTAAATTTCTGGGCCGGTTACGCACGATTGACATGAATTAAGAGCAAATTTTTGTATGTTGTCTAAAAACCATGTAAAAAACAATTTATTTCCGAAAAGTTTAAAAGCGTGCCAAAAACGAATTTGAATTCAAACTGCACGCCAAAAAGTTTTTGGCTGTCAAGAAACCTTGAATAGGCTATAAGACATTATCCAGTGTATAAGCTATATACAGTTAGCCACTAGCGGACGAGAAGGGGAGGGAAAAGTGGAATTCCCCCCTCTTTGGCGATTTCAAAAAGTAGAATTTGTTCCCTAAGGTGTAGGTAAAATGACCTATTTTCGGCCAATTCCCCCCCTCTTTGACGAAATTCCCCTCCCTTTGGGAAATTAACTCGTCCGCCAGTGCAGTTAGCCAAACAGTGTGGAGCACGTACATTATAGGTGCCAGTCTTTAGCGGACGAGCAAATTCTTCAAAGACTGGGGAATTTTCTCAAAGAGGGGGAATCGGCAGCTTTCAGTCCACTTTACCTACACCTTAGGGAACAAAATCAAGTTTTTGAAACTGTCAAAAAGGGGGGAATTCCCCTTCTCGTCCGCCAGTAGTGCCAGTGTATATATGCCGCCGCGGTCCCCCTCCCCCTTTATTAAGGTGCGGGCACGTATCATATCGTTGACAGGCGGGTGGAAAAATTAGTAACACCACAAGAAAGAGATAATTCCCCTCTGTTTAAATTCCAAAAATTTCATTTTTCGCCAAACTAAAAAAACTGTCAAAGTTCGAGCTTCTAAAATTTTTGTTCTCTGGGGAATTTCCCCTCACCTCTCCGCTTGGGATATCGTCTCATATCCAGCCATAGTGTTAGAAATGGGGGGGGTCGCTCAACAAGGCTATCATGCATATAGCGAGAGGCCGTGCATACTTTTTGAGCACCACACATGATATGCACCGTTTGCTGCTGTTGTTGTTGTTGTTGTTGTTGTTGTTGGTTAAAATGGTGTGGTTGAAATGATCTGAAAACTGCCCATTCCCCCCTCTTTGAGGAAATCCCCCTCTCTTTGGAGGATTTGGTGGTCCGCCAACGTGGTGTACACTCTTTTTCATAAATTTATTACTTTAGTAACAGCTGGGAATCGATTCCTGATTCAGCTATGAAATTTTTTCGAATCAGGAACAGAACACACTTCCCAACACGTTTATTACTCACGCATCTGTGTTTGAGCTGTCAAACTTGTATTAATATCCGATCTCTATAATCGTGGTGGTAGTCGTTGTGACACATTTTGTAGAGACGTCTCTGTTCTTTCATTTCCAGTCACGCGTAAGTTGAACTTGTATTCTCAATGGAACATGACCAGTGCTTGATCGACTGTTGTAGTCCTCGATGTGACCAGGGATTTCTTTTTGTTCATTGTTGTCGCGAAGAAATGAAACGTGATACCATAGGTATGGTATGTTGGAGGCTATCTTTCTAATCCGCTGCGTTGGTTGTCGTTACCCCACAATATTAGCAGAGTTTTACCTTCTTTAACTACAGTCTCGCCATAACAAAACTTGTATTATCAATGAAACATGAACTGCTAAAGGTTATCTGTCTAATCCGCTGTGATGGCTGTCGTTACCCCACAAATGGAGCAGAGTTTTACCTTCTTTAACTACAGTCTCGCCATAATAAAACTTGTATTATCAATGAAACATGAACTGCTAGAATCTAACTTTCTAGTCCGCTGCGGTTACTGCTGTTACCCCACAATTTGACATTTTTCATTGAATTTTTAATTTATTAAATATATACGTCTCTTTGCAATATAATTTTTTTCCTAATTATAAACTCTTAATCAATGGCACACTGTTTATAGGACGGGACAATATGCAATAACTGGTTAAAACCAGTTCTACTTCTGACATGATCTTCTTCATGACCTCTTTATAGCAGTCTTAATTAATGAGAAGACTAAATTAGAAGTTTTATTTGTTTCCAGCGAGACAGTTTTCGATAACCCTTGTACGTTTCACGGCTTTTTTGTTTTGTTTTGTTTCGAAAGTCTTCAACATTCATGTCCGTTGAAGAGGAATTACAGAGAGTACTCGGGTATCGCGTTAATTATAATGATGAATAAACTCGTTAACACTCAAGCAAAGATTTTGCCCAGAACGTCTGATAATGAAACATCAGAGTTGGACACCATAGTTTAACACAGTATAGCATGGGTGATGAATGATGATGATTGATGTGCGTGTTAAGCCGCGTTTATACTCCAGCGTAAGCCGTAGATCTACGCTATATACGCCTGACTACGGGTCAACCGTTTATACTCGCTCACGCATAGATTTGCATTCTCATCATGCGTAGGCTCCGCCTCCTGCTTACGCATAGAATTTGTTCCTGTACGCTCAATATCAAATTGATTTGATATTCTACGCGTAGATAAGTAAGGGAATTCAAAGAAAAACATAAAACAATATGAAAATATGTTGGGAAATCAATTCTAACTTACAAGAAATTCATTTTACTCGCGAAAATTTGCTGAGAAGTTGTTTTCGAAGATGTTCAAATGTCTCTAAATTTCTGTATGGGCTAATTTCAGGTGATCTAAGCGGTTTCTGACGCTCGAAAAAATCAGAGATCTTCTCACCGTTGTTGAAAACCTATAAAAAGAGTTATTTATGAAAAATAACTTCGATTGGTCACCACGCCGCTATGCAAAATTCGCGCCAGCTTATGAAGAAAACACGCATCATTTCGCTGGGCGAATTCGACCGAAATTAATTCATTTTTCGAGCTTGAAAAAATCACAGATGTTTTCAGGAGGTCAATAAACCCCTCTGACTACTTTTCTGTTAAGTTTTGTTACTGTGCAAACTAAATCCGACGTTGGCCCAAAACACCCGAGCTAAACCGAGCATGCGCGTAAATTCATAAAACGGCAAACAAGCCCTAAAACACGCGCTGGTATCAGACACACGAGCCCGCCGGCACTAGAAAAACACAGGCAAAATAAATCCGACGTTTTCTTGCGTTTTCGATCCCATAAATAATTTTTTTAAGATTTAGTTAAAGCGTAGCGAACGAGCATTTATACTCAAATTTTTACCTACGCGTAGATCTATGGCATAGATGTACGCTTTGCCTACACCCGTAGACTCCGCCCCCACTACGCTACGGCTTACGCTGAAGTATAAACAGGGCTTTAACACTGGTTGTATGATGTTCCATTGTCAGACGTTTTGGGCATTATTTCTGCTTGCAGAAACAACATACGGGCTTTATACAATGGGACGTTAATATAACGGAGGTTCGAATATTTCGTGACAAAAGCGACAAATTCACAGATTTTTTAATAAAACTCTTGCCACACACCTTAAAATAAAAATTTGAAATTAATGTGCCTGGCAAGAATTTCACAAAAAATAGTGTGCTTGAAATTTTAAAATTTTATGGTTCTCTCACCGTTTAGTTCACTCGATGTTTTATAATGAATTAAATATTTAGGCTTCTCGTTTCTGGAAGAATCCGATTTCTTAGGCTTTCAGAAAGTGCAAAATACACTTGCAACTTGCAACTGCATTCCATGGACCCACTGGCGAACGAGCTAATCCTCCAAAGGGAGGGGAATTTCACCAAAGACGGGGGAATTGGCAGTTTTCAGGCCATTTTACCTACACTTTAGGGAATAAATTCTACTTTTTGAAAACACCAAACAGGGGGGGGGGGGAATTCCACTTTCCCCCCTTCTCGTCCGCTGGTGATTCCATGGAACCATAATAATGAATGGCTTCTCCCGCTAATCAATACGGTTTTGTATGCACGTCGAACGTGATCACTGGCAGACGAGCCAAACTTCCAAAGAGAGGGAATTTCCCCAAAAAAAGGGGAATCGGCAGTTTTCAATTCGTTTTACGTTCACCTTATGAAAAAAGTTCTGCTTTCTGAAAACCTCAAAAAGGGGGATAATTCCACTTTTCTCACCCTTTCTCGTCCGCTAGTGTGCAGCAGTAAAATATCAGTGTTCAATGATTTTAGTATCATGGCTTGTGAAGTGTTGTCATTTTGTTAGTTTTTGGTCGAACTAAGTGCTTTTTTTCGATTTTTTTGTTATCTAACCGGAATGAAGGTTTTTTTTTAATTGCACAGTTTTACACAATTTCAAATTGCACAGTTTCTCATAACAGTGTTTATTAGTCAGATATAATCTATCCAGGTTTTATTGTTCGTCAGCGCATTTCAGTCGCGCAGCGCCGCATATTTCCAAACCCCAAAAAAGTTTATAGAATTTTTCCCAAACACGAAATTTTATTTGCGCATACTAAGGTGGGTAACCACTGAAATGCCACCGCTGCGCGGGCCTAACGCGTTAAGCCAGCCTAACGATAGGTAATCGGGGGTTAACGGACAGTAAAACTTCATATGTAATATTTTTTTGGTGACAGCGAGTTTTTGGCGTGAAAAATCTAGGAAAATTTTGGGGTTTGGCATTTTGCCGCAGCGCCTGAACCTGCGAATCTGCACTTGGCGCGCGTTTAAATTTTCGGGTAAACACTTTTCTCACACGATATTTTGAAACATAACATTTACATACGTGATGATTTATATTAGGTTTAGGAAATAAATTCAACAATGTACAAAGGTATTAAAGAAGTGCGGACACTGTTTCATGACTGATTCAGTTGACCGACTGATTTTTCTCAACCTGATTAGTATGCATTAGTAATCCTGATTCATTTGTATGCATCCTGTATTCTTGTAAAAATGATATATAGGTCTCGTAAATGGTTATAAGAAAATCCGAAACACGGCACAGAAAATTCCTTACTTGAGAATCCGGTTCTGAACTTGAGAATCTGGTTCTGGCCATGCCATGGGTTCTCGCAGTTATGACCCATTTCTTATAATCAATTATGAGGCCTATACGTATTGTAGTCACAAGAAATATCCGGTGAGGTATAGTTGTCCCTTTTTTACTTGGACTTTTTCACTGATACCATTCAGAATGGTGTTTTCTTGTTGGCAGGAGAGTTGAATAAACTGACGGGCAATGACAGAAACCCCAGAGCAACGCGTCAGGAGTCTCAAGTCAGGTTTCGAACTTAGGAGCGCCAGGTTTCGAGGCTGGCGTCTTGCGCACTAGACTAGACAGGCGTTCTTATGTATAGTGGTCTGAAGCGGTTGAGGTATAGTTGTAATGAGTACATATAAGTTGGCTCTAATTTTTTTTCAACCTGATTAACTATGCATTACTAATCCTGATTCTTTTGTGCATTCAATGTAGAGCATTTACAATTGATTAGGGAACTGATTTTGGAATGCGCGAAAAACTGTTTTGTGATTTTCTACGACCATTGCTATTATTCACAGACATGGACATTTTTACAAATATAATCAATCTTAATAAGTAATTTTTTTTGCTCTAATTGTCCTATAAAAAAACGTTTTTATATTTTTTATTGCATTCCTTAGTAAAATTGACTGTTCGCTATTATGGATTCAGAAACTACATATGCTGATCGCAATGCATATGCATGCGAAGAAAATTCTTATGCCAGGAAAATGGCGGGCTTTTCAAATGTAGTCTCCTAATCAATTGTGAATTCTATAATTGCATTCCAGTCCAGGAATGTAATGAATAGCGGCTAATTCCAACGTAACCATGATTAATGACAAATGTAATTGTAATTACAGGTTGACTACTGTTGTTAGTGTATTCATAACTATAATATTCATAACTGCAGTATTCATAACTATAATATTCTTAACCAAACCATCTAGAAGTTAGTATGACAGGCTTTCAATATGCATTACAGTAGCTAAGAGCTTGGTCTTACCGTAATTTATATAGAACTAGCCAGTAACCCGTCCCTTCGTGACGCTATAGATCAAGGTTAAGTTTTGTAACATAAACCAATCTAGTTTGTTGTTAACAATTGTCAGAAACTGCCAAAACTTCATCCAAGATTATTCTGATCTTACTGTATCACAATTGAAGTAATATTTTATTTGACCCGTTCGTTATAAGTTAGTAAGTCATTCGTTATCCGTTGCCCGTTCTCCTTTGCCCGTTGCCCGTTGCCCGTTCTCCGTTGCCCGTTCTTCGTTCCCCGTTCCCCTTTCTGCGTTGCCCGTTTTCCGTTCGCTGTTGCTGTCGCTGTTGCTGTTGCTGTTGCTGTCGCTGTTGCTGTTGCTGTTGCTGTTGCTGTTGCTGTTGCTGTTGCTGTTGCTGTTGCTGTTGCTGCTGCTGTTGCTGTTGTTGTTGTTGTTGTTGTTGTTGTTGTTGTTGTTGTTGTTGTTGTTGTTGTTGTTGTTGTTGTTGTTGTTGTTGTTGTTGTTGTTGTTGTTGTTGTTGTTGTTGTTGTTGTTGTTGTTGTTGTTGTTGTTGTTGTTGTTGTTGTTGTTGTTGTTGTTGTTGTTGTTGTTGTTGTTGTTGTTGTTGTTGTTGTTGTTGTTGTTGTTGTTGTTGTTGTTGTTGTTGTTGTTGTTGTTGTTGTTGTTGTTGTTGTTGTTGTTGTTGTTGTTCAAATTCTCCGTTGCCCGTTCTCCGTTCTTCGTGCCCCGTTCCCCTTTCTGCGTTGCTCGTTTTCCGTTCTCCGTTGCCCGTTGCCCGTTCTCATTTGCCCGTTCTCGTTCACCGGCGGCTGCTGTTGCTGTTGTTGCTGTTGTTGTTGTTGTTGTTGTTGTTGTT
>OZ038447.1:23963061-23978711 GCA_964036265.1 Daptonema setosum | reverse complement strand
CGACAACATATCCAGCAAGCACTCCGTACCGAGTATGTCCCAATCCAATAGATATCCAGGATTCGAGGAATGTTCGCGACTTTCTACTTGGTGAGTTCAAATAATCTTAAATTGAAATTTTTTTCGTTTGGTTTAGTCATTTTGCCTTTCTGACATTTATTCGAATTTTCTCATTCATTCATTCGCTTTTGTTCGAACATTCCAATGGTGGCATTATTTTTTGAATAATATCGGGAAATTTTTGAGGATCGGTTGTTTTTTTTCACACAAGAAAGCTGTGATTTGTTGGGCGTAACAGAGAATAAAAAAAATTGTTGCAGAGATATTTTTCCAATTTTTACGATAGTTTGATGAGGATCGATA
Source organism: Daptonema setosum (assembly GCA_964036265.1). NCBI lineage: Eukaryota > Metazoa > Nematoda > Chromadorea > Monhysterida > Xyalidae > Daptonema > Daptonema setosum. Next base: position 23,978,348 of record OZ038447.1, on the reverse strand, counting down.
ATTTTTTTCTATCAATTTTTTTTTTCATAATATGATACATTACAATGTTTGATTGCCTTAACAGCTTTTTACTAATGCGCGCTTGGCTTCTATTTAACGGATCGTGAATAATGCGAACATTTTCGAAAAATGTTTTACCATTTTGCTCTTTGTTGTTGAAATGTGTTTTCTATAATTTCTTACAATCAAGTTTTAACTGTATTGTTTATTTTGTGCGTTTTAGATAGAATGGCTTAAATCAAGGTTTTCTTTTTTTTATTATTTACGTAGAAGTGAGCTAATTTTTTTATCCTAACAAGAAACAGATTTTTTAAGTATCCTGGTAGAGTTCGAACCCATGACCTTCTGTTCCGTACTTAGATGTGCCAACCGCTCCACCACAGGTACAAGACTGCATTTAGATACGCAGTATTTTTTCTGGATAATTTCGAGATTGAAATCCGTTTGTGATTTTTGTGATAAATATAATTGTAACAAAAAGAAAAATTTAACCATCTTAATATCCTACAACACATTAGAAGAGTAAAAGTATAACAATTTTTCATTGTTATCTTGCTAACTTTTAAAAAAGAAATGTACTCTTTTAATGAGATTTTTTTCACTGGAAACTTTATGGAAAACGAAACTGTTGTACATACAGTACGTACTTTGTTTTTTTGATTTAGGTTTTTTTCACGTCTCTGATTTCATATCTGTTTAAAACTGTTTCGATTTCATTTTAACTGAACGACATAACACGCTTCTCGCACTGTTGTTCCTGTTATACAAATCGTACAATAAATGTATACATCGCATGTATTTCGATGTTTGCTCTATGCTCGTGTTAACGTTTCCGAACGTTATGTACTATGTATAATAAAACATAAAAAAAAATTATGTTTATCGTTCTGAGCAGACCGACTAACTTCATAAACGTACACATTAGTTTTCAGATTTTATGTTCCAGTTATTGTAGGTACAGTTTATACACTAAAGCTAGAACACAACATTTTACGTTATACACAATGTTTTTCATAATTTGCAGCATAGCTTTTAGATTTGATGTGTTCTGTACATAGATATCGTTAACAAGAGGCGCTAATTTTGTGTTCAGTATAGTCAATCGATTAGTTAGTATTATAAAGCAGTAGAAGTACTTCCGACGGGCTTTTTCTAGTACTTAATTGCAGTACAAGCATCTAACTTGTCAGAATCGTGTTTCCAATTTGTCTTATATGGTTGTCCAGAGGTTACGGTGCCGGATTCTCAATCCATTGGTTATGAGTTCGAAACCTGACTGGAGACAGACCCTGAATATGTGTACGTGATTTTATGTTTGCAGAAACTCATGATCAAACTCCTTTGTTTACCTATGCATGACCGTCCTCGGGGTACGAGTTACATTGAACCTAATTTGCGTACCTAAATGTATGGGCATCTGTTCATATTTAAGGCGAAAAATTTTTCTTTTCACAATAGACCGAAAACGCGTTTTGAGCAGAACTAAAAATTCTAACGGCGCGCTAAAAACCTTCTAGGTAACACGATTTACTGGACAGGCTATATGCTAGATTACTCGCGTGGTACAAATTTCATAATCCTCCAACGTCAGACTCTCACGGTATGATACATTTAATCTAATTTGTGTACCTAAATGTACGGTTATAGAAAAACTTTCTGTTTTCAAAAATTTGAATGCGCGCCAAAAGCAGATTTGAAATTTCAAACAGCGCGCCAAAAAGTTTCTGCTTAACAAGAAACCCTGAATAGGCTATAATGTAGAATATAAATGCACGACCGTCTTCGTGGTACAAATTTGATAACCCTCCAACGTCAGACTCCCACGGCATGATACATTTAATCTAATTTGTGTACCTGCGTCCTGAATGTACGGATATATAAAAACTATTGGTTTTCAAAAATTTGAATGCGCGCCAAACGTAAATTTAAAATTTCAAACTTCGCGCCAAAAATTTTCTGCTTAAAAAGAAACTCTGAACAGGCTATAATGTAGAATATAAATGCACGACCGTCCTCGTGGTACAAATTTCATAACCCTCCAACGGCCGGCTCCCACGTCATGGTACACGGAATCTATTTTGTGTACCTAAATGTACGAATATAAAAAAAACTATTTGTTTTCAAAAATTTTAATGCGCGCCAAAAACAGATTTGAAATTAAACTGCGCGCCAAAAACTTTCTGCTTTTAACAAGAAACCCTGAATAGGCTATAATGTAGAATATAAATGCATGACCGTCCTCGTGGTACAAATTTCATAACCCTCCAACGGCCAGCTCCCACGTCATGGTACATGGAATCTAATTTGTGTACCTAAACGTATGGACATATGCCAATTCGTACACATCATTGGTCGAGCCGAACTTCCAAAGAAAGGGGAATTTCCCCAAAGAGGTGGAAATCGCAGTTTTAGGGGCATTTTAAGGAACACCTTAAGGAACAAATTCTCCTGTTTAGAAGTGCCAAAGGAGGGGGAATTCCATGTTTATCTTTCTTCCCTCGTCCGCTAGTAATCGTACATAAATACATGAATGTACCATATTAGTGGCATGCAATTCTGGTATTTGATCCGTCGCATTAGCGGACGAGAAGGGGTGGGAAAAGTGGAATTCTCCCCTCTTTGGCGTTTTCAAAAAGTAATAGTTGTTCTCCAAGGTGTAGGTAAAATGACCTGAGAACCACTAATTTCCACTCTTTAACGAAATTCCCCTCCCTTTGAAGGATGAGTTCGTCCGCCAGTAGATCCGTGTGAATACATAGATAGTCAGTTGAAGTTTGCTTGTTACTCTTAACCTTTCATAAAAATTTTTTAGAAACTTTAAAAAACTTATGTACATGCATGCAATAACGAGTTGTTTTCAAATGACAGTACAAAAAGCTGCTGAATATCCGGATAACTTCGATACCGTGTCTGGTTTTCGAACCGGTTTCACACTGTTTCCAGTCTACCAAACAATTGTTTCGTCGACCTCATCAAACTGTAGACAGAATAGTCAAACTGTAGACAGAATAGTCAAACTGTAGACAGAATAGTCAAACTGTAGACAGAATGGTCAAACTGTAGACAGAATAGTCAAATTGTAGACAGAATAGTCAAACTGTAGACAGAATAGTCAAACTGTAGACAGAATAGTCAAACTGTAGACATAATAGTCAAACTGTAGACAGAATAGTCAAACTGTAGACAGAATAGTCAAACTGTAGACAGAATAGTCAAACTGTAAACAGAATAGTCAAACTGTAGACAGAATAGTCAAACTGTAGACAGAATAGTCAAACTGTAGACAGAATAGTCAAACTGTAGACAGAATAGTCAAACTGTAGACAGAATAGTCAAACTGTAGACAGAATAGTCAAACTGTAGACAGAATAGTCAAACTGTAGACAGAATAGTCAAACTGTAGACAGAATAGTCAAACTGTAGACAGAATAGTCGAACTGTAGACAGAATAGTCAAACTGTAAACAGAATAGTCAAACTGTAGACAGAATAGTCAAACTGTAGACAGAATAGTCAAACTGTAGACAGAATAGTCAAACTGTAGACAGAATAGTCAAACTGTAGACAGAATAGTCAAACTGTAGACAGAATAGCAAGTAACGTAGTCATGCAAGTTTCATGCATACATCTTGGTTGCGTGTTTGTTTTGTATGCATGATATTTTCAATGAATAACAACTTGTTTACGATTAGAAAATCGAGTTAACTTGTTTTAAATGCATTGGTCAGGGTATTGTGTTATTGAAATTTATTCCTCCTGCAATTAAGATCACATGCACATCCAAGTTCAATCCAAAAAATTGAACGTGCACCCACGGAATATTTGAATTTAAAAGCTGAGGGCCAATCACTTTCCAACAAAAGAGAAACCCTGGATAGACTATAATTTGGTTGAAAGACAATATTTCAGTTATTATGTTGTTATAAACATATGATTGTATCATCAAAATTTGATTACTTATATCTGTACATATATGTAGATTTTTTATAACTTGAATCATCCGTAAGATGTGTAAAAGATGAAATATATAGTGTAAGGTGATCGGAGAAGTTGTTTAGACAAACCTGATATGATATAATTTTTTTTAGATTATTGCTAGGCGGTAGGCACTGACAACCACATTCGATAAGCAGTTCACCGAAAACGCCCCATTTACTGAAATGACTAGTTTCCGGTAAATAGTCAATCGTTACCGTCAAGCCATCAGTCTTGTCACCGGCGGAAATCTAAACGACTGAATGAAGAAATTCTCACCTTTTTGGCTGTTTCATTGAAGGATTTCGTTTTCTCCAGTGTACAATTTGACAAAAAAGACTTACCTAAGTAAGTCTAATCTCCCCCTTCTTTGGGAAACTTTCCCTTCTTTTTGGTTGACTTTTTCGCCCTTCGGCGAATCAAGTTCCTCGGGAACTGAATGCTCCCGCTGAGAGTCAATGGCCAAGTCTATTACCGGAAATACCGGGTCCTTGTTCTGAACAATGGTGTCCAGACCCGGAGTATGAATGCATACCGTCTAGTGAGTGAGTGAGTGAGAGAGTGAGTGAGTGAGTGAGTGAGTGAGTGAGTGAGTGAGTGAGTGAGTGAGTGAGTGAGTGAGTGAGTGAGTGAGTGAGTGAGTGAGTGAGTGAGTGAGTGAGTGAGTGAGTGAGTGAGTGAGTGAGTGAGTGAGTGAGTGAGTGAGTGAGTGAGTGAGTGAGTGAGTGAGTTAGATTAGATACAGTTTTCGTGTCTTATCCATGTAAAAAAATTTATCTCGAAATCTTGAGCATCCCTTATTTCAATTCAAATTACCCGCCAAATGACTGTAAAAATGCGCGTAACTTAACCGAACAGAACAGGTTATTCAACTGGTCTTTTACTCCTGTTGACTTCCAGTGTCTGTTAGTAACTAGTCAATATTGTCAGTCAGTCAGTCAGTCAGTCAGTCAGTCAGTCCGAAAGTCAGTCAGTCAATCAGTCCGTAGGTCAGTCAGTCAGTCAGTCAGTCAGTCAGTCAGTCCCTGAGCGATGATTGACCATTCATCACTGCACCACCCAATCTTTGAAAATCGAATGAACTATTTCGGTCGGTACCGGCAGTCGATTTTTCAAGAACGGCCGTGGTCCCGCTAAACTTGGTGTGGTCTTCTGGAAAGTTCCGTTGCTTCCCCCCCCTTTCCCCTCCCTCTCCTGTGGAACCATCCAACACAATGAACCACCAACTCCTTCAATCATCGTACCCTCATTCACTGGAAAACCGAAAACAACTTTCGAGGAAGTAGTAAACGTCCATTCAGCTTTCAATGAAATATGTCGTCCATGAAACATCACCTTCCGCTCAACTTGGAAGAAGGGCGATGCGGCCTCAATGGACAAAGGATTCGGGTACTTTAAAGTCCACCCACTGGCCTCTTGAACAGGAAAGGGGGGGGGGGGGGGCTGAGAGTGAAAACATGAGGCCCCACGGGTGGGGTATGGGTAGCCGGTAGAGGGAAGGGGGACCAACCTAAATACCGTGCCCGTCCATTTGCATACGCCACAGTAGGGGACGAGAAGGAGTGGAAAAAGTGGAACTCCTTCCTTTTTAGCATTTTTTATAGAATTAGTTCCCTAATGTGTACGTAAAACTAAGCCTGAAAACTTCTAACTCATCTTCTTTGACAAAATTCCCCTCCATGTGGAGGGTTAGCTAGTTCGCTAGTCCCGGCCGTCCCTCGTGACTATGGCCCACCGAAGTTGCATGACATATTGCGAGAAGTTTTTTCCAACTGAGCAGTTGATTTACTGTCTGTGGTGGTGTCTGTTTAGGAATATTAAGTCTGTTTATAGCATTAGAAATGACTACATTTAAGTTCGAGCTTTTCTAATCGGTGATTTTTACGACAATGAACTTGACTAGGACTATGTAGTTTTGCATACTTGCGTCGGATAGTGGGATACATACAATATTTAGAGTTCTACTTCTAACTTAGTGCCAGTATTGTGCTAACCGTACGCCGTACATGTTATGTACTGTATGTATGTATGTATGTACACAATTTATGTTAAAGTATGTATTTACACAACTTATGTACAGTATGTATGTATATATAATAACTTATGTACAGTATGTATGTACACAATTTATATGTACAGTATGTATGTATGTATGTATGTATGTAATGTGTACTTATCAGTGTGTACGTGCTTCCTCTCCACATTCGAACGGTGTATTTCCTACAAATGCCGGAGGGCCACGGTATTTGCAATCTTTCTCTACATACATATATGTACTTCTGTCAGTAAACATGTCCGTTCCTCAGTCAGCCAGTCAGTCAGTCAGTCAGTCAGTCAGGCCACCCGTCAGTCAGTTATTCAATCAGTCAGTCAGTCAGCCAGTCAGTCAGTCAGTCAGTCAGTGTCAATGAGTCAGTGAGTCAGTCAGTCAGTCAGTCAGTCAGCCATTCGTTCTGTACCATGCCCCCCCCCTATCACCCTCCGTCACAACTGTCACGTTATTGCGAGAGGAAATGCTGGTCCTTTGATTACTCACATCGGCGGGGGGAATAAAAAAATCATTCCCCTTCCTTTGGTATTTTTCTAAAAAAATGCCATAAGGTAGACAAAAATTATACTTTTGGCATGAAAATTTCCGATTCCCTCCTCTTCGGGAAACTTTCCTCCCGTTTCGAAGTTGGCCAACCGCTAGTACATACACTCATTTGACAGACTAGAACATTTAGATCGACAGTCATGGACTGTAGTGGAGTCAGTCAGTCAGTCAGTCAGTCAGGCCACCCGTCAGTCAGTTCTTCAATCAGTCAGTCAGTCAGTCAGTCAGTCAGTCAGTCAGTCAGTCAGTCAGTCAGTCAGTCAGTCAGTCAGTCAGTCAGTCAGTCAGTCAGTCAGTCAGTCAGTCAGTCAGTCAGTCAGTCAGTCAGTCAGTCAGTCAGTCAGTCAGTCAGTCAGTCAGTCAGTCAGTCAGTCAGTCAGGCAGTCAGTTCAGTCAGTCCGTCAGTCACTCAGTCAGTCAGCTAGTCAGTCAGTCAGCTAGTCAGTCAGCCTGTCAGTCAGTCAGTCAGTCAGTCATTCAAGCTGCAAGTCAGCATCGCGTGCCACGTTCTGTTTTGTAAGGAATCGGTTTCAGTGACGAATGTCACTTCACATAAAGAGTTTCTCAATGGTACGCTACTCAGCTGTACCCGGATGTACATGTACGTAATTTCATAGTATGTACATGTACCACTATGTAGCATACGAGAAGGAGTGGGAAAAGTGTAATTCCCCCTCTTTGGCGTTTACAAAAAGTAATTTTTTTTCCTAAGGTGTAGGTAAAATTGCCTGAAAATTCCCGATTCCCCCCTCTTTGACGGAATTCCCCTCCCTTTGGTGGATTAGCTCGTCCGCCAGTGAGATGTATGTAGTACCAGAGTACATATTATGTACTATGTACGTACTGTATGATGTACTAAGCGTCCACGGTAGAACAGAACCAACACCCTTTCCCACGGTCAGCGTTGGGACTCAAGTACCAAGTACTATGTATAGGCATCGTAATTGGCTATAGGAAAATCCAAAACATGGCACAGAAAATTTCTTACTTGAGAATCTGGTTCTGGACTTGAGAATCTGGTTCTGACCATGCCATGGGTTCTCGCAGTTTTAAACCATTTCTTATACTCAATTATTATGGCCTATAGTTAACGCACGACACAGTTCCTGATATGTATGATATCGTGTTCACGAATTTCCACAGGACAGTACATATGGTAGGCGACGCGCAATTGCGGCTATTGAAGCTTTGCACTGATTGGTTGGATCTTCTCAAGATTTAACCAGCTTAGATGAAGCTTGGTCAGGGTTTCTTGTTATCAAGAATAATTGTTATGGGCCCGTTACCACATTTTAGCCTATGTATCCTTCTCGGCGCGCAGTTTGAATTCAAATTTTTTTGGCTCGCTTTCAAAGTTCGAGAATCATATTTTCGGACAAAATATGTACAAAATTTGCGATTAATGTATTGGATACGTGCGTAACCGACCAGCAAAATGAACGTTCGATAACAAGAAACCTTGACCAAGCTATAACAATGACTTAGGCCCAACGTGTTCGTATGTTGTCAAATGTGATGTGAAAAAAACATTTTCTTGAAAATTTGAATGCGCGCCAAAATCAGAATTTTATTCAAATAGCGCGCCAAAATCAGATTTATATTCAAATAACGCGCCAAAATCAGATTTATATTCAAATAGCGCGCCAAAATCAGATTTATATTCAAATAGCGCGCCAAAATCAGATTTATATTCAAATAGCGCGCCAAAATTAGATTTATATTCAAATAGCGTGTCAAAATCAGAATTTTATTCAAATAGTGCGCTAAATTCTTTTATTAGTAACAAGAAATCCTAGATAGGCTTTATCAAAATCGGTCTCTTAATCAATCCAGCTTACTATAAGCTAAAAATATCACACCTACAAGAAAAAGTAATTAAATAATAGATGATATAGTCTATACAGGATTTCCTGTCACTGTTGAATTCAAATGTACTTTTGGCGCGATTTCAAAATTTCTATAATAAATCTTCTTCTCACTAATAGTCGGGTATTCATAACATGCGGAAATTGAGCTTTCTCCCTTGCATCGGTTCGTAACAGGTCCTTACATTTCTTTATAACAAGAAACCTTGACCAAGCTATAATGCATCAGAAGACCTACAGTACAGGACATAAAGATGTGGCCGGCTGCGCAGAATTTCGGCGAATTCGCTGAAATTTCAGCTACTACTGTTTTTATGCAATTTCTTGAAATTCATGTGTTTTTTATTGAATATTTTACTATACATGTGTAGACAATTCATAACTCTATATTGTTGCTCAAAAGTGAAAAAATCTGTCAAGGGAATTTCCCTTTAAGGGCTATATTAACACAAGCCAATTTTCGTTGTGGGACCCGTTGCCATGGCAACACTGAAAACGAGCATGTGCCCTTGAGGGGATTTTCCCATTATAAACAATAGATCAAACTCGTATTAACAATCGAAAAATTAAAGTTATGAATTATCTACACATGTATAGTAAAATATCCAATAAAAAATACATGAATTTCAAGAAATTGCATAAAAACAGTTGTCGCTGAAATTTCAGCGAATTCGCCGAAATTCTGCGCAGCCGGCCACATCTTTATGTCCTGTACTGTAATTATACATACTATGTATACTATACATACATATATGTATGTAGTTACTCAATCTATTATAGGAAGTTACGTTAGCATACTTATCAATGGGTTCATGAGACCTCTAGCGGACGAGCTACGTAACCCACAAAAGGGAGGGAAATTCGTCAAAGAGTGGGATTAGCAGTTTTTAGGCCATTTTACCTACACTTTAGGAAACAAATTCGATCGAAAACAACAAAGAGTGGAAGTTTATCTTTGCCCTCCCCGTCTCGTCCGCTAGTGAAAGAACCAGAGTCGACTCTTTTGTTTCTTTCTACAAAGATCATTCATACATAATTGGTTACTAGACAAATTTTGAAAGACCGCTAGTTTGAGATTTTCTTGTACATACATATCTTCAATTTTACATAATAGAGATCATTGGAATCTCCTTTCCGATCTCGAATTTTGGCGAAATCCCGCAAGAAACCCGATAAAAGGGATCCCATTCTAATGCGACAGTCTCCCAAACACAACCAGAAGAAAGAATGAGTAGAGTAAATAGAATGAATGGAAAGACGTCACGCGAGCTTGGGTCATGAATGAAAACAGTCCATATGATTTTGAAAAGATAATTTAATTGTGAGATCCACTGTTATATTATATAATTGAGATTATTAATAATTAATAATAATCTAATAATAATTGACTTTAATAATTTATCTGCTGTTAAAAACTCGGGGTTATTATTCCTTCAAAGCATTCAGTTCTAACTGGTACTCATTAAATTATAGCAAACATACATACATGTAGACCTCGTAAATGGTTATAAAAACCCAAATTCGGTTCACGAGCACGACCATTGAATCGCTCTGAATAAGACTCTTCGCAATAAATTTTCTTGTGAGTATGTTGAGAATCTGGTTCTGATTCTGAGTATTCCAGAAATAGCGAATCTAGTGTCTTTTTGTCAACTCCATTGGTCTTAGCACTTTCAAATCATTCCTTATAATCAACTATGAAGCCTATATTTTACTATGAATCAGTTGAAACTTTGAAAAGATCCCGAAAGTTTGCTAAGTTTCAACTATTTCATAGTGAAATATAAGCTTCATAGTTGATTATACGGAATGATTTAAGTGCGACCCCCAATGAAGTTGACAAAAAGAAACTAGATTCTAAATTTCTGAAATACTCAGAACCAGATTCTCAACATACTCACAAGGAAAATCATGGTGAAGAGTCTTATTTAACGCGATGCAATCGGTCGCGAACCGAGTTTGGGGTTTTATGGACTTTTTTGGTATAGCAGAAATCAGCATGGATTTTTTGGTACACCCAGAAAAATTCCGGATTTTTTTGGTATGGATTTTTTTTTGATTTGGATTTGTTTCGGTTTGGATTTTTTGGGTCGGGTATCAATTATGAGGTCTACATATATGTTTGCTGTAATTTAACAATGTACCAGCTAGAACTGAATGCTTTGAAGGCATAATAACCCCGGGGGTTTATTACAGCAGATGTGTAAAGTTATGGCTCGCAATTTGTCCGTTGGAGTTCGGAATTTAGCACTCAGGGGTTTCCGAAACAGCCAACTAGAAGTACGTGGCAATGATGTACATATAATATATAATATCCCCGAACTCACAACAATTGTTGCTAAAGGCGCCTTGTCTCAAATTTAAAAGTTGCAACTTTTTTCGGATTTTTTGTAACGTTCTGTGACGTTTTGTTTCGACAAATTATTCTGTAACAGTAATAGGCTAATGTAACTCGACTTTGTACTTTATTTGACTCTTCTATTTTGAGTTTCGCTGACTGACTCTAGTTATGTAGTTTGTTATGAAAAATATTAAAAATATCTTTTATACGTGATGATTCAATTACTGCCTTGATAATGAACAGATTAGTTACTGGAACGGCAAAAATCCTGTTTGTCAGGGATTTTCCATTTTTGTTTACGTTGGCTTCTGACTACGGATTAGAACAGTCAGTCAATCAGTCAGTCATTTAGTCAGTTAATCAGTCAGTCAGTCAGTCAGTCAGTCAGTCAGTCAGTCAGTCAGTCAGTCAGTCAGTCAGTCAGTCAGTCAGTCAGTCAGTCAGTCAGTCAGTCAGTCAGTCAGTCAGTCAGTCAGTCAGTCAGTCAGTCAGTCAGTCAGTCAGTCAGTCAGACACGCAAATGAAATGCCAAATTTTATTACTACCCATCATGTTAGCGAAAATTGTGTTTTGGAGCCGAAATGTCTCCCTTGAGGCTTCGAAGAACTCCACAATGAACGTTGCACAATAGTTATGTCTGCTGTTGTTAATTATTATTGTTGTTGTTGTTGTTGTTGTTTTCAAAACTTTCTTCCAGATCCAGACCTCATTGATTTCATAACATAACACTCTATATTTACTGTTTTCTTTTTTCTACAGGTCTCCAGTGGATATTTCTTTCTTACCACCTCATGAATATAAGCCCAGCTTGTAGAACATCATTTTGAGTGACAGTGGATTAATAATAACAGTGTCAACAACAACAACAACAACAACTACAACAACAACAACAACAACAACAACAACAACAACAACAACAACAACAACAACAACAACAACAACAACAACAACAACAACAACCATGTTGAAAGTGGATAATTCGTCACCATTACGACGCAACAGTAGCGATACGAATATGAACCACAAAAATGCGACAAGAAATGCAACGGTCTCACTGTCGCAACTGGGCGCAATGGCTGTACCACAAATCATGGTCATCAAACCCTCAAGTTAGTGAAAATTTGCGGATTTCGTGTTACATCGTATTTTTCATTTTTTGTGTTTTTTTATTATTTGAATAACATGTTTTTATTGACAAACCAAGTTGCGACAAGAAATGCAACGGTCTTATTATCGCAACTGGACGATGCACCGCAATTCATATTTATCCAGCCTTCAACTTGCTCCGATTTTTGAGATTTTTCCCTTAGCTTGCGTAGATTTATCATAACATTTGCAAAAAAATTTGCGGGATTTTTTTAGATTTCTTGTTACACAGTAATTTTTGACACATTTTCATGGGACATGTTTCTGAGATATGTATAGCCTATCCCGAAATTGTTTTTACCATAAACGTTTTTTACCGGGCCCCTTGAATCTCCCTAGTTAAGCTATAGCCTAGAAGATTACTTGGATTGATGCGCAGCGCATGCTAATCGGAAACACGGGCCTATTATACAAATGTAACGGCATAAGCATTCGGTCCTCTGGCACGTATAGACCCATCACATAATGTACCCTGTGGCCAGATAAGGACTCTTCTCATTTGTAAACAAGGAAGGAAAAACAACAAAAAAAAATTATGGTTTGATCAAGAGTATATAAAAAGGAAGAAAAACTAATTATATGATTGCTTTCATTAACATTAAAACTGTGAAATTCTGAATAACGGCATGAGCATTGGTCCTCTGGCGTGCATAGACCCATCACATAATGTACCCTGTGGCCAGATAAGGGCTCTTCTCATTTGTATATGGAATGTGAAGGGTACCAATGGTATACAGAACGTTGGGATGGCATGGGCATACATACATTTGGGTCCCATTTATTACTGGCGGAACCATCAAATTAGAACGGAATCGGAACCCTCGTTCGTTGGAAGATTCTACAAAGGTCCAATCCAAATGGCAGGTTTTCAGGTTTCTTGATTCAATTAACGTTTACTACTGGCAATACATCCAAAAGTTATTATGTTTCTCATTTAAAATCATCACTTTTGTTCCCTCGTCCTCAGCTGAAAATGGCTCATACCTAAACGCATTATGTACCAGAACAGGAATGGCATTTATGGAGCTCTCTATCGGTGCACATAATACTTTATGACATCTGTAATAATATGTCATTAGAGGTTCAGGGTTTCATATTCCTCTAGGGATTACAGGGATTCATGGGAGTTTGAATTTGAAATTAGGACTTAACCGGACAGTTGGCGGATTTTAAAATCAATTGTCCTTTCAAGCATGAATGTTCCATTGAAGCAGTAGCGTATAGCTTATTCAAGGTTTTTTTACTTTACTTGAGTTGATCAAAAGTCACGTGGAGTAAGAAAATTTGAACACGCACCAAAACCATACTTTAAATCAAACGGCGCACCAAAATCTTAAGGAGTATTAGAACCCCTGAATATGTATACGAACTCCGGGACTAAACCATTGACGCGCATTTGAATTTAATCTCGTAATCAATCGAGAATGGTATAGATGGCAGAATGTCAGATAAGACGAACGAAATTATTAGACCGTGTCAATTTTAGTTCCGTGCCAGTAGCTTAGTGGGTTGCATCCCGGTGGATTAATCTAATTTGTGAGGGTTCAATTCCTGGTTTGAGTTGGCTCTCGGGAAGTTACCTTTGAATCGGAACATGTCGCGCTGAGATGGTTTGTGTCCGATTATGTATGTAGATTTCAGTATTTAGACCGTGACATGTATGTTTTATCATAAAAGTCATCAACCATCCATAAGGATTAAGTACAGATGGAGGCGATTAGATTGCAACTTTGTTTCATCTTGCTCTTTGTTCTGAGATTGAAACATTGACAAAGAACTTAATGAGGGTTCCAGTGCTTCCTTCACTAACTTTTATTATACATTTTTGTATTGATAGAGTGGACAATTTGTTATTGTGTTGATGTTTTACAAGGAATTGTGTTTACAAGAAAATGCGTTTTCCCCTAACAAAATATTTTTTTACATTTTGGAAGTTTATTTAGATCGGATTCCGTTGCCCTGAAAGTTCGATTCAAAAACAAATCCACAACTGAATTAAAATGGGAGCTTTTCGGAAGCACATTCAGACCCACATATCATTAACAACATCCCATAATTGATTGATTTGATTTGTACATCCCTCTCACTTGTACCTTTTTAATTCAATCATAACAACTCAATCATTCAGCTTGCTCAACTGGTTGGTATAAATTAAGTTTGTTGCATTCGGCTTAGCACAGCTGAATGTTCACGAACGTTTATGGGTTTTCGTTACTGTATGTCTGCACGATAGTCATAAAAAACGAAATAACGCGCTGAAAAGCTATGGGAACACCAACACAAAAACCTCTTTTTCTGTGCGCATAGAAAATTTCCCACTTCGAAGATTTAGAACGGAGAAAATCATTAAATTGTGTAGATACTAGACACGTGAAACACAGTCCGAAATCAAAATCAGATAAATCTAGGGGGCTTTCAAAAATCCCACCCTACAGCTCCACCAACCCAAATTAGCGCCTATCACTAGCGGACGAGAAGGGGAAGGAAAAGTGGAATTCCCCCTCTTTGGCGTGTTTAAAAAGTGCTGTTTGTTCCCTAAGGTATAGGTATAATTGCCTTAAAACTGCCAATTCCCCCTTGTGAAAATAGTCCTTCTCTTTTGGATTATTGGCTCGTCCGCCAGTGTGTCCAGAACTGGTCACGAAATTCCCGGACCTCGCCCTCCCCTCCACGTCCGAACATCACAAACAACCTCTTCCTCGCCCCACCCCCACCCAGATGGAAAGCATGTCCGATTTGATCAAAACACGGCTTCATTTACATGCTTCAAGGCGCCAATGGACAAGAGAGGAATGAAAGTAATTGGCATTCCTCCTCTTTTTCAGATTCAAAGGCAGTTTCAAAAAGTATAATTTGGTCAATTTAGGTGTAGATAAAATAGCGTCTAAACTGCGGATCCCCATCTTTGAGAAAATTCACCTCCTTTTGAATGATTGGCTCGTCCGCCACTGCTTCCCGGGGCTTGACATGCGTTTTCTGTGTTGGGTCACTCATTCAACCATAATGCGTTTTATTCCAAAATTAATTCAAATTCATTCTTCATAATTCGTTCCTCCTTTTTCGTTCCTTGCTTGTGGATTCTCAAGTCGAATTCGCAAAACATTTGGCTTGATGACTTTCAAAACCAGACTATTCCACTACGATTTTTAGCAGAATAGGAATACGGGATTACGCTGATCCACTGGCGGACGAGAAGGGGAGGGAAAAGTGGAATTCCCCCCTCTTTGGCGTTTTCTAAAAGTAGAATTTGTTCCCTAAGGTATAGGTAAAATGGCCTAAATTCTGCCGATTCCCCCCTCTTTGGGAAAATTCCCCTCCCTTTGGAGGATTAGCTCGTCCGCCAGTGCGCTGATCTTCCAAATTAT
>OZ038447.1:23910561-23958061 GCA_964036265.1 Daptonema setosum | reverse complement strand
AAAGTAAAACAGAACGTCTAACCATATGTGAACACTTGAGAGTTTGAACAGCTCAACAACGTACAGTAGAAATGTCAGTCAGTCAGTCAGTCAGTATCAGTCCGTCAGTCAGTCATTCAGTCTGTCAGTCAGTCAGTCAGTCAGTCAGTCAATCAGTCAGTCAGTCAGTCAGTCAGTCAGTCAGTCAGTCAGTTCTTCAATCAGTCAGTCAGTCAGCCAGTCAGTCAGTCAGTCAGTCAGTCTTGCCCTTTGATTGTGCATTTTCAGAACAATTTCATGTATGACTCAACATTTCCACCATACTGTTTTTACCGCTTATCTGGACTCCGTTTATCTCTGTGAGGGCGGACCAGCGGACGAGCCGACACCTCCAAAGGGAGGGGAACCTTCCCAAAGACGGGGGAAGCAGCTGAGTTTTGGTCATTTTACCTACACCTTAAGGAACAAACTCTACTTTTTGAAATTGCGTAAGAGGGGGGAATTCCACTTTTCCCTCCCCTTCTCGTCCGCTAGTGCTGACCGGCTACTGGTTTTCATGAGAACGGATACGAGATACATAACATTCATAGTGGATTAGAAGATTGCATTTGAAATGTTTGAAATGCGCGTCAAAATCGAATTTTTTTTCAACATGATTGTTATTAGTACATAGAACCCTTTCACTGTTTGAATAACTTGGTCGGGATATCTTGTTACTAACATAAATCTGTATAAATTCGTAACCGCACAGACATTCAATTGATTAAAAAATTCAAGCCAAATATGCATGTGACCGATTCAACGAACTGAATTTCAGCGTGAAGCTCAAACTTGATCGTATTCATTAGCTGTTTCTGAATCGTGTATCTCTCAGTCATAGGCATGAATGACTGAAACACATAGACTTCATTTTCGCACCAACTTGTGATTACTACTCCTGTGAAATGGTCTGTGGCTTATAGTGGACCTCAGATACCCCAGGGACACATGGAACCCACTATCTTTGGCATGGCATACATGCCAGTACACTAGTGGACGATAAATGGTGGGAAAAGTGGAATTCCCACTCTTTGACGTTTTAAAAAGGTAGAATTTGTTCTCTAAGGCGTAGGTAAATGGCCTGAAAACTGGCGATTCCCCCTCTTTGACGGAATTCCCCTCCCTTTGGGGAATTAGCTCGTCCGCTATTGGCCAGTAGAAATACCATGATACACTGGCGGACGAGCTTATCCCCCAAGAGGAGGGGAATTTTATCAAAGAGGGGGAATTGACAGTTTTCAGGCCATCTTATCTACACCTTACAGAACAAATTATACTTTTTGAAAATGCCAAAGAGGGGGGAATTCCACTTTTCCCACCCCTTCTCGTCCGCTAGTGCCAATATACATACAGTACATATGGTTGACTAGATGCTGAGAGTTGTTCATTAATACGGTATGTTGTTTTCACCAGATGAATTTCTAGATTCTTCCAATACCATTTGATTGACAATATTCATTCATAAGAACGCGAGTATTCAGAACTCGAATATACGCGATTCTCCAAAAACTTTATTTTTTCCCATTGACCAAAATTCATTCATTGGAATGCCGGCTGTCCCCTGGACGTTCCTTACTTCCTGTGACATAGCGGAACTCCATTGACCTACTATACATTAACGGATGAGACGAGAGGAAAAGGGAACAAGGACTTCTCAAAAGCTAGGAGGTATTAGCAGTTTTTAGGAGGCTTTTTTACGTACACCTTTCGGAACAAATTCTATTTTTCAGAGTGCAGAAGAAGGGGGAATTCTACTTTTCGGTTTTTGCCTCGTCCGCAGTCACGGTGATGGGAAGGTTGACTGTGCCTAAAAAGTGACATTTTTATTAACGTGGGTGTGGTGGAATGTCCCGAGTTTTTTTGACGACCTGACGAGTGCCGTAAAACTTGTGCCAAAGTTGGCCATTGAAACTTCCTTAATTATCCTGTGTCCCGGAACAAAAAACTCCGTAGTTGAAGCCCGTATGTTGTTTCTGCGGGCAAAAATATTACCCAAAACGTTTGATAATGAAACATTAGACAATCAGTGTTAAGACGGACATCAATCATCATCACCACACGCTATACTCTGTTAAACTGTGGTGTCAACTGAGTTAAGTTTAGGCTAGCGATGTTTCATTCTCAGACGTTTTGGGCAACACTTTTGGTTGCATAAGCAACATACGGGCTTTATTACGTTGATTTTATTATGCTCGTGCACCGAATGTGGATTGCAAATAAATCGTTGGAATGTGAATTTATCCAGGGGAAAGTTGGACTTCATAACTTTGCTGGCATTCCACATTCGGTCAGTCAGTCTGTCAGTCAGTCTGTCAGTCAGTCAGTCAGTGAATCAGTCAGTCAGTCAGTCAGTCAGTCAGTCAGTCAGTCAGTCAGTCAGTCAGTCAGTCAGTCAGTCAGTCAGTCAGTCAGTCAGTCAGTCAGTCAGTCAGTCAGTCAGTCAGTCAGTCAGTCAGTCAGTCAGTCAGTCATTCGCCACTATACATGTCCATAGGATATGTACGTACATATTAGTATACATCCTCTGCGGTTGTTCCTCTGACATTCCATAGAGCGGCCGACCTTTGGGTGAGAAAAAATTACAACAGTTGCGAAGTGACGATTGACGTACTTGACATATTTGGCTTACATATGTGCAATTTCTGTCAGCACATTTTCTGTACGTCCATAAATAAACTCACTCACTCACTCCCTCACTCACTCACTCACTCACTCACTCACTCACTCACTCACTCACTCACTCACTCACTCACTCACTCACTCACTCACTCACTCACTCACTCACTCACTCACTCACTCACTCACTCACTCACTCACTCAATCACTCACTCACTCACTCACTCACTCACTCACTCACTCACTCACTCACTCACTCACTCACTCACTCACTCACTCACTCACTCACTCACTCACTCACTCACTCACTCACTCACTCACTCACTCACTCACTCACTCACTCACTCACTCACTCACTCACTCACTCACTCACTCACTCACTCACTCACTCACTCACTCACTCACTCACTCACTCACTCACTCACTCACTCACTCACTCACTCACTCACTCACTCACTCACTCACTCACTCACTCACTCACTCACTCACTCACTCACTCACTCACTCACTCACTCACTCACTCACTCACTCACTCACTCACTCACTCACTCACTCACTCACTCAGTCACGCTGTCACTCACTCACTCACTCACTCACTCACTCACTCACTCACTCACTCACTCACTCACTAGAGAACTCACTCACTCACTCACTCACTAGAGAACACCCACGCACGTTTTATTCCGAACCACTGACCTCAGAGTTGGCTCATTTCCCTAATGTGGGTGTCTTTAAAGTTATGTCACCTAAAATCTATAACAACGCTGAAAACTATTGATTCATACCTTTGGAATATTAACTTTGGCAAATTCTTGAAACTAAAGCTTCCTCATGTCTTACCTACAATATTATTGACTCAACCCCAATGTGCATACCTTTAGAACAAGCTATTGATTGTATGACACACGATGGTATACCTCATGTTGCCAGGAATGTGTAGAGAAAATCCATGGAAGTTGGCCTGTTTTGGCTGTGCTTTAGGAATAGGATACAAAACTGATTGTGACTAGATGTGGCAGATTTGAAAGCCAGTTAGTCATATTGAAGTAAACTTATATGTACATGTGCTAATATTCATCAGTTTACCCTTTGGGTACAACCAGGTAAGTGCCATAAGTACAGGTATGTACATATCAACATAACATGAGATCAGTGGACAATATTCTATGTCTATGAAGCCGACAAGGGATGAAACGCCAAAACTTTTTTATGCTCATTTATTTAGTTATTATTCAAATTTATTCCCCTAATCCTTTCAGAATGCTATTTGTACATACTGTGAATATCGTATTCGGGCTCTATAGTTCAATCGTGCCTAGTACTTGTAAGCATAAACAACTTCTGTAAGTTCGAGGTTACTGCATTATGTTTGATTCGACTCATTTCAAAGACTGCTTTTCAAATGCCTTTTGTGGGTTTTCCCCGGCCGGAAATCGCTCCTGGCCTCTAGTAATGTATGAAAGAAGTTTGTTCATTTTGAATAAAAAGCTTTTTGGCCTTATTTTCTTTTCAATTTGTCATTCTATGTAAAATTAAAACAAGTCCTTAATGATCTAAAAGTGTTTTTAACCCACATATATAATTAAGTTGCTCCAATGTTTTCGGGTGCCAGAGTAACCAAAGTGAGACAGCATTTGATGGAGTGTTCTGTTGTTTGGGTGTTCCCGGGATTCGCTGATCAGTTTAGTCAACGTTTATCCCTATTCTGTTGGCCAAAAAAGTTATCATAAAATGAACATATAAACATACTAAAATGCCTTAGAAGAGTAAGTTATATATTTTTCTGTTATCTTGCTAACTTATTGAAAGAATAGTTTCAAAATAAAAAAAAATCTAAATTTCCTAAGGCTTTTCGTCCGTTTATAATTTTTTATATCGTCTTTCCTTCAACCCTATTCCATCAAAAATTTACTTGACTGATTCAGAGAAAAAATCAATAAATAAAGTGGATGGAAAAAGTCAATATCTGAGGTTGTATCTGATGAATCTGATGATGATGATGATTATAAATATATCTAATGAAGTCTGACTTTTAATCCTCAGTCCTCCTACGCAGTTGTTATTATTATAATCAGCCGTTACAACAGTACCACCTTCTTTGATTTGGTTAATAGGAATCTACCTGTAGGTTACCATAGGAACCTAACTCCGGTCACGGTGAACTCACGTAAAGATCATCTTAGTCTTATGATTGTTACATACATACAGTATGTAATCATGTTTTCCGACTAAATACTGTACATGACTAAATCGCAAGATATGAATACATACTACAGCTCCAAAAATATAACTACATATGTATTTCCGTCAATTCTGTAGAACTTGGCTATTCATGTCAACAGATATTGGAAGAAATGGCTAAGAGAATATGTACCGAAAGCTGGATTTCCTTACGTCATAACTGACTCAACTCATATATGTACTTGTAAACGAATTCTAGTCCCAACAAGAAACTGGAAAATTTTCAAGTATCCTGGAAGGATTCGAACCCACGACCTTCTGTTCAGTACATAGACGTGCTAACCGCTACACCATGTTACTCGACCGTTTACGACGAATATTATCAGTAAGCATTGTTTCGATCTGCATATTTAGACATTCTACATACATAATTAATTAATTACATGTGGTGGTAGAAAAGTCGGCAGAAATAAATTTCAGCATTAATAAATCATACCCTAGCTAAAGACAGCTGTTGGGCCCAGAGGAACATCGCTATGTATAATTCGCTGAAGATACTGCTTCCTCATAAAATGCGATTCCTTAGAACCTTTATTGCATATATTCTATGTACTTTAGGTTTTATCTACCTTTTTCATATAATGTGTTCTTAGATAATAAATTGCAAGCTTTCTTATTACACGGCAGGTTATGGCGCGCAGTTGGAGTTCAAATCTACGTTTGGCGCGCCTGGAATTTTTTGAGAAATGGAGATTTGGACAACAAACATGTTTGAATAATTCTTTGCTCATGTACGTAATGAATCTTTACATAGAAATACTTCTTGAAAATAACAATATACCTTGAACGAGCTATACATGTACGTATGTACATCATACATAGTTCACTAAACACATAGATTGAGATAAGAAGTGTGAGTCAGATGTTTAATCAACTGTAACTTATCCGTTAATAAATATTCTTTATCACACATAAATAATTACATGTAATTACTTATAAGGAAGTTTATCTAAGATAAGTCTTACTGTGAGTCATGCATTTCGTGTTGAATGACAGTATATTATTCGCAAGTTTATTCGAATTTTTTATTTTATTTTTTAAGACTATTTCATGTGGGATTTTTTTTACGTAATACAGTTGAAACTATTGCTCTGATCTTATCGCGTAAATACTAAGCCAAGCTTATGACTATAAAGAACACTGTTCGTATACAATGTGAATTAAAATACCGAAATCATAATGTTACAGTTAGCCATCACAAACCGATTTCTTGCTCAACACATTCTCTGATCTCACTTACATCACCACAACAACAACAACAACAACAACAACAACAACAACAACAACAACAACAACAACAACAACAACAACAACAACAACAACAACAACAACAACAACAACAACAACAACAACAACAACAACAACAACAACAACAACAACCATGCTGGACGCCGAACACCGGTCAATATTGGTGCAAAAACGACATAAATTCGCGGTTCAACCCTCAACCTCTTCACCAAATTTTGCTCATCTTTTGCGCTCAAATTCGCAAAATTCAGCAAAATTTCCCAACAGCAACCACAACAACAACACGATTAGATTTTCGCATAATTCACCGAAAAAAGTCTCCAATGGAACATCTTATACATCACACCATCCACCGCTACGAAGCCGAATGTCGGGTATTCTACTGGCCAAACTGCAGGATTTCCATGGATCATTTGGTGAGTTTTGACGAGTTTTTTTCTGAATTTTGTGAAAAATACCTTCGAATGTTGTGAATTTTGGGTGAATACTAATTTTCATGTTACTGTAACGTACCGTCTAACGGCAGGACGCAACGCATTTTTATGCGATTTTTCATATTCTTTTGAAAACGGTTCCTTTACGTGGATTATCGGTCTTTGATAGTTATTTTTTACGTTGGACAGTTTGTTTCGTAGTTATCACATTTCTGTGATAAACTAAAACTAACAGTATCAAATAGCAGTGAATAATTTGAGTGTCATTACATCGAAATGGGAACATCGTAAGTAACAATTTAGC
Source organism: Daptonema setosum (assembly GCA_964036265.1). NCBI lineage: Eukaryota > Metazoa > Nematoda > Chromadorea > Monhysterida > Xyalidae > Daptonema > Daptonema setosum. The sequence goes on along the minus strand of OZ038447.1, from coordinate 23,951,200 downwards.
AGCTCTGAAGCTTACCCATGCGCGAAACGGCTGTACTATAATTATAGGTGTTATTCCACCTACATGTTATATTTATAAGTATCATTATAATCACACTCATGATACTAATAACATCAGGTAATAATAATATAAGATAACGGCCCGTTCGAAACCGTAATGAGATTGGCCTATTTTTTTTGTAAAACTAACGATTCACGCAAAAAAAATCCCAGCATAAAAGTTCGGAATCATTTCAGAAACGAATAACTATTTTTACTGTTATTGTAATGCAATTTTTTATCATTTTTTCAAAACACTCCCAAATTACGCAGTTTTTTTCTTTTTTAAGAAAACCTCCTCATCAGACTTTATATGCTAATGTTATTGGTTATTACACAATCAGGGAAAGTACCTAGTCATTTCATCCAGATGGTAAAGCCGTACTAACACTGACTTGATGTACAGTTGAGCACTGACTTTAATTGAACTGTTGATGTCAAGCATTCACAAATGATTATAAGAGTGAATTTATTTTCGACGTTATTGAAAACTTAATCGACAGATTTTATGCTAATGTTATTGGTTATTACACAATTAGGGAAAGAGTTCTAGTCGTTTCATCCAGATGGTAAAGCCGTATTAACGTAGACTATACTTACATACATACATAGTTGCGCACTAACTTTAATTGAACTGTTGATGTTTTGCACTCACAATTTCTCAGGAAAATGAAACTAATTGCACGCCATTTTTATCAGTGCAGTTTATCGTAAGTAAAAAACTGTTAACACAATTCTGTTTCAAAAGTGAAACAGGTTTTGTCATTTTTTCTCTGAATAAACAAAATTCATGAAAATCTTTGAAACTGCAAAACTTGGCGCGCATTTGAAATTCGATCTTTTAATCAACTGTGATTAGCGAATGAAGTTGATGTGATCATGTTACTGATTATCGCCAACAGGTGATATACGATCCTACATCACGTAATACAGTATGTAAACGTAATATTCCTAGATATTAATGATCAGCTTCTAGATTTTCGTTGGTCTTTATTAGGTGATCTTTTTCCTACATTTCTCCAGATTTTAACAGTATAATATCCTAGATAATATCTATGTGGGTTATTAGATACATCATAGATATGTATTTGATGATTGTCCTTACTTGGTGAACTTTTCTCTACATTTCTCCAGATTTAAGTTATGTAGTAGATAATTTTGAATCTGATGAAATCGTTGAATACTGTATATTCAGACTTTTATAACAGTACTTTTATAACTTTTTCATGTACATAATTTATATTTATTGTTATGTGATTCTGGGCGTTTCATCCAGCTTTTCAGCTGATATTCCAGGAATGCAGAGTTCTGGCTCGTTTGCTGATAAAAGCATCCACATTAAGTTTAGTACGTGGTTATTCATGCATTGTTAATCATGCATTGTTAATCAATCCAGAGTGTTATTAGAATAAATGTTTGTGATGACTCACATGCTGTATGTATTTATGTTATGCGCGTTTACACAAACCTGTTTTCTAACTGGTAGTAGAAGTTATGCACGATAGCATACAAGAATGTTAGTATATAAAGGGCTACCTGGGATTCAAGTGAAAAGTTGTAGTGTTAACTACTCCAACCTTTGAATCGTTAGCTGCATCAAATGTAAGAGAAGGTGATGCACAATAGTCGGCTGTCCGAATCAACTCAACCCGACAGCTGTATGCTATAACATGCAATCATCATGTTCAGTGGACGTTTCCCGGGTTGCACAAGTTAACGTGTAATTTTTTCACTTGAATCTCTTTAAAGGAAATCACCGAATTACCGGGTTACGTTTCACAGGTTTCTTCATGTTCACTTCACATTCTTATCGGATTAGCCGATTGAGTTTGAATTAGTGATGATCGAGCTTTATCAGTGATTTTCGAGAATGTTCCGTTCTTGATTGAATTTTGAAAATTTGAAAAAGGCGGTATTTTTATTCCAGTCTCCTAAACACATGATAAAGCTATACATAATTATTCACACCTGGTGGTTGCACGGGCTTTTTCTAGGTGATACGTGTTGCGAGAAATAATTACCTTGTTGATGCAGTCAGGAACTGCATGCATTTCCGTTAGTTTTAATTCATTCGCTCATATCATTCATTCATCCATTCATTGGCGGACGAGCTAATCCTCCAAAGGGAGATGAATTTTTTTAGAGAGAGAAGAATTAGCATTTTCAAAGCCGTTTTACCTAAACTTTTGAGAACAAATTCTACTTTTTGAAACGTCCAAAAAGGGGGGAACTCCACTTTTTTGTTCTTCCCTCGTCCGTTAGTGCATCCTTTGTTGTTCATTGAACCGTTATTGTTAAATGTTATTCCACATTTACCCATTTTGGTGGCTCTTCCATTCAAATTATAGTTTTTTTTACAGAAATAGTATGTAGATTTCAGCTTTTTGAACTACTTTTCATTTGACCTAATATTAGGCAGGATGTCGAAAAGTCAATGTACTCTGTATAATATACATACGTGCTTTCTTTTTACATTCATGTAGGTAACATTTAAGCAAAAAACATTTCACAACATTAATAATATATATTTTTTCAAGAACAAGAAACATTGACAAGTTTATTTGCACCTGAAACATCAATGTCACTTGAAATTCCACGACTTTTACAACGCGCTGTGTAAAAAAACAGCCGATTGTGTAGTATGTATTTCATGGAATACATTTGAGTGAGTGAGTGAGTGAGTGAGTGAGTGAGTGAGTGAGTTAGTGAGTGAGTGAATTGGCTCATAAAAGTGGAATTTTCCGTTGTTGCAATGAACTGAGATGTTTTGGTGTACAAATGTTTCCTGGATAAACTAACTTATATGTTTTCCTAAATCAATGGATATCAATAAATACTACTTTTTACAAGTTTCACTGAGAAGTATACTTATTGTCTGTTGAAAAAAGCATTTCACTTTTTCAATTCGTTGAAATAATTAATATTTATTTGCTAATGATAGATAGTAAACAAGCTGATTTACATACTTCTGCAAACTTACATTTTTTTGGATGTGTGATCAGTGAGTATGTACATGTATTTGTTATAATACCAAGTTTTTAACAGTATTCCTTATATTTCCATAACTTCCGAGTTTGAAGGTATTTTAGTCAATCCTTCCTCTATCCTAATGTCTGTTCTTTACTATAATCTCAAAATTGTCTGCAATAAGCATATGTACATACATCAGTGTCCAATACTTTGAAAGGACACTGTATGTTTTTGCCCAACAACGTACAGTGTACATCCGACTACAATGTTTCCTACATGTAAAGTATCAATCTCTCTCCCATGTAACTTACATATCTCCATTTATCCTTATGTCTGTTCTTTACCAGAGATCCAATGTATTGTATTTACGATAAACAACACGTTGTACCGACACTCTATGTTTGCCCAATAACATTTCATCCGACTACAAGATAAATGCGTTTCCTTCATGTCCGATCTCAATCTATCTTACATGTCACTCTTCCGTGTCATGTGGTCACGCGTGGAAAAAACGGGCTAGAGTACTCCCTTGGATGTGGTACGTGGCGGAAGGACATTCAGATGGACTCAAGGATTTCCCTACATGTTTGCCGATTTTTTTTCCTCCAAAATATAGAAATTATTCTCAAAACCGTTCGAGGAAATTCACTCACAAGTTTACCTTGTACGTTCATAAACTTGGTTTAGTTGTTAAAATACCGGACGGGAAGTGGTCTGCACTACTGAAATATCCCCGTTTTTCTGAAAAGTATAATTCTTTGCTGCTGGAATGTATGTAAATTGATAATATTTTCAAAACCGCGATTACCCCCTACTTGAGGAAACCTCCCGCGCCAACCAGCTTTCTCTCCAGAGGTCATGGTTCATCGGGAATTCCACGATACATGGATGGATGGTCGCACTAGCGGACGAGAAGGGGTGGGAAAAGTGGAATTCCCCCTCTTTGGCAGTTTCAAAAGTATACTTGAAACCCTAAGGTGTAGGTAAAATTACCAAAATTCCCCCTCTTTGGGAAAAATCCTCTCCCTTTAGAGACTTCGCTCATCCGCCAAAGGATGGTCGTGCCACCACGTACGAGGCACCGTACTGTAGGCCGTAGAGTACATTCCATGTTTATTGGAACTGTTTGTGAAAAAATTTGTTTAACAGTTAGCGAGCAAGAAGGGTTGGGAAAAGTGGAAATCCCCCTCTTTGGCATTTTCAAAAAATTTAATTTGTTCTCTGAAGGAAAATAATCTGAAAACTGTCAATTACACCCTCCCGTAGAGTACATTCCTTGTTTATTGCGACTGTTTGTGAAAACATTTGTTTAAAAATCAGTGGACGAGAAGAGGTGGGAAATAAGGAACTCCTTTCTATTTGGTGTTTTCAAATTTTTTTATTTGTTTTCTAATGTGTAGGAACTATGGGCTTGACCACTCCCTTCTTTGATAAAGTTCCCCGCTCTTTGGCGGATTGACTCTACCGCCGGTGCGATGAAGTCTCATAATAGAGAAGTACAGTAATGATGATTCCTAATTTGGTTAATAGCTCTGTAATTGATTGACATGTACAAACGTATCCAACTAAACTTGGAAGACGGGTCAGCTGTTTCTGGCATTTCTAAATCACAGAAACTGACATCTGCCTGTAAAAAAGCCAAACGAATAAGAAGATCTGATTCTCTGATATTCATGTTCCTGAACTCAGTCATCCTGTTGATGTTGATGTACTGAGTAGAGGACTGACTTAGAATTTCGCTTCCAAATTCGCTTCGGGCAAAAAAGAAGTCCCATTTGAATTCAAACTGCGCGCCAAACACTTCATGCGTACAGTAACAATAAACTCTGGATACACTTTGCAAGAATGGAAAGTTTTACGGAAGCGAGAAGCTTACGTGCTATATAGTGTGATAGCACTCACTCACTTACTCACTCACTCACTCACTCACTCACTCACTCACTCACTCACTCACTCACTCACTCACTCACTCACTCACTCACTCACTCACTCACTCACTCACTCACTCACTCACTCACTCACTCACTCACTCACTCACTCACTCACTCACTCACTCACTCACTCACTCACTCACTCACTCACTCACTCACTCACTCACTCACTCACTCACTCACTCACTCACTCACTCACTCACTCACTCACTCACTCACTCACTCACTCACTCACTCACTCACTCACTCACTCACTCACTCACTCACTCACTCACTCACTACATATGCATATGTCTGTTCAATGCTGCTTGTGACATTTGCGTGTTTTTAAGCCAAAACAGAGCCGATTCAGCTTCTTCTGAGATCCTTGCGGTAATCATGGAAATTCATTGCTTTGAGCTTCCATATCACATGGCAACGTTAAGGTATCTGGAAACGCAATCATTGCCGCACACACAATTTGTTTTCATCGCACTCTTCATGTTGTCCGAAAGTGATATCAATAATATAATTTTTTATTAGTGAGAAATTTCGGCTTTTCTCTGAAAATTTTGCTTGTTGTGACGGTTTCATTCTAGCATACTCCTTATGGTACAACCACCATACCATTTCGTTCCATCCACTCTAGGGAACACGGGTCTTCCGAATTGGAACCCTTGATGAAAAGCACTATTTTTAGTATCGTGACGTTCTTCGTACGAAACTGAATAACAAGGGGCTCATTCATGATTTTAAAGTAAATGTTCAGAGAAAATACTTGAGTTCTACCCATGTGAAGCAGATAGTTATTTTCAGAAGTTTCCTACTCTGAGCGCAAACCTTCATTCGCACCCTCATGCATCACGCTTTCAAACCCTCATTGGAGCGCTTATGTGATATTTATTTATAAAAAAACGTTAAAGATGATTTCATCTGATTTTTCTCATTAATGCCCTAAGTAACCGAGCTTATAGTACATAAAACACAGCTTCATGATTGAACTTGAATCTAATACTGAACCAAGTGTAGGTGGATTGCTGTCCCTAGGCACAATGTGGACCATCATTCCTCCCCCTCTTGTTGCCAATATCACACAGTTTGCCAGGAGGTGAATTAATCAACACAAACTTCATGTATAATTCATGTTGGGATAAAATCTTATCGAATTTCAGTCCTATCCGATTGACAATACCATAACTGATAGGTCAAAGTGTGGGTGTCTTAACATCCCTGGAACATAAAAGGAGAGGAGGGAAAAGTGGAATTCCCCCTTCTTGGCGGTTTAAAAATTGTAAAGTGTTTTATATAGGATAGTGGTAATGTAGGTAAAATTGTCTCAAAACCACCTATTCCATCTTCTTAGACAAAGTTCCATACGTTTTTGAGACTCGAGAGTTTCATGGGACACAGTGGGAGACCAGCTAATCCTCCAAAGGGAGGGGAATTCCATCAAAGAGGAGGGAATTGACGGTTTTCCAGGCCCTTTTACCTACACCTTGGGAACAAAGTACATTCTTTGAAAATTCCAAATAAGAGGGATTTCCACTTTTCCCTCCCCTTCTCGTCCGCTAGTGCATGCTACACAGTAGGAGGACCCCTGTCACGTCCCATCCTTCCTTACTTCCCATTGGGTCGGAGAGTTTGTCAGGCTAGAGGCAATTTACTCGACTACATTGCTTTGACAGTTCTCGGTTCAAGTTGTTGTTTACAAAAAAAATACTGTCATTGGTCAATAGTTGTTGCTCATCTCGAACGGGCCCTTTGTTTGGTGTTTCAGTAACCACCAGCAGACGAGAAGGCGTGGGAATTGTGGAATTCCCCCCTCTTTGAGGATTTCAAAAAGAAACGTTTTTTTCTTTAGGTGTGGGAGAAATGGCATAATTTCTGTCAATTCATCTCTCTTTGATAAGATTACCCTCCCTTTGGAGGTTCGGATCGTCTGCCGGTGTCAGTAGGTACATAACTATAGCCTTTACACGGTTTCTTGTTACTCCGAAAGTTTTGGCGCGCAGTTTGAATTTGAATCCCATCCTCATCCCTGGAAAGTCATCAATGACCTTAGCTGAGAAATTCTCAAGTCCCACGTCAGCTCTTTGCCACTCGAAGAAAGTTCATGAATTCCTGAAACTTGTCCAACTTTACAGACTCAAAGAAAGTCCATGAATTCTTGAAATTGGTTCCACTCGGAGAGGCTTGAAGAAAGTCCATGAATTCATGGAAATTGTTCAACACTAACCATCTTGAAAGAAGTCCATGAATTTCTGAAAGATGTCTCTACAACACGATTCTGCTGTTGACACATTTGATGGTACTGCCAAACACTGGCAGACCAGCGGATCCTCCGTAGGGAGGGGAATTTTATCAAAGAGGGGGAATTGGCAGTTTTCAGGTCATTTTATCTACACTTAAGGAAACAAATTAGAAAATTTTGAAAACGCGGGGGGGGGGAATTCCACTCCTCCCTCCCCTTCTCGTCCGCTAGTGTTGTTAACAGTACATTGGGTGTTGTGGGACGGTAAGTCCATAAATTTTGGATAATTCATGTACAAAAGCATATGGAAGTTGAGAAGGACTTTTTACTTCTCACCCCGCTGAGACATTTTCTGGATGCTTGGTACTTGTGTAGATTTTGGATTTCGGACATTTGGTCGCATTTTTGCGACTGTCCAGAAAACTGTTAAGCGGGAGTTATACTTCAGCGCACGGCGCACGGAGCACGGAGCACGCGTGCTCTGCACCGACTTCGGCGCACGTGCGCAGCGCACCGTTTCAATAGGAGGTACGCGTGCGCTCGGAGAGTTATACTTCTTGAAATAGTGATCTGGCGCACGCACTGAAAAACTCATGGAAACACATTGAAATAAGAAATTTGGGTCGAACTAGATTGTTGGCAACTGCTGGTTACCCCGGAAAATTGTTTTCAGCGTTGAAAGAGGACCAAAAAGACATTTCACCAATCTTTGAAATTCCGGTGCAAACATGCTAAAAAGAGCTCTTTCTTCATGAAAACATGTTATAGTCGATAATGAATTACTGTTCCAAAAAGGTGCATGAATTTTAGATAAACATTCTAATGCTTTACCGTGCTTTAGCTTGTCGATGAATAAATCGTCGTCGACAACAAGTTAGTTTTTATTCGCAATGCTGTGATTTGGGATGTTTTCAAGAAATGTTTAGTGCAAATGAACGAGAAAAATTTCCTTTTCAATTTGATGTCAACTTTTCAAAAATTGGTTCAGTACAGCTCGAAAATCAAATGGGAGAAACGAATGTTTTATCGACTGCTGACGCTGCGTCGACAAAGGAATGCAGTGTGAAACATAACATTAGAATTTTTCGCGCACTTTTATTGGAACAGTAATTCATCACCGTCACCGACTATATCCCAGTTGTTTTAGTAAACTTTCAAACATACTTTCCCAAATTCCGTAGAAAAATTTCAATTTTATTGAGACAGCGCACACATGAAAATATCAAATCATTTTGATTTTCAGCGCACGGGAACAAAACGGGGCAGCGCACGCGTGCTGGCGCACAGGCAGGCTGGTGCGCTGGGTGCGCGTGCGCCGGAAGTATAACCACTTTGGCGCACGCAGCGCACCCAGCGCGTGCGCGTGTGCCGTGCGCCGAAGTATAACTCCCGCTTTAGTCTATAATAGCGAACAGTATGTATGTTGTCCAAACCAGTACACATTGATCAGACTCAGCTTCAGTCAAACGGAAGAAATTCGCTTGCATATGCGCTTCGCTTTATAATTGACAGGATTGTACACATGCATGTGAATGAAAAAATAGCCATTAACAATATGTTTTTTATGTTTTTGTCAGCCACCTATGTACATAATTAATTACATCTATTAATTACTGTATAGCTCATGAACTTCCAAAGTTATCAAATTTTCATTGAGATCCCCTGTTTTTCTTTCTCAGTCTGCATTGAAATATTGTTATTTTACCCGTTTCTATCATCATTATGGAAACAAGTCGGCCATTCAAACTTTGTATTAAAAAACACAAATCCGGGTGCATACAAACTTTCGATTATAGACTAACCCATCTACAGTATGTACGTATTTTTGTCACAAAGTTCTGCCCATCACCCATACTGTAATTCCTTCCTTCAAAATGAGTCTTTGTATATGTGCTCTAGGGATTATAGGAACCCGGGACCTGGTACATACCGAAACAGGAACCTAATAAATAGTGTTTTGGTAAACTCTATCGGCCTGGTCTGTTTGCATTGCATACCAAAACTTTATGGTCATCTATCTAAATATACTAACGGTTAGAAGAGCGTAATATTCTGGAACGTTCTACATACAGGGTGATCCACTTAAATATTTTGATGTTATTTTGCTCGACTTTTAGATATAATTTATCGAAGTAGTCTGTTTTGATAAGACAAACTGAAGAAACTAACAAAGGTTCAATAAGGACAGAAAAATGAAGGTCCTCCATAACAGACAGTCGCAAAGGGAAAACATTAGGAGGTCGTGACTTTTGGCCTAGAAACTGCTATAATGAAGCTTTTTTTAAATCTTAGTATGCCAATTTTCAACATAAGTTCGCTGATCTCGTTTCGTGATCGTGATCCGTCTGGGTATGTTTGAGTGCGTTACGAACACACCTTTCCCAGTCGTGCGTGCACGTCCACAGCCCGGGGGGGGGGGGGGTAGACTGTGGACGTGACAGATTGTGGACGTATGGTATTGTAGACGTATGTATGGACTGTAGACGTGCACAGTCCGATGTCTGCACGCGCACAGTCTGTACGTTCACAATACCATACGTGCACAGTCCGACCTCTGCACGTCCACAAGTACGCACGGTCACAGTCTACCCCCCCCCCCCCCCGGGCTGTGGAAGTGCACAATTCACCTAAACCTTAGTGAACAAACTCTACTTTTTGAAACCACCAAAGAGCGGGGAATTCCCCTTCTCGTCCGCTAGTGATACGAACCGCCCACATACATAAATACAGGGTGGGGCAGAAGTAACTATACACTTGTTGGAGGCCAATTTCTATTGTAAGTTGAAATAAATAGCAGAATCAAAATTTTCAGGTGTTTTAGCATCTGTTTGTGTTGCTTAATCATAATGTTACAATATACTTTTTTGGAGAAATTTTGCGTCAACAAGTGCATAGTTACTTTTGCCCCACCCTGTATAACCACCTCACAATCAGATACACAGAATCAAGTGTCCGACAGGCGAATACGGTAACCCGATATGCCAGTCAAATTACTCAAACAGTCGAGGATTGCCACGGCACGGATGCTCTTATCTTCGGGTGGCTTCGTGAATTCTCGAGGTATCTGGATTCAGCCGAGACCTGTACCATCCTGTTTTCCTTGATTCAGTATGTGTGTGCCATGGCCAGAAGACATCACGGTACTTGGTATTTCGTTTTAACGGATACATTTTATGATAACAAGTTATTCAGGTCCTTGACCAACCTAAGAGATTAGTTATAGAACTGGGAAAGGGCGTTCATGAATTCTCGAGGTATCTGGCTGGATTCAGCCGATTCTGGTGCCATCCTGTTTTCCTTGATTCAGTATCTATGTACATACATACGTAAATGTATGTGCCATGGCCAAAAGACATAACGGTATTCGACATCCCGTTTTAACGGATAAAGTTTTTGATAACAAGATACCCAGATTAAGGTAAGAGATTAATTAAAGAAATATAAAAGGGCATTTACTCTGTTTCCCATTCATGAATTCTGGAGCTATGTACATGTATATTGTACATACATGTGCCATTGCCATGCATCAAATGGCCAAACGGCATGCCGGTACCATTGAAAACCGGAACTCGGGTTCCGGATGAAACCGGCCACATGTGAGTCCGAAACAACCAAAAACAGACGGAAAATTACGCTTTTTTTCTGTCACATTTTCTTCATTCATAGTCGTTTTTAGTTTTTGTTAGAACATGTTTTAGATGAATGATTCAGTCATGATTGTAAGTTTCATGGCACGGTTCATGTGATCAGTGGAGAGTCCTTGAGGACAAGGATGGTTATTGCACTGGCTTACAAAGTAGTCAATGAAAAGTACATACTGTACTACATACATACAGTAACTAAATATATGGCGTAATGTTACAGCAACAGCCTACAAAAGCACATCATGTATTGAAGTTCTGCATGACGTGTTTTGTAACCTGTGAATGTTTGTCTGTCTCTGTCTATGAACGTCTAGAACTTGAATGCTCTCAAAAATCGTTCTCTTCGTGGTCTACTTGGCAGGATACAAAATAAGTCAACCGGCTTCAAACCCGTGAATGACTTTCATTCATGCCCCATGTCACAAGCGCTCAATGGAAATTCCTTCAGGCGTATGATCATGTCATGTCATGGAATGAATGTACATAGATGTACTTGAAGTTGACCGTTTCTGCCTTTTGAGACGCGTAAGAACCATATGATCATAAAATACTACGAACATTTGCTCGACTCATCTTAGTGCATAATCTCCTATTCTGAAGATTCAACTTCATTGATTCAGTGAGTTTATTCATATATGTTGAGATCGGATTAAGTCAGGCAGGAACTCTTCAACGATTCGACATTCCAGCAGTAGAAACTCCTTCAGGCGCACAATTACAGTGTATCGTAAAAACTGACAGATGCTTCTCTAAACATCTATATTTAGCTAGTTTTTTATGTGTAGTCAAAGGGTTCTGGTCTTCCAATCAATGGAAAGTTCTTGAAAGCACATGATTGGAGGCACTACGTACATTTACAGTATATGTACGCTTGTCAGTCAGTCAAACAGTCAGTTTGTCAGTCAGTCAGTCAGTCAGTCAGTCAGTCAGTCAGTCAGTCAGTCAGTCAGTCAGTCAGTCAGTCAGTCAGTCAGTCAGTCAGTCAGTCAGTCAGTCATCCCATCAACTGTTGATTGGATTACACACCATGTGTTGGTGGTAGGCAAGTTCCTGTTCTCCTAACGCACAAAGCGTGGTGGGAAATTCAATTAACACGGAAGTCAAACTCTGACACCAACAAAGAATCTGATTGTAATAGAATTTGTCGGGTGGTTTGAGGACTGACTGACGTACAAACTGACTGACTGACTGACTGATTGACCGAATGACTGAATGACTGACTGACTGACTGCCTGACTGACTAGCTGAATAGATACAGTATGTATGTATGTACATACATAGCTGCCAGGTTTAGCAACACTTTTTCTTGAACGGATTGTTTATCGGAGACCTACTGTGTTCCTATTATACTTAATTAGACATTGACATGAAGCACAACTTGATTATTATAACAGACAGAAGTCAAGTTAGCATTCTCATTTGCTTATTAGTCGAACAATCTAATATTGGACAGTCAGTCAGACAGGCAGCCAGTGATTCCGTGAGTCAGTGAGTCAGTGAGTCGGCCAGTAAATGAGTCAGTCAGTCAGTCAATCATCCAGTGAATCAGTTCAAATTTCTAGTGATTCTTTTTTCGCAGCTTATTCATCTCGTATGAGCAATTAAATCTAATAGCAAGAAGTTTTTTCACAGCTAGTTAAACCACGTCAAAAAGTTACTTTAGGTATGTATCTCCAAGAAGTATAAACGTCCATACTTTCTTGTATGTAGAATGCAAAAAACCTCAAGTAAATATAACGTAATGTCAAAAAGTGGTCATGTGCAAAAACGGGTTTTTTGTAGCGCTATGACATGTAAATTAAGCAAGTAGAATTCTATAGAACTATCTAGAATACAAGTGTTTGTATGTAACTCTGTGTTGGAACAAGCCAACAATTATTGTTACAAATGATGTCGCTAAGTGCGTTGTACATACATGTTCATGATTACAGCAATGACATTTAATTAGGGTTTGGACATTGTAGAATTATTTCCCATGCCCTCATCTTGAGTTTATGCCAGCGCCCAGTTTTATGTAAATAGTTTGTTTTCTCTTATCAAACTGGCAAAAGTGCGAATTCATCAATTTGAAGAAAGTTTCATTCGAAGCTGTAATATAAAAAACGAAGCCGGAAATTATTCTACAGATCCATAAGCCTATGTATGTACCTATGTATATCAATGTGAAAAGGTGAGAATGCTATATCAATGTCAATTAGGCTATAATTTGGATTCAATTATGTAGTTAACACTTTTCCTGTCATCTAAAGTCTGTCAGTGTGTCAGTTTGTCACTTTGTCACTCAAAGGTTGCCGTTTTCGTCAGTTCCTTATGAATGTCTTGAAGACTGCAGAGATCGAATTTCTTCCATTTGACAACCAGAACCGTCTAGAAGTATGTTTTACGTCTTTTCTACTTCCGATGTACGTCACATTGTAAATCTCAAAATCTGTTTGTCATTCATTCCTTCATTCATTCATTCATTCATTCATTCATTCATTCATTCATTCATTCATTCACTCATTCATTCACTAAATCACTAAATCATTCGTTTATTCTATCAGTAAGTAAGTGGAATCGGCTGTTTATCAGCTATGCAATATGTAGACCATGAGAGATCACTTGTTTCATGTTTGTTTTTGTTTATTTATCTATTTAAACGCTGTGCTGGTATGAAAAAATGCAAAGCCGGCTCTTCAATCAGCCTAACTTAATCAACCAATCCATCCAAATGCATGGTCCCAAAATATTTATCATCAATATCAATCAACATGTAATTTATTTATTCATCGCAGACCGATAAATTCGCATAAAAAATACAGTCGTCAGTCAGGCGAGGAAGGGTAATTGAAAATCGACTTTTTGCATAATTTGAGCTGAATTTTCGGATTTTTCGGATTTCATAATGCGTCCGCCCAGTTACAGCATGGGTGCGCGAATACGGATAAAAGGTTGGTATAGCCGATCCAGGGTCTGCTGTTACTCAAAAACTTTTTGGCGCGCAGTTTGAATTCGAATCTGTTTTGGCGCGCTTTCAAAATTTCGAGAAACCAATTCCTTTTCACATAACATTGGGATAACAGAGAAAAAATTGCACCTAATACACTGCATAAGTGAGTAACCGGCTCACTAAATTCATTTCTGATAACAAGAAACCTTGCCCCAGCTATAAAAGTATTAACAAATGATTAGGAGACTGACTTTGGTGTTGAGATAAAGCGATTTGTTTAGGGTGCGGATAGTGTTTTTTTCCTACAGTATTTTGTGGTTATTTTTTTCACTTCGTACAGTACTTTATTATGCTCACCGATTTTTTTATTCTTGCGTATTTTATTATGGGGTACATTTTTATGCTCACCTCACCATGAATGTTTTTTTGCGCAGAGTGATTTTTTCCCAGCGATTCACACAAAAAATCTATACAAGGAGATTTTTTAGTTTGAGTTGGTCGTCTCTGTTGTAATGTTTCACTTGGACTTGGCCCAGTGGACCAGCGTAAAAAAATCACCCGAATACAAAGTGGGCTACACGCTACGCTCATCCTATATAAGGCTGGACGCACACCATATTGCGATCCACTGGCGGACAAACCAATCCTCCAAAGGGAGGGGGATTTCGTCAAAGAGGGTGGAATGGGCAGTTTGCAGGCCAATTTCACCCACACCTTAAGGAACAAACTCTACTTTTCAAAACCACCAAAGAGGGGGAAATTCCACTTTTCCCTTCCCTTCTCGTCCGCTAGTGTTGTGACCAACCATTATTCATTCAGTCCTCTCACTGGCGGACGAGCCAAATCTCCAAAGGGAGGGGAATCTTTCCAAAGAGGGGGGAATCAGGAGTTTCCAGGTCATTATACCTACACCTTAGGGAACAAATTCAATGTTTCGAAAACGCCAAAGAGAGGGGAATTCTACTTTTCCCACCCCTTCTCGTCCGCTAGTGAGTCCTCTTGCAGTTGTGTTGCTCACTGGGTCTGCTTGGACTTGGCTGCTGTTTGCTATTGATTTTTCGCAAGTTCATGTTACACAGGGCTAGGCGACAAACTTTTGACCTCTTCGTAAGATGTCATGGATTTTTCGTCATGATATAGCTTAGGCAGTTATTGGGGTTGTTTGGAATTTTCTTGTAAACGCGCCAAAAATATTTTTAGTATTAAGTACGATGTTACGGTGATAAATGAAGAATTTTTCACTTTGTGGAAAATCATGATCTAACAAAAAAATTGTGCGAGTAAATAGAAAATTTGAATTCGCGCCATTTCAAAATTTCTAAACGCGCAGAAAATAGTTACACCTAGGCGACATTTCTAAAGCAATTGATAAAAATGTCCCGTTTTTTGTTTTCCTTTGTGCGTTGAAAATCAAAAAATAAAAATTCGATTTTAACTGTTGTTTTATTCTGTAACAAGAGTGATAATTATCCGATTAATGTTTGCACAACGTAAAAACCAAGCTTAAACTAATAGTAATAAAAACTGGCGCCTCCAGCTCAGGCAAAGACCAAAAACGCGCCTGAGATTATCTTCACTCCGGCTACTATGAAGAAAAACCATGGAAGACAGGCTTCTTTATCTTCCACTCCGGGATTACAAGACGTTTTGATGGCTAATCTGATGGGTTTGTTTTGATGATTCAACGTTGAAGTACTTGCTTTTTTACTTTATACACGTTTTCGTCTTTGGTTTGCGTTTTTATCAAGCAATTACGCGGGGGATTCATCTCTTTTTCATCGAGCTGTTCTGGGTGTTTCTACATTCTATTACATTCATGGATATTGGGTGTAGTATTTTTATGGATACTTGGCGTAAAACGTGATTTTCGAGTTTTTTTTTCTGAAACGTTTATTTCTAGCTAGAAGAACACGGCTTGTTTTACACCGTGTTTCATCATTAGAATTCGAGATAACTCTGAAATACACGTGAAACAGCACACCTAAAACTACATAATATCCCTTGTTGTTTCAATATTCCTGCTATTTGCATCATTTGGAAACTTCACTCATCTGTTTTAGGTTTCCATGACTGACTAACTTACCAAACCGGTTACTTATTTCAGGTTTAAATTATAGAAATCATTTGATTCCTAACTCCTATTTCTATTTTCAGGAAGCAGTCCGGCCTCCAACAGCAGTGCCGGTAGCAAACCTCATGGTGTACAGGGTGACACGCCACGTTCCACCTTCTACTGTGATCCCAATGAAACTCAGGTCGGTTCAGATGTTTCTTCGTTGAAATTTCTTTTGTTATGATGAAAAAGTTCGCAGAAATGAATTAAATATTGATTTTAATAATTGGGTTCTTATCTTATTCATTCATTCGTCAATCTATTTACCCACTCTTTATGACACTCACTCACTTACTCAATCAACCAATCCAATAATTCATTCGAAACCTAACTCATTCACTCATTCACTCACTCAATCACTCACTCACTCACTCTCTCACTCACTCCTATTATATCTCTCTCAGTCAGTCAGTCACTCACTCTCTCACTCACTCACTCTCTCAATCACCCAATAAATCAACCACGCGCTTACTCGCTCACTCACTTTCTCTCACCCACTCTCTCACTCACTCTCTCAGTCACTCACTCACTCACTATCTCAGTCACTCACTCGCTCAATCACTCACTGACTCTCTCACTCACTCACTCACTCTCTCTCTCACTCACTCACTCACTCACTCACTCACTCACTCACTCACTCACTCACTCACTCACTCACTCACTCACTCACTCACTCACTCACTCACTCTCTCACTCACTCACTAACTCACTAACTCACTCACTCACTCACTCACTCACTCACTCACTCTTTCAGAACTCCACGGGTTCCAAGTTCACACGCGGCCATGCGCGCAGTGCCAGTGGAGGTGCCGTGATGGCGTTGGCCTTGGCTGATGATGGAAGTGTGCCATCGAGTAGTGGAGCCGATCAGACCGGTTGGTGATATTATTAATATTATTATCATCATCATCAACATTACAGCGACCATCATCATCGTCATTCACACGAACATGCTTACCCCAAAAATTGATAATTTATTATTATTATTTTTTCTTTAGTTGGTATCTCTAAATTGGCCAAAAATTGCAATGAAAAGTACCCCGTGTTTTCTCAACCGACTCCACATTACCCCTGGTGGACTGAAAACAACAATCTTGCCTTTCATCAACATCATCATTATGAATTCTTTGAAATGATTGAAATTTTTATAACTTCAAAGTTCGACTGATGTTCCAGATCGTTCTCACGAAAACGAACGGCTAAAAGTGGAGCGAAAGATCGCCGAAACGCGCGACAAACTGCGACACCTGACGCTATCACATGAAGGTTCGCTAACTGGAATTGATATTTAGGCTTTGCTTTTTTTTTCATTTTAAAGTCCAAGTTAGGTTTTATCTATGTAAGTTTTAAGTCCTTTCCTAGCCTAGTTTCATTGTTCTTCGTATTTTTCAGCCGACGTAGAGGAGTACATTCGCATGACGGGTGGCATGGGCCGATCACAGCACGGCGCTTCCGGGGATAATCCACAATTGACGCGGATTAGACTCCATTTCGAGAAGAAGAACAAGAAACACGTGCAGGACACGGAACAGTTGCAGGTTGGCGGATTTTTGTTTGAATCTTGTATTAATAAATAAATAATAAAAAAAATTAAATAAAAAAAAATTGAAAATTAAAATTAACTTAAAAATTAAAAATCAAATTAATTGGTTGTATAGGTCACTGGCGGACAAGCTAACTCTCCAAATGGAGGGGAACATAGTCAAAGCATTTAACAGTTGTCGAGCCATTTTACCTACACCTTAGTAAGGGAGCAAACTCAACTTGTCGAAATCGTCAAAGAGGGGGAATTCCACTTTCCCACCCTTTTCGTCCTCATCCGCTAGTGGTATAGTTGGAGAGAGCTAATACCGATGCGATTTTCTACTCCAATTATTCAAAATTCATGAATTAGTTGTGAAAGAGTAATGTGTTGTCCAACATGCTTTCATACAAAAAAAGCTCACCTGTTTTCACTAGCGGACGAGAAAAGGTGGAAAGAGTGAAATTCCCCCCTCTTTGGCGCTTTCAAAAAGTAGAATTTGTTCCTTAAGGTGTAGGTTAAAAGGCCTGGTTTCTCCCGATTCCCCCTCTTTGGAAGATTCCCCTCCCTTTGGAGGTTTGACTCGTCCGTGAGTGCTTTAATATCAGCTGTCAACCTGTCATCAGCATCACCAATAAACTGAATCCACTGGCGGACGAGCTAATATACCAAAGGGAGGGGAATTTCGTCAAATAGGGGGAATCAGCAGGAAGAAGGCCATTTTACCTACACCTTAGGGAACAAATTCCACTTCTTGAAACCGCCAAAGAGGGGGGAATTCCACTTTTCCCACCCTTCTCGTCCGCTAGTGACTGAACCTCTTCTCCGCTTATTGTGTTGTCCGTATTAGGTATCCTATTTGACCAATTTAGCCGCGCAAGAAAGGCCGCGTTAGTTGTTCGCTTTTTGTATACTAATTTTGTGAAGATCTCCTAATCAGTCAGTTTTTGTTGGGCCAAAGACTTTAAGATATCCATATAAAGAAGTCGTTTCAATGTTCAATGAGTTCATAAACCAGGTGTATAGGAAGTCAGAATAGTTCCATGGTAATTATTTTTGCCCTATTCACCTGCTACAGTTTGTAATATATGATTTACCTTTTCCTATCCTGTTGATTTGGCTTCGTTTGACCGTTGTTTAATCGACATTGCTTAGAAAAGACTGTAAGTGATAAAAAAAACCGTCATGCAATAAAAGTTGACTAGGGATAATTCTACTTGCCAATATGTAGAACATAGGGCTAGAATGTACTACACTGGTCATGATAAAGCAGAATTAGCCAACAAACAAGCTTCATTTATTCCTTATTATCTGGTCACTCAACAACATAAAAACGCTGCATCATAATCAAGTTAATATTATCAGTTCACTAAATGACTCATTCGATGAGAAAATCAGCCATTTCCCCTCATTTTTGCATTCAGAAAATCTTGCCACAGATAAAGGATTACTGCAGTCAATCATAATTCATAATGTTTGTAAAAAAATCAGATAAGCTTCTATTCAAATGCAATTTGATCAATGGCCGATCTATGTTGCAGAAAATTAAGAAATCTATAAAATTAGTAAACACAAGAAAAACTAAATTAGTGTTTTATCGAAAGTGAATTACTGTTCCAAATAGGTGAATATCGATAAACGTCCCAATGATTTATCGATGAAGATATCGTCTTCAAAATTCAAATTATTGAAGAATTTTTTTTGCAGAAGAAAATCGAGCAGTACGTGAGTCGGATGGCGGAGTTGGATTCGAACGGGAGCAGCGGTGGTGGACCGGATTCGGCGAGGACCAATAGCAACGTGCTCAGCAATGTGGGACAGGGACTTAAGTTGGTTTTATTATTAATCAATCAATTAATCGAATGGTCCAATGGCTAGGACGTCAGATTCGCGATCAGAGGGTTCAAAGATCGAGACCTGACACGGAACTGCTGTGATGAGTGCTGAATCTGTATTTTTAGGTTAAATCTCTTGAGAGCCCACAATTCTGATTGATAGGCATTAGTGAGCTTTGATGGCTGTCAGTGTTGAACAAAGCCTGTGTGAAAGTTTTCCAGGTCATGAATTTTAGGATTGAGCTAATATTCATCGTTCATATTCATGTTTCTGGCATAATTTTCGTATTTAATATTATCAAACTATTTAATGAGGAAGTAATTTTTATTTTCAAATTTTCTTTCCAGAGGCATGGGCGCCAATCTGAAGGGCACGATCACTGATTATACGGGTACGATGATCTCAATGCCGCGGGGTCTGGCGAGTCGACTGAAGAATAAGTTCGGATCCGCCGATAATATACACGCCGATGCGCAGAGTTGGTTTCTATGTTTTTTTTGTTTGTGGGAAAAGTTTTAATTCGAAAATATGGGAAGGGAACTGTCCAGGTAGGGCACCTCTAGGACCAGGCCAACCGATTTCAGGGCCATGGAACACTATAGCTTGATCAGGGTTTCTTGTTATATTTTTTTTACGTCGACGCGATTATTTCTCGAAAATTTGAACTCGCGCCGAGTTTAGTTTTGTATTCAAATTGTGCGCCAAAACTTTTTTTAGCAACAAGAACCGCGTGATAGATTGTTCTATACTATGTTCTGTCTTTTATTTTTTTGTTTGATAAATTGACGGTTTATTGTTTTTTCGAAACTGTGTTATCAGTGAATCAGGTCCGACCAAGTCACTTCCAAAGACACCCACAAAGAAAAAGCTCAAGAAACGTTTGTCAAAGTCGGCTGATATTTTACTGCGACAAGCCATTGGTTAGTTTGATATACATAAAAGCGTGCTAATTGATAATATCATGGTAAATATACCGGGACATGATGGCATTTATGATGCCCGAATTCTGGCGCATTTCTGAACCAATTCCGCGGATTCCGAACCCGTTTAATGAAGATGGAAATCACTTTACTTTTTCAGATTTTTGAGAGGTAATTATAAATTTATTTATTCCATTATAAATGTCATTGAAAGCTGCTGTCCAATGCGCATCCCCTGTCCATGATGATAGTCCACTCTGAAAATCCTATCGAAAGGAAGAATTAAATTACATGTTTTGCACCGAGTTTTCATAATAACCAATTATGAATTCCTTTGAATATCGATTTAAATTTTTTATTTTTATAATATTTTTAAGATAAATTATTGTAATTTTTCATTCCAGAAGCCGACATGATTCTGCCGAGACCGGATAATAAAGTGCCGCGCATCGGGTCGTCGCAGTTCTACGACCGGGAACGGTGAGTGACTGAATGAGTGAGTGAGTGAGTGAGTGAGTGAGTGAGTGAGTGAGTGAGTGAGTGAGTGAGTGAGTGAGTGAGTGAGTGAGTGAGTGAGTGAGTGAGTGAGTGAGTGAGTGAGTGAGTGAGCGAGTGAGTGAGTGAGTGAGTGACTGACTGACTGACTGACTGACTGACTGATTGACTGACTGACTGACGGACGGACTGACGGTGTGAGTGAGTGAATGAGTGAGTGAGTGATTTTGCTGAGTGCGTGAATGAGGGAGGAGGGACTGAATAAGTCAGTGATTCATCGAGGAGAAAGACGTTTTTTTATTCAGTAACCTAATCAATCGAGAATGTTCCGTCAGTCAGAACGTGATTATCAGCAATCTTATTGAGTCAGTTGCTTTTTTCTAAGTTATCAAGCATGATGCATCTAAGCTTGTGACTGTTTGCGTGGTTAATGACCATCGTTTAGATTGTCATGGGTACAGTACAAGGTTAGGTCGCTAAGCTTTTAAACAAGCTGTATTATCGGATGATTCAATATTTTCTTCATGACATTCGGGAAACCCACGAACCTCAAATATGATAATTTTAGCGAACAAATTTAAAATTCGTTCATAATAGACATGATCTTCGTCATCAAGTTTGAAATTGATTGAAGTTTAAGAGTCTATGAAACGTAGCCGGAATATCTTTGAAATCCTAGCTTCTAGCTCAGTTAGACTTACTATCCACGCCAACTTTCCTGTTGACAACCTTATTGTTGAAATCGAATATGGATTTCTCATGTGAAAATTTGAATTAAGTAAAGTTCAAGCTCAATGTATGCGGTCACTCAATGCCGCTAATGCACCCTTTCAACTATTTTGAGCAGAAATGTAGGTTTTTGATACAATCCAATTAAATTATTTTAATTGGATGGAATTGACTGGACTTGACCGCTCCAACATGCTAGTCTTTCGTGGCAGATAAGTTTGATAAGCAATCATATTGCTCATAAATGTACGTTGCTGAGCACATTGTATCTTTGCGGCATTAAGCAAGTGAGGGTATAAATGGCCAAATGCCAAACATAGGAGATATAATATTTTTCGTGATAATTGTTAAGCACATTTTATCTTTTCTGCGTTTAGCAAGTGAGGGTATAAAATGCCAAATTTCGTGGAGAAAATTTCGTCAAAATCGTTCTTGGAGAAACGATATTTTTTCGCAATACTTGTTAACTTTACGTGACGGAAATATTTACACAAAAAGTTACCAGAAACTATGAATCAACTATATTAACGGTTAGCTTTAGCTATATCCGCCTGATTGAACACAGATCTGTTAGTGACACTTGACATTGACAGACTTGGGCTTGTTCATGTTTATCGGATTTTGGTCTGGATGACCAGTGGTTAAGTTGTCCGATTGACGATCGGCTGTTTCCGGGTTCGAAACTCAGATGTATATCTGGATATATTTTAAGTGGTCCTAACCAGGGGTGGGCCGGGTTTTTTGGCACTTTGCAGGGGGTGGGGGGGTAGCCGACAGAAAATCCCATTTTACCCGACCTGTCCGAAAAGTGGGGGGGGGGGGGTAAGGTCGGGTAGGGGGGGGGTAGAAAAAAAATTTTTCGCATAAAACGCTTGTTTTTGCTAAAAAAATCTTCTATTATATGGTATAAACATAACATATACCGGTTTTTTCAGGTTTTAACCAAGAAAATTAACCCAGAAAACGTGTTTCTTCGAAAAAAAAATCTTACAGCCAGAAAATTTTGAAAAATGAGCCTCAAAATCGAGGTTTTGAGGCCGATTTTCTAAAAAATTTCGAGTAGGGGGGGGGGAAGGGGGTAGGCGACCTAAATTTTTGTCTAGGGGGGAGGGGAAGGCTACCCGCCGACCCTGAAAAGTGGGGGGTAAACCCCCCCTACCCCCCCCTGCGGCCCACCTCTGGTCCTAACTCCTAATGCGTATACTTTTTATAGTAGCTTATAATCTTGTTCATACAACTGGATTTATAGGTGTTACTAAATACGAATACCTAATTGATTTTCTTATAGCTTATTCATTCGAGTATACTTTCAATTAACATGTCCTTATTATAAATCCTACTTAGCCTAACTTAACCAGGTTCTTTAATGCTTGTCTGCTGGAGCATGGCTCTTCGGTTGTTTATTTTTGCCAGAAAGATCGATACTCATTATGACAAGGATCGCTGCTTTGCCGTGAGATTTAACTACTTGTGCTGTTAATTTTACGTTGAGATTCATTATACGATCGGGTTTTACTTGTTTAGATAAAACAGAGTTTTGTGTTGTGCCATATCACCAGGCAATGCAAACGTTTTTCTAATTCGGAACACTGGAGCTCCAATCGTAAACACATAATTAACATTGAAACCCCCTGATGTGTTTGGATAGTTTTTCATTTCAGTTCAGTTCACATGGGTTTGATCTTCTTAAAATAAATTGAAAAAGTTTAATGCAGATTTTGTCTGCCCACTTTTCTGTATTCGATCAATCAGTCTAGAGACCCACCCACCCGCGAGCCATAATTAACCCAGTTGTATTACAGTATAGTACTATTTTACAGTACTTTTTTTTATTAATCACAGGTTTTTTGTTTTTGAAAATGGTACAGACATGCGTACATGCAAATTCCTTTTGTTCAAAAAAAATTTCATAAAATTGTTTGTCCCTCTTTTCAGCATTTCTCGAAAAATCCTTAATCCTTTCTAAAATGTTTTTTTCTTCTGTTTATAGAAATAAAATTAATAGTTCCTCCCTCAGTGCTGCATTAATGAAACAATTACTAAGCCGATTTGACTGATTGGTTTTTCTGACCCATATAATCGCGTGTCAGATCATTAGGATCAAAACAAGTTACATTTAAGGCGATTCCTGAGGTATTACTACTAATTATTCATAAAAAAGTAACTAGTATCAAAGTTGTTTTACCGTTTTGTAGCGGTCGAGAGATTTTGATATTTGTTCTGAAAAACTAAGTGGACTTGATTCCGTTGAAAAATACTTTTTATTGGAATAGTTCTTTTCTTATTTGTTGTGTAAACTTAGAAACTGACCGTAATTATGTTGGTTGCGTAATATAGTTGCTATTCCTGATACTGGCTTTTAAAGTGCAATTAGTGTCAAAGCGGGGTCCCGCTTTGTAGCGGACGAGAAGGAGCGAAAATTCAAGAATTCTCCTTCCAAGGATTCGAAGAAAGTACACGTTTTTTCGATGTATTGGTAAAAATACACGAAACTGTCATTTTGATTTTTATTGGTGTTTTTGATTGGTTCTCCTTAATTGAGTAGGAGTTATAGGCACTTCTACCCTTCTTTATAATGTTTCAAAAAATTAATCAAGTTGAGAAGAAGTCTTGGGTTCTGTGGGACGCAATCCGCAATCTAATCACATACGACTTAACGTTCATTCTCTCTTACACTCTTATCGTTGTATAGCCTGTTCATGGTTTTTTGTTACTTATAACGTTTATTGCAATATTTTTCACTTGCGATATTTTTTGCGGGTATTCAAGATTACTAAAAACGTTCTTTGCTCCGATGTATTTGTGATGAAGTTTCATGACAAGAAAACATGAGCAACCTATTTCATTTAATTGATCGCTTTCATCGTGCATTCATTGATCAGTTGGTTCTTTTATTAACAATGCATGACCTAGCTTAGCTACTTAATTGGTACCTGTGAACTCTTAAAAAGGGCTGTGTTTATGCACTGTTATGGTTGTTCGTATGACCATTTGGTGTAACTCATTTCACATTTATAGACTCGTTGCCAATGAATTCGAGTAGGAACCACGAGTAAAGAAGATAGTTGGTGTCTTGATGTATTGGAGAACTCAAAGTATCTAATTCTCTAAAATTATTTCAATTTATTTGTTACCACCTCCTTATCTAATGAATTAAATGCTATGTTGAGTTTAGTAACATAACATGCGTTTGTTGTCCTGCTTTCATGTGAACTCTTTCGAAAATTTAATGCCTGGAAATGCAGTTTTGAAATCGAACAAGAAACCTTAGTCATGGAAGGTTGGCCACAGTTGCAGCCGCTTATCCACTTCAGTTGGTTTAGACACGCAACCCCATTTATTAGGCAAACAGTAAGCTCTGCATTTTTCGATGGTTGACATTGTCATTAAATTCCCTGTGTCATCTGTTTTAATTCACATCGTATGGAAGCCGTTCTTCTAATAATTATGTGTGATATTTATAATATAAGAAAGCCTTCAACGAATAGCTTTAGCGCGTTTGTTCGCTATGGCTAAGCCGTTTGAGAGCGTTTTTAGAGAAATAAATTTCTGTGAGATCATTTCATAAAAGATCTGTTCACTTCATATGTGAATTCATCTCATTAGAGCCCCGGAAATGCAAAAGCCCGAGTTTACATGACAACGGTACGGTATTGTAGGACCATGTTCATTAAAAGTAATTTCAACCGGAACCTAGTTCCGTTTCGTTAATTTCAGACTTTGAATAAAGCTGGTTTTATCCACTTTCATCATACGTAAAATTTTGGAAAGCATGCAAAAGTTGCGCTTAGGTAATCGCATACGTGCGTAACCGACAGGCAAAATAATTTTTGATAACAAGAAACCGTGGCCAAGCTATAGATGTTTTTTATTGTTCTCTATAACACTCGAGGGGTTTTTACGAATTATATTTATCCTTGTTTACCAGTTCTTCCGATGGTTATTAATATTCATGAATCATGGCATTAACATCAAGTTAATTGGGGACCTGAGCTACGTCATCTTACTCTAAATAAAGGTGTACTTACTTATTTTTCTTTAGTACTTACTTTAATAACGATGTTGCTATCTGTTACTGTTGACGACTTTGTAACCAGGTAATTATTGAGTGCATTTTTATAACCAGGTAATCAGAGTATGTTAAATAAAAAAAAAACAAGGAAAAAAAAAAAAAAAAAAAAAAAAAACAACTGGACTGTTTTGTTTTTTTTTTATTTATTTTTTCTCTTTAATTCAGGATGGTTTCACAAAAAGCGCCTACGGTTGTTTGTGTGTGTGTTGTTTGTGCGAAAAAGGCAAAAGATTTACATTAAAAGTTTTTTGCAGGCCGATTTTCAACATTTCCGTCCACCAAACGCACAAAATTTGAAATGTATCTTTCGAACTGAAAGATACATCTGGCAAACGCACTAAATTTGAAATGTACCTACGCACTAAATTTGAAATGTACCTTTCGAACTGAAAGATATCTTTCAGTTCAAAAGATACATTTCAAATTTTGTGCGTTTGCCAGATGTATCTTTCAGTTCGAAAGATACATGTCAAAACTCTTGATTAGAAGAGTACCCGAGCATGGATGAGAGTCTAAACGTCATTTCAGATTAGATTTTCAGTAAAAAAATGTGCCGAAAGTGTTTAATGATGAGTTGATGACAAATCGAATCACCACAACACAATAACAGTTTGCTTTTATTTCCATCCCAAAATACAAAGCCGAAAAAGTTTTAGTACCCGAACCCGGCGGATTGGTGGATCATAGCGATTATCTCTTACCCTTTCAATGTTGAATTTTTGCCAATGCCGAAAAACAATAAATTTCATCATTATTTTTTCATTGAAATTTTGAAGTTTTCGATGTTTTTCAAGTTCGTTCGAAAAAAAAATAAAACAAGAAAAAACAAGGAAAAAAAAAAAAAAAAAAAAAAAAAACAATTGGGCCAATTGTTTTTTTAACATACTCTGCAGGTAATTATTGAGTGCATTTTTAGTAAGTTGAGTCTGTTTTATCGCTTGTAG
The DNA here is from genome assembly GCA_964036265.1 of Daptonema setosum. NCBI lineage: Eukaryota > Metazoa > Nematoda > Chromadorea > Monhysterida > Xyalidae > Daptonema > Daptonema setosum. Next base: position 23,924,827 of record OZ038447.1, on the reverse strand, counting down.
AATTATTCTACTTGATCGGTTGTATTGGTTCATATTGCTTCACCAACAACGAACCGATTTATAGTAGCAAAATCGTCGACAACAGCTCCGGCAACAAATCAACAAAACAACAAAACAACAACAACTGCACCACCACCAACAACCACAACAACCACCACAACAACTACGACAACAGCCATGCGCCACTTCCAATATCGTCATGCCAAGCAACATCGCTTCTACCACGGCTCCCTCGACAACCATCAACTTGATCAGGCAACATCACCTGGCCATCACCTTGAACAGGCAATATCACCTAACCCCACATCTCCCTCCTTACCCACCTCCTCTCATGCCAGTCCCCCCTCCACACCCACACTGGACCACTTCGAGGACCCACATATGATCGGCCAGCCCGCGGTGACACCACGAGCACAACCAAACAAGCCGCCCATCAAGAAAAAGTCCCACGCGTACGTTCGTTATGCGAAAAAGCCCGAACCAAGAAAAACTAGTCATCATGAGATCAGCTATATTGGTAGTAGCACAAATAGCCATAATAGTCATCATCGTACTAATAATACTACTGGTGGAGTGATTTCAAACTGGCGCCAAAATCTCAACCTGAGCAAGACACCCTTGAGTATCAGGCGATATGTGGGCGCGCATTTGAATTTGAGCTCGCCGTCCAGCCCGTCGACCAAGCGTAGCTCGTCGTTGCCGCAGTTGATTGTGTGAGTGAGTGAGTGAATGAGTGAGTGAGTGAGTGAGTGAGTGAGTGAGTGAGTGAGTGAGTGAGTGAGTGAGTGAGTGAGTGAGTGAGTGAGTGAGTGAGTGAGTGAGTGAGTGAGTGAGTGAGTGAGTGAGTGAGTGAGTGAGTGAGTGAGTGAGTGAGTGAGTGAGTGAGTGAGTGAGAGTGAGTGAGTGAGTGAGTGAGTGAGTGAGTGAGTGAGTGAGTGAGTGAGTTAGTAAGTTAGTTAGTTAGTTAGTTAGTTAGTTAGTTAGTTAGTGAGTGAGTGCGTAAATGAGTAAAGGAATGAATTAGCAAGTGAGGGGGGAGGAAAGCGGATCAATAGTTAAGTTATGGAGACAATCAATGAGTAGATGAATAAGTGAGTGGTTAAGTGAATGAAAAGTCTATTCAGTCAGTGTGCCATTTATGGAATCTGTTACTAACTAACTGATGGACAGGCTGACGGATTGGCTAACTGATTGATAGAATGATTGACTGGCTAACTGACTTACTGATTGATTAACCGTCTGACTGCCTCACGTGTCGACGTATTGACAGACTGACTTACCTACTCATGAAATCCGTTATTTTTAGATCGGCACGTGCCCTATCGCACGACGATCAGGCTCCACCGCCGGAACCGATGCCCCACGCGAGCACAGCCATCGTCAACGTCAACACACAACAGTGGCAGCACATCAACAATCAACTGGTGGCGTTGACTGAAGCCACTGACGGTTGGTCACACTACCGGACGAGAAGGGTGGGAAAATTGAAATTCCCCCCTCTTTGGCGGTTTTCAAAAGTTATAATTTGTTCCCTAAGGTGTAGTTAAAAATGCCTGAAAACTGCCCATTCCCCCTCATTGACGAAATTCCCCTCCCTTTGGAGGTTTGGCTCGTCCGCCAGTGGTTGGTCAGATATATTTTTAGAAAGATAGATAGAAAAAATTTCGCATTTTTGGTCGATCTCTGGAATTTGTGGGGGGAAACTCTAGCGGACGAGAAGGGGTGGGCAAAGTGGAGTTCCCCTCTCTTTGGCGGTTTCAAAAAGTAGTTCTTCAAAAAGAGTGTTCTTTAATGTGTTGGTAAAATGGCCTGAAAACTGTCAATTTCCCCCTCTTTAATTGAATTCCCATCCCTTTGGAGGTTTGGCTCGTCCGCCAGTGATTATGAATGATGAAGTTTTCCAAAATTTTCTAATTATCATTTTTTGTCTGTTATGGACTAGCAAGATGATAGAAAAATTTCGTATTTTTGGTCGACTTCTGAAATTTGTGGGAGGAAAAGATTTTTCATACTTTCCGTACTTTTTATATTTTTTTGTATATGTGGGACATGCAAAGAATGAAACGTTTTTTTCAGCCGCCAAAGACGATTTGGATCGGATTCGGCAGCAGATGAGCCGCGACACGGACTACTTCCACAATGCCATTCATGATGAGCGCTTCAGGTTTCATGTTAGTGTCCATGAGTTTTTTTCCAGTTATAGCTTGGTCAGGGTATCTTGTTACTAATTATTTTCCTGAAAACCTTATAGTGAACAATATATAAGTTGGTCATGTTTAATGATATGTTAAACAAATGTAGTGCGAACAGCTAAGTTTTTTTAAAAAATTTGAACGCACGCCGCAATTCAAATGCGCGTCAAAAGGATTACGGTAGAAATTTCGGAGTAACGAGAAACTGTGACCAGACTTTACCTTCTTCTATTTCTAGTTTTCACTTCGTTTTTCTCTTGTTAGCACGTCCGTCTACTGAACGGAAGGTCGTGGGTTCGAATCCTACCAGGATACTTGAAATTTTTCAGTTTCTTGGTAGGACTAGAACTCACTAATTGCACATTACACTGCGACTAATTCGGTTTTAAAGGTTTGAGATCACTCATCCATTTTAGCCCATCCATGGTTTCTTATTATTCAAAAAAGTTTTTGGCGCGCAATTTGAATTCAAATCTGTTTTTTTGGCGCGCTTTCAAATGTTCGACAAATGCAATCTTTTTCACATAACATTTAGACGAAGACAACAAGCGGAAAATTGCGCCTGATTCATTGCATACGTCGGAAACCAGCATACATAATCAATTTTGATAACAAGAAACCCTGACCAGGCTATATTGTGGATATTCAGTTACCTACAGAGTGTTCAGTGAACGAGAATTTCGGACCATGGAACCTGTAAAATATTTTCCATAATCTCAAGTTGTTCCTAGTTTCAATTCTCCCAACGTTCTCTAATTCTTCACATTAGCTAACTAGAAGTAGCGGGAAAAAAAATACCGGCCGTCTAGCTTAGTTGGTTGAGTGTTAGACTTTGGACCGCCAGGTCCCGGGTTCGACTCTTGGCTGCTGGGTTGGGTGGTGGCGGTCAGCGTACGGGTGAAGACACACTCGATATAGCCCGGTACGCACACATACGATTACCACTGATAATCGTGCTCGAGTTTGGAGCCAACTCTGAGGCTGGAGTGGCGAGACGTATCCTGGTGAGAGCAGGACAAATCCCAAACAACCTCTCCCTCACCGTATGTGGTTCACCGATGTTGTGAATTGAGGGCCAAACAAACAAAAAAAAAACAAAAGCGGGAAAATGGAGTTCCTTACTTTGGCGGTTTAGAAATGTAAAATTTATTCCGAAAGCCAGAAATTTTGTCGATTCCCCCCACTTTGTGAATATTTCCTCGTTCGCCAGTGATTATTCGTTCGATTGCAGAGGTTCGAGGAGCAACTGAACGACATGATCGAGCTGCAGCAGTCGGAGAACGTAACCCTAAAGAATGAGATGGGCAACATCGCTCAACGACTGGAGTATCAGCACATGGACAGTCTTCGGGACTTAAAGGAACTCCTGGAGAACGTACAGAATCGAGTTAGTCAATGAGTGAGTGAGTGAGTGAGTGAGTGAGTGAGTGAGTGAGTGAGTGAGTGAGTGAGTGAGTGAGTGAGTGAGTGAGTGAGTGAGTGAGTGAGTGAGTGAGTGAGTGAGTGAGTGAGTGAGTGAGTGAGTGAGTGAGTGAGTGAGATAGTGAGTGAGTGAGTGAGTGAGATAGTGAGTGAGTGGGTGAGCGAGTGAGTGAGAGAGTGCGTGAGTGAATGAGTTAGCTTAGCACCCAGCCCGCTTAATTTCTGAAACGCAAACGCTCTATAAACTCTGATTATAGGTCTGTAAGCTACTCTAGAATACACTCCGCCATTCTTGGTAAATAAAAACTTCCAATCCCACCCTAATCTTCACCTTCAGCTCGCCTTACTGGAACAGCGCTTCGAGACGCCCATGATCGACCACCCGTCCGTTTACCACTCACTTTCCCTGCACATGGCCAACATCATACTCGAGTCGATCAAACTCGTCATGTTCATATCGAGCGTCGTATGTGACATGGTCAAGCCGATTACCGGCACTCGGTTGGTCAACTTAAAATAAAAAAAATTAATTTATTCAGTTGTTATGCCATAATAGCAAAGTAGGATACCAAGTCACAAATGGTGAAGTAACGGTCAACGATTTACAAATGACAATCACTGATCATCAACAACGTTCTTGAATGCGCTCTGTCTCAACCCGGGGCTTAAACCAGGACCATCGGCGAGTGAGTTCGGGTTCTTAACCACTTGACAAGGAAAGCGACAAAAGAAGTTCATAGAAGTTCTTGGAAAAGTTCTCACTGCAAAATGCATTCAAATGTTTGTTCTGTGAAAAAGGTTGAAGAAACGAACTTTATTTCTATCGATTACCCAGAGTTTCCTGTTACTGAAAAAAAATTTGATGCGCAAAGTGAGTTTGAATTTGCTTTTATTGCGCACTAGTAATTTTTTTATTGCATCATAATCGCATAATATTCAAACGAACGGCGCCCTATGTCAGTTACAAGATACAGTCCAATCTTTAGAAAACTGACTATAATGAAAGAACTAATATAAAAAACTTTTGAAAGTAAATTATGTAAAAAAACATACTGTATAAATAAATAAATTATATATATAAATAGGTGAATTATAAAAAAAATATTATATAAATAAATAACCATCTTTTCAGCAACCGTGCCGCCCTGGTCTTGTTCGCGCTCGGTGCCCTGTTCTTCTTCATAAACCTATTCAGCTGGGCCGATATTTTGGATGTGGTCCGAAGAAAAGACAATTCAGCAATGGGTAGTGGTGGTGGTGGCGGAGTCGGTGGTGGTGCCGGTGCTCCATCGGTATGATGGCCGATCGCGTAGCGTGTCCGATTGTGAAACCGATGATCGTGGTTCGACTCCCCGACATGACGCTCGATTGTATATTGCTCCCAAATTTGCTCTGCAAACAACGCCAAATTTTCCAAATGTTGTGCTCTTTTTTGATACTGTGAATGATTATGCTAGAATTCCTCTAGAAAGTAGAAATCCGTGGCTATAGAAAAGTCCGTGTTTGAATTGTAGATGGACGAGGAATTAACGCAAAGTATTGAAAGATTTACTTGTATTTCATTGATTTCTTCCTTTGAGTTTTTGTGATTTTACTCTGCCATTCTGCCGGCCACTCGCGTAGTAATCGCGCGTTTGTTTACTTTATGTGCTTTTTGATACAGCAAAACACGATTCAAGCATGTTAGGTTTCGATTTAATTATAATGAAAGTGTTGCATTGTAATTGAAAAATATCTCGTTGACAATTAAAGTGCTGTAAATCTTTATATCTTGGCAGCTGAACGGTTTTGAGTTCGGAGCTGGGAGTTTTGAATTATCTGTCCGAGGCTTCCTGAGACCGGGGAAGTTTATTCGGTGGACTTTTTTCTTCTTTCAACAGGTTTTTTGATCTACAATGCAGTTTGTGTCTAAAACATTGGTGGAAATAAGAGCTCGATTTATTTGAGTTTATTTTGAATTCCCCATAATTCTTTCTTGCGGCTTGTTCCGCTGCGATCGATATTTCGTTATTGTCTCTGTTGTTCATCCCGCAAATCCCAATCTAGTCCGATGAAGTATTGATTCAATAACTTTGTTGTTGTTGTTTCATATATTTTTCATCATTATTATTTTTGTTGTTCATGTTCCAGAATTCCCGCAACCACACCAGCCAGGTATCACCAGAATTATTATTGGCGTTGGCGCTAAAATTGAAAAAAAAAACATGAATAATTTTGAATTTGCGCAAAAACCGTCGATTTTTGTGGTGATTACCAACAAGTGATTTTGATCCCATAAGTTTATGGTTTTTATAGGTTTTCTGATGATTTTGTACCAATATTGCCTCAAGCCCGTTGTTCTCGCCCCGCTTTCAGTCTGGTTTATTCGATCGGGAAAACTACAGAAAAAAAACATTTTTTGTCCCTGTCTTGCGACTTTTTGATTCAACAAGCAAAAAAAATTACTTCTAGAAGAAATGCGCATTGACAAAGTTTTGTGGAAAGTCCATGCTAACTTCTGGAAACCCAGTTTCCCGATGGTAGAAATCAGACGTGAAATCTTCTAGAAAATGATCTGCCTGATTATAGTAATTCGCGTGTATGCCATGTAAAAATTTAATTTTTTTTTAATTGTTTTTGTTTGTTTTTTTATAAAAAATTGCAATTTTGATTGCATTTTGTGCAAATTTAATCGATTCCAGCAACAAACAGTTGATCCGCTCTCGCCACATCACCTCATATTTTATTCCTGATGCTGCTTATGTCCCTCATAGTCAGTTGCAACAAAGTTGAAACACGATTTGTCATAAGCAGCATCCACTGCAGCCACAGCCACTATACCTTGCGTGTTAAATTATGGTAGTTGCAGTGGATGCTTCTTATAACAAAAACAAACCGAGTTTTAACTTTATTGCAACTGACTATGAAGGCACCCTTAGGGTTATTTCAGAGTTCGAATGAAAGGAAAAGATAGGAAAGCAGATGTAAAAAGGCCATTTGTAAAACTTTTGACGTTAAGAAGAAAATTCTGTTTTCGGTTGAAAAAATCGGTCAAATGCTTACATATTACCCCTTTTCCTTCTCTTTTTACTGTTCGTTGAACTCAGAAAGCACTCATGTTTATTTCGAAATGATTTTCTCTTTTGAACTTTCAAGCACCCCCACTATACGCATTTATGCTGTGCATATTCACCTGAATTTTGTATTACAGTTATTGGTATTTTGATTGAACAAGCAGATATCTGTAAAAATTTGAATATATTTATAAACGAATGTATTTTTCTTCTTGCGCTGCGGCTACGCTGTATAATAATTTGTTAAAAATATTTTCGCTAGCTGGAATTTTTTCTGGTGTTTTTTTATATCCTGGTATTTTTTACAACTTCGTTTTGCTAAATTTTCCAGATGCAAAAGTATTTTTTTAGTCTAAATAGAATTTTTGTTTTTTTGCGATTGTTGAGAAGAAACGCTTATTATAATTGGTGGTTGCGGTGTCGAAAACATTGCTTTCACCAACTAATCTCTCTAGTGATTGACTTTTCGTATGGAATCTATCGATGCATGCTGCGGTAAACTAGAATCTATAGGCTTATACCAATCGTTAGTATTGTATAATAAATCTGTGAATTCGCGGAACATGGGTTAAATATCGATTAATTCAAACATAGCCAACCTATTAATTATCGCATGATATTATTATCCAGTTGTAAAGCTAAGCTATTCATAATACATGCTGCGAGGATTATCCGCTTAATATGTTTTTGCAGCTGTGTGAGAAAAGTTCTACAACTGGCAACTTGTAAGAAAATCTTGCTAACAACGTCAAAAGTAATAATCCTAATTCATTTATTTGATTATGATTACTTATGGTATTCATCAATTTGTATTTATTTAATTATTTAGATTGTGGTGATTGGAATTGAGCTGATGTGAATTTGAAGAAAAAACTATAAAGCTGTGAAATATGCTTATTTGACGGTTCTTTGGTCATTTATATATGATACGAAACTGAGTTGTTCAAATTCAACGCAAAAGTGTTATCTTCGTCCAAAGACAATACTCTAAAAAAACTCAACCACTAGCGGACGAGAAAGGTGGGAAAAGTGGGATTCCTCCCTCCCTTTTTGACGTTTTCATCAAGTATAATTTGTTCCCTAAGGTGTAGGTAAAATGGCAAAAAACTGCCGATTCCTTCTCTTTGACAAAATCCCCCCCCCACTATAGGTTTAGCTCCTCCGCCAGTGAACTCAACCACAAATCGTTGCCGCAAATTTTTTTGGTTGTTGCTCAAATGTGAAAAACAGAATAATGAAAATTTCCAGAAAATGCTTTGTCACCGTTGTATTCAATGCGCCGCCGGCGCCCGTTCACTGACGAATTTCGCCCGTTATTCACTCGGTCACAATTTTCGGCAAACTTCATCATTAACTATCGGAAAACAGACAAAAATCTATCAAAATTCGATTTTTCGGAAAAATTCCGACCAAAATTATCGAGATTATTCTTCTTCGGGCACGCGATCCACCGAAGAATTGTACGGCGGGAACAGGAACCGCGGGTCGGGGATACCGTTATTGGTTAATTTTATGACTTACTCGCGTGCTCTTTCACTCACTCATTCACTCGCTCGCCGATTCACTCACTATTTACTCAGGCACTCATTCTCTCCCTCTGTAACTTACTCACTTCCTCCCTCACTCACTTCAGCGGTAACTTACTCACTTACTCTCTCGTGCACTCGCTCCCTTACTCACCCACTCATGCAATCATTCACTCAATCACTCCCACACGCACTCCTTCACTCACTCAATCACTAACTCTATCACTCACTCAGTTACGTACTCACTTACTCAGATCGTTCCAATCATCACGTTCTGCCTCGGATGTTGGCAAGTTCAGCGATTGCAGTGGAAAAAGGAGCTGATCACTCAGCTGGATGCTCAGATCAATGCGCCGCCGATTGAGCTGCCTGATGAGTGAGTGACTGAGTGAGTGAGTGAGTGAGTGAGTGACTGAGTGAGTGTGTCAGTGAGTGATTGAGTGGGTGAGTGAGTGAGTGAGTGAGTGAGTGAGTGAGTGAGTGAGTGAGTGAGTGAGTGAGTGAGTGAGTGAGTGAGTGGGTGAGAGAATCAGTCAGTGATAGAATGAGTGAGTGAGTGATGAGTGAGTGAGTAAGTGATTGTGTGATTAAGGGAGTGAGTGAGTGAGTGATTGATTGACTGAGTGAGTGAATGATTGAGTAAGTGAGTGAATGAGTGAACTCTTCAGTCTGTCCGACCTGCGCGCCTTCGAGTACCGACGTGTAAAAGTGTGTGGTCATTTCGACCACGATCGCGAGATAATCGTAAAGCCAAGAACATTGGTTAGCTCTCACATTTGAATTTGATTTGGCGCCAAAAAATCAATCCTCAGCGTGAATGAGGTGTGAACATCAAATTGTATTTCTATTTTCAATAAACGCGTGCTCCTATGTTTTATTGGAGGCCTGCACACGTTTTGGGTGGAAGCAACTTGATCTAATTGGAGCCCAGTTTCGAAGGTTCAAAAACTTATAATAGTTATCAATAAAAGACGCAATTTTTGTGTAAGCCTTGACCATAAAGTTTTTTCTACAAAACAAAACTCAGTTCCAGTTTCGAGTACTTGACTTCTCGCATTTTTCATCAACACCTTTAACGATCAAGCTACGGCGTAATTCCAGGTAGATCATGACTATCAGCCGGGGTCGGGTGGTAGTTTATCCGGCAATCCGAACGTCCACGGTGCCCATGTGGTGACACCTTTCGTGCTGAAGGATAAACGGTTGGTCAGCCAGCCAGTCAGTCAGTGTGTCAGTCAGTCCGTTCTTATGTCGATAGGTCAGTATGTTAAGTTAGGCACTCACTCACTTAGTCATTCACTTGTTCTCTTCTTTACTTCATTTACTCATTCACTCACTCACTCTCTCACTCGGTCACTCACTCACTCACTCACTCACTCACTCACTCACTCTCTCTCACTCACTCACTCACTCACTCACTCACTCAGAGGCGTAATCCTAATCAACCGTGGCTGGGTGCCCACTAGAGAAATCCCGGTCGACCAGCGCGCTGGTGGTCAAATACGAGGAGATATTGAACTGAGTGGAGTGATTCGTATTACGGAAAAGGTAAACACAAATTATCCGATGAATTTGTGTTTGTGGATTATTGAAAAAAAATATAATTATAATTTTTTTTTTCAAGTTAGTGAGCCATAATTCAGACAATATAAGAACTTCGGATAATAAATGAGAACTTAGTGAATAAAACATTTCCTGATTTATGATTTGTGTAAGGTTTTTAACTACGTTTATATATTCTATTAATCGACGGTCTATGCCAGTTACGCAAAATAGTAAGACATTTATAATTGTATTAAATTGTTTTTTTTGTTTTGTATCATCATATTCAATTTCTAACAGGTCAAAATACTAAAAAAGTATTTGGAAAACCCGATGTTTCAGAAACCGCGTTTCGTACCCGAGAACTCGCCCGATCAGGATCGGTATTTCTATCGCGATGTGGAGGAGATGGCCGCGAGCCGCCATGCGTTACCTGTGTATATTGAGGCTGATGAGGGTGAGTGAGTGAGTGAGTGAGTGAGTGAGTGAGTGAGTGAGTGAGTGAGTGAGTGAGTGAGTGAGTGAGTGAGTGAGTGAGTGAGTGAGTGAGTGAGTGAGTGAGTGAGTGAGTGAGTGAGTGAGTGAGTTAGTGAGTGAGTGGGTGAGTGAGTGAGTGAGTGGGTGAGTGGGTGATTGAGTGAGTGAGTGAGTGAGTGAGTGAGTGAGTGAGTGAGTGAGTGAGTGAGTGAGTGAGTGAGTGAGTGAGTGAGTGAGTGAGTGAGTGAGTGAGTAAAAACTAATTAACGGAAACCCGTTGATTACAGCCAGCTCAGTACCCGGGTGGTCCTATCGGTGGGCAGACTCGGGCCAAATTGTTCAATGAACACATGAATTATATTGTTACATGGTTTGTTGGTTTTGATTGACTGACTGACTGACTGACTGACAGACTGACTGACTGAGTGACTGACTGACTGACTGACTGACAGACTGACTGACGACTATTACTGACCGGCTTTAGAATTTTCGATTGTTTGGCTCAATGACTAACGCTTTCACGAATAGTATGACTGATTTAGTCAACGATCAACTAATCGATTGACTGACTGCTTTGACTTGTTGATTGACTAATCACAACATAACAGATGACTGATTATAATACCAAATGAAGCTGATTGACTATTTGCCAGGTGGACATTGTCAGTCATCACTTCCTTCATGTGGTATCGCAGATACTGGGCCCGAGTGATTTGAGTAGAAATGCATGTTATGATAAAAGTTTTTTATATCACAATTAACATATATAAATTGTCCATCACGTTTCTTTTCAGTTATTCATGTATGTAAGATGATAATATTTTGAGTTATTACAGGATATTTATGCTCAATGATATATCTGTGAATTACTATTTGTTGTACATTTTTGAAATAAAAATAAATAAAAATCACTTGATTTCGATTTTTCTGTTAAACTAGAGCAGACACACTCATATCAAACGGACTATAAATTTAATTTAAGCTATGTGATTTCAATCACAGATAAGTCTTATATTTCAGTCCATTCGTTACCAGTTGATAGTATTATATCGAATATAAAGCCCGTATGTTGTTTCAGCAAGCAAAAGTGTTGTTAAAAACTTCTGATAATGAAACATCAGACAATCAGTGTTAACATGCACATCAATCATCAGCACCCCATGCTATACTGTGTTAAACTATGGTGTCAACTGAAGTGAGTTGAGGCTAGTGATGTTTCATTATCAGACGTTTTCGGCAATATTTTTGCTCCCAGAAACAACATACTGGCTTCACAAACAATTGATTCGCAAGCGTTTAAGATGCGATGCACGTAAGCGTCAACCAAAACATCATGAAAATTGGGGACAAAATGAAATTTTAAAATTTTCCAGATTTAAATGCAAATCGACTCAGTTTGTTCCCGCGAACTCAAAACTACCTTTAGTTCACGTTAAAACTGCGTAAACAAGCCAAAATTGGCATGGCTAAACCGTGCACCCTAATTTCTCTATACAAAACATGCAAAATGTAAGGCCGATTTTCTCGTTGAGTTCGCAACGAAAAATAAAACCAAATACATCATGAGAAAGCTGAGACTCTCCGCTACAAAACCTGCCAAACTAGCAAATGAACTTTTGACTTTTTTTTAATTACCGTAATCGAAAAAATCATTTTTATTACGGTAATAAAAAAGTCAAAAGTGCATTCGCTAGTTCGGCAGGTTTTGTAGCTGAGAGTCTCAGCTTTCTCATGATGTGTTCGGTTTTTTTTTGTCGTGCGGAACTCAACGAGAAAATCGGCCTTACATTTTGCATGTTTTTGCGTACAGGGGTGTCCCATCCTTTTGTCCTGATGTTGACGGCTCCGCATTAGAGTTGTACTGAACCAATATGGCTGCAAATTTTTTCTGAGGTAGAGGAGACTTTGGCAATTTGTTTGATACCTACCAGAAAAATATTCGACGTCTGTAGCAAATTTTACAAGCCATCGAAAAAAATTCAATTTTGGCCAAAATTTATTCATTATTTTTAATTTCTCGAGCAAGGCACTTAACAAAATAACATCAATTACAAGGCACCATGAAAAGCAAATCATAGGTAATGATCACATAAAAAGAATAAAAAGAAAATAACACGACTTAATAACTTCTCGACTTGGGTACCACCGAGATCTCGGCATCGTTCCCATCGATGAGGCACGGCTTTCAAGGCTGCATGGCGTGTGTCCACAGAAATGGCACCAATCTCTTCAGTGATAAAGAGACGTAATTGGTCTGAAATTTTGTGACTTTTCGCTTACACGCACCCCACAACCAGAAGTTCATCGGGTCTAGATCTGGTGACCTCCCGAGATTGGCTCGACGAGACCTTTCCTGACTCTTGAGTCAACAGAGGAGGACTACTCCATTGGCCTGCCTGGTCGCATATTTGAAAACTGTACCGTTTTTTTTTGTCAAAATCCCGAATTCGACTTCTTCATTTTGGATTCACGGAGAGGCTAAACTAGGCTATCTCCTTCACTAACGTACAGTCTATGCTCGGAACTAAGCCTAAGCCCTACAAACAATCAAATGGTTATTAGCTGTCGTTGGGTTGCACGAATTCGGACAAAAAGTGGGTGCAGTTTACAAATATGCTGCCTGGTCACCAGATCTGACCCCACTGGACTTTTGGTTGTCGGTTGATTTGAAGCAGCGCATATACGTGAGATATCCCGAGAACTTAAAAACTTTATCACTTAATTAAGAGATTGATGCCATTTCTGTGGACACACGCCATGCAGCCCTGAAAGCTTTGCCTCGTTGATGGGAACGATGCCGAGAACTCGGTGATACCCAAGTCGAGAAGTTAACAAGTCGTTTTTTCTTTTACATGCTTATTACCCATGATTTTCTGTTCACGGTGCCTTGTAATTAATGCTATTTTGTTAAATGCCTTGCTCGAAAAAAATTGGCCAAAATTGAATTTTTTTTGATGGCTTGTAAAATTTGCTACAGACGTCGAATATTTTTCTGGTAGGTATCAAACAAATTGCCAAAGTCTCCTCTACTCCAGAAAAAATTTGCAGCCATATTGGTTCAGTACAACTCTAATGCGGAGCCGTCAACATCGGGACAAAAGGATGGGACACCCTGTACACAAAAACATGCAAAATGTAAGGCCGATTTTCTCGTTGAGTTCCGCACGACAAAAAAAACCGAACACATCATGAGAAAGCTGAGACTCTCAGCTACAAAACCTGCCAAACTAGCGAATGCACTTTTGACTTTTTTTATTACCGTAATAAAAATGATTTTTTCGATTACGGTAATTAAAAAAAAGTTAAAAGTGAATTTGCTAGTTTGGCAGGTTTTGTAGCTGAGAGTCTCAGCTTTCTCATGATGTATTTGGTTTTATTTTTCGTTGCGAACTCAACGAGAAAATCGGCCTTACATTTTGCATGTTTTGTATAGAGAAATTAGGGTGCACGGTTTAGCCATGCCAGTTTTGGCTTGTTTACGCGGTTTTAACGTGAACTGAAGATAGTTTAGTTTTGAGTTCGCGGGAATAAACTGAGTCGATTTGCATCTAAATCTGGAAAATTTTCAATTTTCATTTTGGTCCGATTTTTGGGTGACTTTTATGTGCATCGCATCTTAAATATACAAAACAGTCTGTTCAGCTCAGAGGTGGTGGTCACATAGAACGTGGGGAAATGAGTCACAGCGGTCAGTCTGTAACAAAATTGACCAACTCTGTTAGTCCGTGCACTAGCGGACGAGAAGGGGAGGGAAAAGTGGAATTCTTCCTCTTTGGAAATTTCGAAAACTATAGTTTGTTCCCTAAGGTGTAGGTAAAATGAACTAAATTCTGCCGATTCCCCCCTCTTTGAAAAAATTCCCCTCCCTTTGGAGGTTTGGCTCGTCCGCCAGTGAGTCCGTGTATTGTGTATATAAAACCGTTCAACTTATTCTATAGCCTATCCGGAGTTTATTGTTAGTCAAAAACTTTATACCGCGCAATTTGAATTCCATCTGTTTTAGGCGCACTTTCAATTTTTAGAGAAATAATTTTTTTCACATCTCATTTGGACA
>OZ038447.1:23885561-23905561 GCA_964036265.1 Daptonema setosum | reverse complement strand
AATTATTATCATATTGGATATTGATATTTTTGATTCCATTTGTTCTCTTTCAAACTAGAATATTGGCACTAATGAAAGTTCGATTCAATTGATCGATTTACAATTTTCCTTACATACATAGCTTGATCGCAGATAATTTCTTGTTATTCAGAAGTTTCAATTTACAGTACAGGTCTTGTGATAAAAGTCTTTCTTATATTATCAAAATTTTTGGAAATGGAGCGCCACATCTTCATGTATTTAACATACGCGCCGAAACCGTTTCTGAGTAACTAGAAACATTAAAAAAAAAACTATAAAAAAATAACAAAAAATAAAAAAAAATAAAAAAGGAGGAATTAGATTAAATAAAAAATAGTAAAACCTCTTGATGCCCGAGAACATTGGTACTCACTCACTACTAACTCACTCACTCACGACTCACTTATTTACTCACTCTGTCACTCACTCACTCATTCACTCACTCATTTACTCACTCTGTCACTCACTCAGTCACTCGTTATAATAACTCACTCACACACACTCACTCCTTCAATACACCAACCCACTTTCTCAGTCGTTAATCACACACCGATAAAAAATTGTAATCCAAATCACTAATTCCACCCACGGCTCAAAACTAATTTCTCGGAAATCGAATAATCAAAAACCCTGTGAAAATTCAAATTTCTAAACACTCGTCGGTGATTGGCTGCAAGTTTGAAATACACAATGGTGATTGGCTGGTTGCTTTAACATACAAGTATGGTCATTTTGCACGGTTCCTATGTTTTGCACGCCACGCGCGCGTTGGCAGCGGAAATTGAACGATTAAAAATGGCTTATTGCTAATTAAATTGATAAATTTTTATTTTTTTATTGAATTTATTCATTTATTTTGTTTGCAGACTACCTGGGTAATCGATGTCGGACGTCCGACGCTGGAAATCAGCGTTTTCGGTCGTTAAAAAAGCCGAAATTCGGACGAAACCGGCAAGACCGGCGGCGTGACAAAGTCTAAGAGGTTGGTGCTTATTATATTTTGCTTATCATAATTAATTAAAATATTGACATTCGGGTTAAGCGGGAGTTATACTTCAGCGCACGGCGCACGGAGCACGGAGCACGCGTGCTCTGCACCGATTTCAGCGCAAGTGCGCAGCGCACCGTTTCAATAGAAGGTGCGCGTGCGCTCGGAGAGTTATACTTCTTGAAATAGTGATCTGGCGCACGCACTGAAAAACTCATGGAAACACATTGAAATAAGAAATTTGGGTCGAACCAGATTGTTGGCAACTGCTGGTTACCCCGGAAAATTGTTTTCAGCGTTGAAAGAGGACCAAAAAGACATTTCACCAATCTTTGAAATTCCGGTGCAAACATGCTAAAATGAGCTCTTTCTTCATGAAAACATGTTATCCCAGTTGTTTTAGTAAACTTTCAAACATACTTTCTCAATTTCCGAAGAAAAATAAGTTTCTTCAATTTTATTGAGACAGCGCACGCATGAAAATATCAAATCATTTTGATTTTCAGCGCACGGGAACAAAACGGGGCAGCGCACGCGTGCTGGCGCACAGGCAGGCTGGTGCGCTGGGTGCGCGTGCGCCGGAAGTATAACCACTTTGGCGCACGCAGCGCACCCAGCGCGTGCGCGTGCGCCGTGCGCCGAAGTATAACTCCCGCTTTAGTTGTTGTTTACGGGTGGGTTTTGAAAAAATTTTTTTGTTTGTTGATTGATGAAACGGGAGGGAAAAGTCGCGGAATGCTGCGTAACGCCGACGCACTTTCTTAAGTTGTGTCATGGTGGGAGACTGGCGGACGAGCCAAACCTCCAAAGGGAGTGGAATTGCCAGAAGTTTGGCCATTTTCCCTGTACCTTAGGGAACAAATTCGTATTTCTGAACCCGCCAAAGAGGGGGAATTCCACTTTTCCCACCCCTTCTCATCCGCTAGTGGTGGGAGAGACATATAAATGGTTTACTATTCAAATCTTCCTTGGACTAACCTACGGCTTATCTATTCTGTTACTAAAGGGCCACCGGAACTGAGATATTTCGTAAAAAAAGAGAGAAATAATGGAAGGTATTTAGGGAAGTTCGACGTCGATATTTTTTCTTCAGATAGCCCTTTTTACTGTTTTTGTGCCAGTTTATGTTTAGTCACAATCTAAAATTTAAATTCACCTTGTTTACCAGGTAGTTTTTTTTCATTTAGATTACATATTATGGTAGGAGGATATAATAAATATGGAGTGCATTCGGGTATGTTATGACTAAATCTTTCTTTTATAAACCATTGATTTTGCAGTTCACGTCTCACCATGCAGTCGTTCGTCAACAAACGAGCTGCCCAGCCATGCGATACGCGAGTGGCTGATCGATAAAAGGTGAGTTAAATAAAATTTTTATTTTCTATTATTTGAGATAAATCATGAAAAAATCAATGCCAAAAACTGATTTACTGTAAACTTTGGCTTTTTGTTTGTTATCTATGATAGCTATCTGTCTTATCTTATCTATCTTCACTAATCACTGAGAATGACAAGTGAGGTTTTTTTGGTGGAAATGATAATCTCACTAGTATATTATTGCTTGATCTTGTAATTTAGAGATTTAGTAAATATCGTTCGTTTAGAGTAGACTCTATGATATTGCAGGTTCCGATCCAAGTGACCAATGGTCGGTGGGTGGAACCTTGTGTTGGGCGCCATTTTCAAATGCGGGTGCCCAGTTCGACTACCACTGCTCCCTATCGTGGTAGTTAAGGTGAGTGTATATTTTTTATTTTTTTTTGTTTTATCTGGATTTTTTCACCTTTATTAAAGAATTAGGGTGATCGTACATGCAGTGAAATTTAGCCTGATCCATTTATGTTGTTATTATTTATATATATTTTTTCATTCACGCATCAAATAAACTCATTTACGAGATGCTAGCTTGCTCGGTCGTACGTATCGAGAACGACCAGCATTATCATTATTTATCGAGAAATTAATAAAGATGATAATAATATTATTTCGATATCATTTATCAATGATGATCATATCATTTCATAATTCATGTTTCAGATCGAACCCAACTCCAAACCGGGTTAGATGCGCGCAGTCCCCGTGTCACTGGTGGCCGTGCGAACGCGGTGAGCGAACACGGGTTCGGCTCAATAACCGCCGTTGCTCGATTGGGGAACTTATTTGGTGGGTTTTGTTTTGTTTTGTTTTCTTTATTCTGTTATCGTGGTTAACTTGTCTTGTGAAAAGTAGTATTAACATCATTATGCTAAGCCTATGTTAGGCGAGAGAACGGAAGAGAAAATAAAACGATGAACATGAGTGCAGTAGAAACCCTTATAAGTCCGAAGTAGATTTTTTGCAACCCCAGTATCACCTCAAATTACGTTTAACTTAACTAGGTTTAATTAAGGTTCTAGTTTGTTTTTATTTGTATTTATGATTTTCATTTGTTTCAGATTTTGGCATCTTTTTTACAACTTGGTCTCGGCTCGGTGGTCACACACTCGTCCCGTACTGGTGCACTGTCGATCGAGCCTTCACAGCAGCGCTATGCTGATGCCGAATATAATGAATGATATTTTTTTAATTTTGAATGTTTTTCTTGTTTATTACAATATTTACTGTTGAACCAACCTGCTCACATGCAGGCTCTGGTTCCTACGCCTGTTGGGTTCTCCTCTTACTTGGAGATTAGATTGAATCATGAAATGGTTCTTGTCGTAAGAGGAGAACTGCAACACTGAACCTGATAACACGACCACCATTAGTATTCGAGTTTAGGATGCTCGAACGCGCGCTCGCTTAGTACTAGGAAATGGGGATCGAGCACAACTCGGTTGTGTTCGACTCCAATAATCGGAGGGCTGGAGACACCGGGAATGACCAATGACTTGGCTTCCCGTTCGGACAAAATCCATCTTTTTCTGGATTTTCGTGTTTTTTGCGGCGTTAGATGAAAAGATTGTATTTGTATATAGAGAATGTTGATTCGACATAGTGATCACTAACGAACGAAACGAAACGAAACGAAACTTTTGAGTTTCGTTTCGATTCAATCGAAACAAAACTTTTTTGCTTCGTTTCGATTGATTCGAAACGAAATTTTCGTGTTTCGTTTCGTTAGCTACCGAAACGAAGAAAGTTTCGTTAAGGGTTTCGTTAAGGCCTCGAATGATTTAATTTAATAATATCGACGAAGAAAATTTCAAATTAAATTCAAATTCAAATTTCAAATAAATGAGGGTATGAGTAAACCTGGTAGGAAAAAATCTCACTTATTTTTCATTTATCGGAAGCTGTGAGTCTGTGATTATCTGAATAAGTGAAGGAGTGAGTGAGCGAGTGATGGAGTGAGTGATGGAGTAAGTGAGTGAGTGAGTGAGTACATATTTCAATAAGTGGGTGAGTTAGTGTTTCAATGATTGAGCAAGTAGGTAAGTGAGTGAGTGAGATTTTTTCTATCAATTTTACTCATACCTTCATTTATTTGAATTTGAATTTATTTTGAAATTTTATTTGTCGATATTATTAAATTAAATCATTGGAGACCTTATCGAAACGCTTAACGAAACGTTCAAATTTCGTTAGTGCGAACCGAAACGAAAACCCAACCGAAACTTTTCGTTTCGATAGCTAACGAAACGAATATTAAAAAATTTCGTTTCGAATACTCCGAAACGAAACAGCGCATTTCGGTAGGAAGTTTCGTTTCGACAGTTTCGTTTAGGTCAGTTCCGTTAGTGAACTCTAATTCGACATGTCGTTGTTGTGTGAAGTAAATAAAATGTGAGCCAAATCCCTATGTTTGTTCGTCGGACAATTGTTGCTTTGGTATTTGGTTTCTGTCGAAACCAGTCACGGTTCATTGGACCTGACTTCCTCGATTATTGTTACGTTATATTCAACTATAATATATATTATTGATCAACTATTATGACATTGTGATTATGATATCATTATTGATAACCTATTTACAGTTTGTTATTACCATGTCTATCCGTCAATGACTATCGAAGGCTGCCGGCTGAATCGAGCACTCGATTCCTGGCGTTACCTTCAGGTACGTGTTTTATATATTTATATTTTTTTTTTCCTTTCCGTTCACTGTTTGGCTTCTCACCAAGCCAAACAGTTCACAATTGTGAGTCGGTTAGCGGCTGCACTTCCCCAGTAGATCACCCTCGCCATCATCCCGTGTGTCCGTTGGGCGAGGGTTCGGCCGGTCCCGGCACCGGCGTTCGCTCCATGCCTAATGGGTAGCTCGGTGCCCACCCGGGTAGTGGGGAGGGTACTCCGGGCTCTGATTGGACCCTCTTGAAGTAGGGCAAAGCCCAGGTGCGACTGGTAAGCCCCTCCATAACAAGTCCCAATCTTGGTCTGGTTCTCTTTGGGTGTCACCGCTGACATTTGGTTGTCCGGGGCTGGGTATGCTGGGTTGAATGGGGGTTAAATGGGTGCTGGACTAGAAGTATGGGTGGGTGATATTCAGGGTTGTTGGCTAGACTATGGGTGGCAAGGTGGTCTGAATGGGGCTGTCTGGGTGGGGACGGGTGAGACGCGGTGGCTCGTGGTTTAGGTGAAGACAAGTGGTTACGTGTATACTGTAGCTATACACGTAACGCAATGAACAACAATATAATAATAGTAGAAGTAATATAATCTAAACAAGCAAACAAGAACATTTCAAGTTCAAACACTGACGTTTGATCTTGATCTGCATTGTTTTGAATGCAGACAATCTGATTTATTTGCGAAGTGCCACTGACATTGAAAAAGCTCTCCAGCCCTCCTGCGTGCGATTCTCTGATAGTTGCGTTAATCTATGTGTAAATAATCATCTTGTTATATATTGTCTTTGTGCTCGCTTTTTTATTTTTTACATGGAGGTGGCACTGGCAAATTAGAAAATAAGGAGTATTGGCATCGAAACTAGTTTCTAAACACGAAAGTCGAGCGAAACTGATCAGACATAATGCGCAGAAGATCGAATGCAGTACGAAATCGCACCATGTATGGTAATACTCGAATATAAAACTGCTTTTCCGTCAAAATAATAATAAGCTAAACGATTTAATAAAATTAACACAACTAGCCATTAAGAAACAAAAAAATGGCTGGTAGATAAGATCCCACGAGCCGCCCACTCTCACCGCACCCTGCCTACTCGCCCTCATTGAGGCTACTGAGTTGCCCATAATTTAGTTCGACGGTTCTGGATTCACCCAACCATCCTTCCGGTCCTCACCTTTTTAGTCTCCATTCCGCCCACCGTATCCAGTGCAGTCAGGACAGATAATTATCTCATTCTCATGAAGATCAGAAAAAAGCTACTATGATGGAATCAGCTTTGATAAAAAAATTATGTTCCTGGCTGCCGCTCGGAGACCAATGTTGGGGGGCGGTACCTAACGGGGTCCAGATCAGGTTTGAGACTTGTTATGGAGGGGCCCAAGGGAACACCAAGGCAGCGGCGTGCTTTCTGAGGGTGCCAATCAGGGTCTTTCGAAGGGCCTGATTTTTTTCATGTGGAAATGCCCTCAGGAGTACTCTTTGGCCCCAGTACTTGGAGGGTGTGGGCCGGCTGGAAACGCGGCTATGCGAGGTACGTTTGAGTGGCCGCGGAAAGGTCGGGCTGAAGCCTGACGCTCCCACGTGGCCCTGTTGGGGAGGGTGACAACTCGGGTCGGGCACTCGCTGGCCGCTCACAATTGTCTCTAGGTTTTTAGGTTTTACTTTTTCCCAGACCATGTACTAATTCAGTAACTATTTCCAGCCACCACCACTCGTCCGTCTGTGCCGGCCTCCCTTAACTGGGTGGCTGGCGCAGACGGTGTTGTCGCTGGCCGGTGTGCAGCGGTGGGCGGAGTCGACCCTGGCGGTGGGCGGAGTCTAACCTGGCGGTAGGCGGAGTCTTCCCGAGCTGTAGACGTGACCGCGGAACTCCCTTACGACAGCTGCTCACTTGTGGATTGTGGTAAAAAGTCGCTTTGTTTCGTTTCTACTTAGTCATGATTTTTGTATTTCCAGGCAGGTCGCCCGCAGAGCTGCTTATCGTGGCTGGCCGATATCGTCCGTTTGGTCGCGATGCAGTAGATGCCGACTACTTCAACATCAAGGGCAGGCTATTGCAGAACCAGGTGACTTAATTTTTTTCGACTATCTGAATCTGGCATTATAAGAGTGAGGCTGTGAATCACATTGAAAGTTCTCATTAACCTCGTAATCACCAGTAGATAATTTTATTCAGCACATATTTTGTACCATGGCCGTATTTGCTTCTCGTGTTTTGCTCCTATATTGGGTTATATCGTCCGTTAAGGTTTATTAATTTATGAGCAAGCGGTGTTTTTTACTGATAACAAGTGGTACCTTAATATCAAGTGATGTTTCGACCGACTTATTACACGTAACGTAGCGCAATCGTCGTTAACGTAAAAGATGAGATGAGATCTTAACATTTACAACATAAAACTTCAGGAATTTGCGCAAAATTGGCATTAGGTTGTGGTATTCTCTTCCCGCAGGAGTATTTTAATATTTGCACTCCGTTCTTTGAATTGCTAAAACTGTTTGATTTACCAAGTAAAAATTTATGCGACTCTTATTTTTTCAGGGACGGATGTTGGCGTTTCGATCGGGTGCTCGATGGCAGCTCCAGCTGGTGACCGTGCCGTGAGTGCCGTTTGACTGTTGAGCAGCTCTAAGCCGGAGATTCTGGAGCCTATTGCGGTTGGATTGCTATATTTTTTGCTTTCCCTGTTTTTTTATCGAGTTACCATACAGGGATTTGCTTTCCCTGTTCTCTATTTTATTTAAATAAATGTTTTTTGTAGAGGTAATTGTAGCCAACATTTTATTCATTGCACTTTTTCTGAAACGGCCTTTTTAAAAATCTGTTGTTATGAATATTTCTTCAGCCATTAAGAATTAAAGAAAATATCCATCAGCTGAGCTTTTCAGCTACACACTAGGACCCTCCTAGAATAGAAGTATAAATATCTTGGTTTTGGGTTTTATTTTTTTATAAAAAATCCAACAGTTTTTCAGGGCAAACGAACAGCATGCGAGCGATTGGAGATTCTGTTCGCCGAGTATTATTTAGCAGATTTCGGTCTGGATAAGGTAAGGAAAGTAGGTAAGTGAAAGTGAAATATAAGATTTTTTCCTCTTATTTGTTTCTTCATTAACTGAAGCCATTCAGGTACACTAATACCCTATTTTAGTGCTGTTTTTGTAGTGGCCAGAGAGTTTGAATAAACTGACGGGCAGTGGTAGAAGCCTCGCGAGCAATGCGTCGGGTTTTGAACTATTACCACCATTTTTAGAGCTTGACGCTAGACAGTCAACAAAATTATTTTTTATTCAGTTAGTCTTCTTTTTTAACAACATGATTATCTATCATCTATTATGTTGTCTTATCTATCTGATTATCTATTAGTTGTTCTATTAGTTGTTGTTGTAAGGTTGGATGAAGTTCTCATCGATGTTGTGGTTGATTTCATGATGTATCGGTTGGACTTATGGTTGTTTTGTTGTTGTTGGTGTTGATTAGGGTTTGTGTTGTTTTTCACCTGCTTTTGTGGCTCTCTCAGTAGCTTATCTTTTCGATTGACTAAAAATCAACTCGGCTCGTGTAATAACGTGGTTATCAACTCTATTCTTACTGATTGTTATATTCTTATCTTACGGATTGTTAACTTTTTTCTACAAAACTAAACTGACATATTACCTGCACATTTTTTTGACTGGTGGCGGCTGAGAATTTTGCTGATAACCTATAAGAAATTCAAAACTACATTATACGCTTCGTTATATGTCTCGTTGTTTTGTTTCAAATAACAGCCTCATTGTTTCAGGTTGAGTCGGCCGTAGCTGCACCCCGTGACCGATGGCCAACCGACGGACTCCGATGCAGCTGAAGACGGTGGGCTACCTCAACTTCGGGGTGATGATGACAGGAACAGCGGGAATGTGCTCTACTCAAGGTTAATTTATTTTTTATGTTACATTTCTGGTTGTAACGATTGCCAGGTTGCGCCGTTACTGCCGTATGGGACGGGCCATCGATTCACAACATTGGTGAAAGCACTGGCGGACGAGTTAATCCTCCAAAGAGCGGGGAATTTCGTCAAAAAGGAGGGGAATTAGCAGTTTTAAAGCCATTTTACCTACACCTTGGGGAACGATTGATCCTCTGTTTTGAAAACGCCAAAAAGGGGAATTCCACTATTTTTGCCCCTTCTCGTCTGCTCTGCTAGTTCGCGAAAGATAAGATAGTTTTGGTATTTGTCCAGTTTTCAAAAGGCCACTGCCACATATTTGCCGCCAAACCGTAAACAAGTTAATCAGTTGGTAATCGTTTGCGTGGGTGCTTCCCGAGTTACAGTATGTACTAAATCATGTTTGGTGCCTTCTAACCAAGCAGCCTAGAATCTAACGCGTGACCTTTTGAACCGAAATTTAGCCGACTGAACTGGCTCGGGACACATGAAGATTCACAATCTTACATGACGTATCGATCTTACATGATGTATCGATACACCACATTGGTATTGTTTTGATAAAATTTGTTTGGGGTGTTGTTGTTAATGATGTTGTTGTTAATGGCGTTGTTTTTATGGTGTTTTTAGTAGTTGCAGATGGTGTTTGAAAAAGTTTTGTTGTTTATGGCGTTGTTGAGATGATTTATGGTTATTTTTCCTTGTTGTTGCTTCTCTCAGTAGCTTTTTACTTCGATTGACTGAAAATCGATTCGTTCCGTGTAATGACCGGTTTATCAGCTTTACTCTCACGGATTGTCAGCTCGATAAAACTGACATTTAACTCAAAAAAATCTGAGCAGGTTTCTGACTTGGGGAGGGGCTGAGAATTTCGGCAGTAGCCCTCTTAAAAATCAGCCCACCCTAGTAGATTCGGCTGCCTAAAATCGTTTTTTTTGTTATTTCGTTTCAAATCGATGCTTCTCGTTTCAGGTCGGCCATATCTGGACTCTGTGTTCATCATCCAGCCGACTGAATCCGAACACGGTGGGCTACCTCAACTTCGGGGTGATGATGATGATCAGCAGGAACAGCGGGAGTGTGCTCTACTCAAGGTTAATTTACTTTTATGTTACATTTCTGGCCAGGGGTGGGCCGCTGGGGGGGTTGGGGTGGGTGCCCCCCCCCCACTTTTCAGGGTCGGCGGGTAGCCTACCCCCTCCCCCCTAGACAAAAATTTAGGTCGCCTACCCCCTCCCCCCCTACTCGAAATTTTTGAAAAAATCAACCTCAAAACCTCGATTTTGAGGCTCATTTTAAAAAAAATTTTGGCTGTGAGAATTTTTTTTCGAACAAACACGTTTTCTGGGTCAATTTTATTGGTTAAAACCTGAAAAAAACGGTACATGTAATGTTTATACCCTATAATAGAAGATTTTTTTAGCAAAAACGAAGCTTTTTTGCGGAAAAAATATTTTCCTACCCCCCCCCCCCCTACCCGACCTTACCCCCCCCCCCCACTTTTCGGACAGGTCGGGTAAAATGGGTTTTTCTGTCGGCTACCCCCCCCCCCCCCCCACCCCCTGCAAAACGCCAAAAAACCTGGCCCACCCCTGTTTCTGGTTGTAACGAAAGCCAGTCTACCGTTACTCCTGTCCCGTGATGGTTGGGTTGGGTTGGTCCTCGATTGAAAACATCAGTGAAATAGCGGACGAGAAGAGGTAGAAACGTCGAAGTGGATTTGTTTCGTTCCTTAAGGTGCAGGTAAAATGCCGAAGTTCAGTTCAGAGTGTTAGCCAGTTCATTTTATAGTGTTAGCCAATCATTACCTCACCGTCTATCATAAAAGGAGATGTTTCACGTGCAGATAAAACTGAAAAATGCTCTTATCATTGATTCGGTCAAAACTAGTTGTTCTGTATCATAGTATTCTCCAATCGGTTTTTATCTGTTCTCATAAAAGATCTCGGAGGAGCATCGGCTGAAATTTCCTAACCATGATGCATACCAAATAAATTACGGTTCATTTCAAATGTGTGTACTAGTGGACGAGGGAAGAACGAAAACATGAAATTCCCACTCTTTGGTTTCCAATACGTGAAGTTTTTGTTCCCTTAAGGTGTAGGTAAAATGGTCTAAATACTGGCAATTAATTCTCCCTCTTTGACGAAATCTCCTCCCTTTGGGTGTTTGGCTCGTCCGCCAGTGAGTGTGTTGAAACACTGGCGGACCAGAAGGGGAGGGAAAAGTGGAATTCCCCCCTCTTTGGCGTTTTCAAAAAGTAGAATTTGTTCGCTAAGGTATAGGTAAAATGGCTTGAAAACTGCCGATTCCCCCCTCTTTGGTGAAATTCCCCTCCCTTTGGAGGATTAGCTCGTCCGCCAGTGTGTTGAAAGAGGATGTGAAAGTGAATTTTACATATTTGTCGACTAACATCTATATGTGAAATTAAATTTTTCATTTTTGTTGAGTGTTGACTAACATTTTCATGTGAAATTAAATTTTTCATTTCTGTTGAGTGTTGACTAACATTTTCATGTGAAATTAAATTTTTCATTTATTTTGAGTGTTGACTAACATTTTCTGTGAAATTAAATTTTTCATTTTTGTTGAGTGTTGACTAACATTTTCATGTGAAATTACATTTTTCATTTTTGTTGAGTGTTGACTAACATTTTCATGTGAAATTAAATTTTTCATTTTTGTTGAGTGTTGACTAACATTTTCTGTGAAATTAAATTTTTCATTTTTGTTGAGTGTTGACTAACATCTTCAAACTATTACCAGGTGTGAATCAAGGATCGCAGCGGTGCGCGGTCAGGATCGATACATGCTGCTCACGTTCGATGAACCACCCGATAATATCAAGGTAAGGGCGAGTTGGAAGTAGGCTGGTCATCATCATCGATTTAGGGAACGTTTATAGATTTACCTGGCTGGTAAGACACTGATATGCCCTATACTTTCCCGGTAAACGTGAAGATTTACAATCTAACTATGATGTATCAGACATTATGTATTGATTCATTTTTTATTGGCTATTTGAAATACTGAACTTGATTGGTTGATTTATTATGATTGATCAGTTGATTTGTTATGATTGATTAGTTGACTTGCTATAATTCATCAGTTGACTTGCTATGATTGATTATTTGACTTGCTGTGATTGATTAGTTGACTGGCTATGATTATTTGACTTGCTATCATTGATTAGTTGACAGTCTTTGAAAAAAATCAAGTGGGCTTTCCACGATCAGCTGAAACGTCTGGGCGCCCCCGGCCACACCGCGAAAATCCCGGTGAAACGTTGAAGTTTCTCAACACGAATCGCATGATCTACGGCACCAACTACTATGGACATGAAAGGTGAGTAATAAAGAGGGCCGACTGACAATCCAGTGGTTCCGAGTTCGCCACTTTTTGAATAATGAAATATTGTTTGTTAATTTGCTTTTGTTCTTATTCGGCTGCACTAGCGGATGAGAACGGGAGGAAAGAATGGAATTAGCTCCTCTGACTGTTTCAAGTAGTACAACTCGTTCCTTGAAAGCACTGGCGGACGAGCTATTCCTTCAAAGGGAGGGGAATTTCGTCAAAGAGGGGGGAATCGGCAGTTTTCAGGACATTTAACCTACACCTTAGGGCCCCATTCTCGTCCGCTAGTGCTTGAAAGAGGTGTAGTGTAGTTAATTCGACAAAGTCCCTCTCCAATCGCAGGGTTTTCTCGTTCGCCAGTGTTTGACTGAATCATTGAAATTTCAGTTTAAAACGAAGTAGGCAAAGTTTTCACGAAAACGCATGTAGTTTTCTTCGACTTCTTCAATTCCTGATTGCTCAGTGTCAGGGTCACCATTTGTACTCATGCGGAAAATAAACCGCCGAATTTCATGTTCTTGGATCCCATCTGTCCAAGTGTTATTCGGCTCGGCGGTACATTATATTAAAATCCAGTTCAAGATAGTTTTTGAAATTATTAATGCTGTTTTTCATATCATCATCAGTTAATCACTCGAATTTTAGTTAGTCTTATTTTTGGGAATAGTTACCCTTCCGAAATGTGAGATTATTCAGTCGAAGGTATACTTTCCCCGGTCCCCATTCATCGGACATGGAATGGACGGCGGATGAATGATTGAGTTGTTTACGGAGTTCAGTTTTTTCAGGTGTTTCACGAGGAGAACTGCAGCCAACACCAGGTGATCGTATCCGACTTGGCAGCCACCGATGGATTCACGTTGTCGGTTGGTGAATACATTTAGGTGCAACAGCACTAGCATACGAGAAGGGGTGGGGAAAGCGGACTTCCCTTCTCTTTGGGCGTTTTTCCAAAAGTAGAGTTTGTTCCCTGAGGTGTAGGTAAAGTGGCCTGAAAACTGCCAATTCCCACCTTTTTAGCAAAATTCCCCTCCCTTTGAAGGATTAGCTCTTCTGTAGTGCGCAACAGGTAACAGCAAATTTGAGTTCAAATTGCGCGCCAAAACCTTTTTTGAGTGACCAGAAACCCAGGGAACGGTATTGGCCCGTAAAATGGCTTCGATTTTGGTATTGGTATTGGTAACCAGTCGAGAATGATATGAAAAGTATTTATATGCACCTAAATTGAGAAGCTGACTGGCGAAAGTTATGTCTAAAACAAAATTATTTGCCGAAAATTGTACAGGTTTCTTGTTATCAGAAACTACTTTATGGAACTGTTACTCCATATGAATTAGGCTAGGCGTATCGTTCGTTTATTGCCTGTCTATTCTAGTGCGTAGGTCGCCCGCCAGCCTCGAAAACTGACGATCCTAAGCTTGAAACCTGAGTGAAGACACAGATCATGACGCCTTGCTCTGGGGTTTCTGCCATTGCCCGTCAGTTTATTCAACTCTCTGGCCACTACGAAAACGAATTGTGATCGCCATTTCAATAAATGTGTTTTTAGCGTATAAAAATGTGTGTGAAGTACAATAGAACATCAAACCACTCTGACGGCGGGTGAATAAGTGACCGGTTTTGAACTGGTGAATAAGTGACCTGTTTTGAACTGGTGAATAAGTGACTGTTTTGAACTGGTGAATAAGTGACCTGTTTTGAACTGGTGAATAAGTGACCTGTTTTGAACTGGTGAATAAGTGACCTGTTTTGAACTGGTGAATAAGTGACCTGTTTTGAACTGGTGAATAAGTGACCTGTTTTGAACTGGTGAATAAGTGACCTGTTTTGAACTGGTGAATAAGTGACCTATTTTGAACTGGTGAATAAGTGACCTATTTTGAACTGGTGAATAAGTGACCGGTTTTGAACTGGTGAATAAGTGACCGGTTTTGAACTGGTGAATAAGTGACCGGTTTTGAACTGGTGAATAAGTGACCGGTTTTGAACTGGTGAATAAGTGACCGGTTTTGAACTGGTGAATAAGTGACCGGTTTTGAACTGGTGAATAAGTGACCTGTTTTGAACTGGTGAATAAGTGACCTGTTTTGAACGGGTGAATAAGTGACCTGTTTTGAACTGGTGAATAAGTGACCTGTTTTGAACTGGTGAATAAGTGACCTGTTTTGAACTGGTGAATAAGTGACCTGTTTTGAACTGGTGAATAAGTGACCTGTTTTGAACTGGTGAATAAGTGACCTGTTTTGAACTGGTGAATAAGTGACCTGTTTTGAATTGGTGAATAAGTGACCTGTTTTGAACTGGTGAATAAGATCAGACTCTTTTCAGGTGTTCCTCGACAAGACCTTCAACCGTGCGATCGTAGGCGGCCCGGCACAGGTGAAAGGTGCAAACCAACACGGATCGATTCAAATTTCGCGCAACGTTGTCGGTTGGTGAATAAATTTTTTTGATGACTGCAATTGTATGCTGGTGATGTGAAGATAACGAACGTATTCAATGGAACCACTTAATGTATGTCGGATAAAACAATGGGGCCAATTGTTTTTTTCTTGTTTTATTCCTTTTTTCGAACTTTTTCTAGAGAAACAAAAATCAACTTGAAATGATGCTTTTTAATCGTACATTTATATAGTTAGAAGTGTACATTTCAAAGTGAGAGGTACATTTCGGGTATGCGCAATCTAACGTTAGACACACGGAACTGAAACGCACAGGTCCAAACAGTAATTTTTCATGATTTTTTCACCAGTTAATCAGGAAAGATATAAAGGAAAGATATTCATCCTATAGCCTATAGGTTTCTTGTTAGCCAAAAAGTTATTGGCGCGCACTTTGAATTCAAATATGGTATTGGCGCGCTTTCAAATTTCCGAGAAACAAAAGTTATGGTGGCATTGGCATAATACGACCGGTGCGCGAAAATCATTGCACACGTTTTAACCGGTTTATCAAAATCAATTCCAATAACAGGATACCCTGGCCAAGTAGCTATAGTTTTTCTTTTCCTTGTTGTTGAATCAGTTAGTTTCTGTCTGCTAGTGTTATTAAAATCATTAATTTGCAGCTGTTTCTCGGCTGTCGACGCATCGTCCGTTGGTCATTTCGACTTGACCGTACCAGGCAACCATGGAATTTGGTTTGTTTATTTTTCTTGATGAGAATGGTTTTCAGTTATGTCCACTCTCCTCGCGTAGGAAAAAATACATAATCGTTAAAAGGCGCGCTTCGTTAAAAAATTGAAATAGAAGTAGCTTGCTATTCGTTTAAAAAAATTGATATTCATTATCTACCTGATTATTTAATGATCTATTTCAGGTCACACCCTCAGTGGTCGAGCACGGTGAACCCGCCCGTCCCATTATAAGTATATAAAAAATTTAATTATCAATGTTGGTATGCAAACTCGAATAAAATGTATGGGAAAATCCTAATTGTATGTATATTTTGGTGGGCGTGACTAGCAGATCTGCTGTGCGGATCGTGGTCACTAATGTATAGCATTTTTATTGTCGCTATTATTTTTATTATTATTATTGATATATTATTATTGTGCTTATAATTGGGGCGGGCTGGTCGGATGAAGAAGAACGGAGGCCGACAGGGTGATGATGAAGATGGATGAAAGACAACAACGGGCACCAACAGCAGAGTTGTCGGCAACAACAACTTCGGTGTGACTGGCAAAGGTTTGTAGTGATTTGATGAATCCGGATGTCCAGAAAGTTCCTGAATTTCTAGAACATTCCAGAAAACTGGTGCTTTGTATTTGCCACAAAACATTTCTAGATTGCTCTATATCAGTGTTCTGTAAATTTCCAGAAATCCGTAAACTTTCTGGACAACCGGTAGCGAAACAGTTTTTTGGCCCCTAATTTAGTCAATTTGGGCAATTGTGTGCTTGCATTGCGCACGGGTCATGCTCAATTTTACCTTTTCTAGTTTTTACTTTAAAATTTGAAGTAACCAGTTTTTTATCTGCATACAATAAATCAAAAAACTCTTGGTACATACTTGAAACATTGACTTCACTTAATCATGAAATTCAAGTTCTCAAATTAGGCACAATATTCTGTATACAATAAATCTGAACATTAAATTGAAAACATCATCAATCTTACATTGAATTCACTCAATTACTTGTTTGCAGAACACCAACGTTGCGCCCGACCCCTTCAACTCTCGTTGGATGTAGTTGGTAGTGATTTATGTATTTCTTTTTTTGGCCCCTAAGGTAGACGAATTGGGCCTCTTATGTGCTTGCAATGTATACGGGTCATGCCAAAATTTACATTTTCCGTATCGTACTTGGAGTACAAGGGTCATGGAATTCTTGATTTGTACACGGGACATTCCCGATTTTTTTTGGTTTGCAGCAGTTGTGCAAAAAGTATTGCATACTATAATTCAAGTTACTCAAAAAATTTTGTACGTAAGTTAGGCGAATTGTGCCTCTTATGTGCTTGCAATGTACACGGTTATGCCAAAATTTACATTTATCGTACTTGAAATTCTTGATTTGTACACGGGACATTCCCATTTTTTTGGTTTGCAACAGTTGAGCAACAAGTTTTGCATTAATTCAATTTACTAAAAAGTGTTTTATACTATAATTCAGTTTACTTAGTTACAATTATTGCAGGACACCAGCGCCCGGCCCCTTCAACTCTCATTGGATGCGGTTAGTAGTGATTTGTTTGTTTCCTTTTCGGCCCCTAAGTTGGACGAATTGGGCCTTTTACGTGTATGCATAGCAAACGGGTCATGCCGAAATTTACATTTTCTGTATCGTACTTGAAGTTCTTTGGTTTGTACACGGGACATTCCCAAACAAATTTCGGTTTGCAGCAGTTAGACAAAAAGTATTGCAATTCAGTTCACTCAGTTACCATTTTTGCAGGACAGCAACGCCTGGCCCGGCCCCTTCAACTCTTAATGGATGCGGTTAGTATAGATTCGTTTGTTTCCTTTTTCGGCCTCTAAGTTAGGCGAATTGCGCCTCTTACGTGTACGCATTGTACACGGGTCATGCCAAAATTTACATTTTCTGTATCGTACTTGGAAATAAAAGTTTCTATCTCCGGTCTTCCGATGGACCCGGCTGCCGTTCCAGCGACCCAAATGGGATGCTGAAGAAATCACTGGCAAAGTATTGGAGGTGCCCGGCTTTGCGACCAGCTTTTTCATTCTTCTTTTCTGCTCCTGTCTAAAAGGCTACACCCTCAGACGGATTATGTATGTATAGTCGATTTTTTTATTCAGGTAGGATTTCTTTGAAAATTTGAATGCGCGCCATTTTTCAGCTTTTTGTGAAACTTCTTCCTGCGTCTTCCATGTTTCTGGAATTCTGCGTGCCAGGAGTCTGAGACGTCGGGAAAGGTTCACAAATGGCTGAAATAAAAGTGCTTATTCAACTTCGGTAATTATTTATTTGTGAGAGGTAATCCGACCCGAATAAGTTATTTGACTATACATGCATAAATAATCTGTACCTGAATAAAATAAATTGTTGGGTGGTGATGACTTAGATGCTGGGGTGGATAGGCCAGGCGCGCTTGCTCAACTTTCTGTGATCTCATGATGTTTCCATATTTTTCTGAATACTTCTGCAGATTTTTCACAAAGTTTTCTTACCATTGGCATTGCATTTCTCATTGTGGATTCGTTCTTGATCATCTTGAAGAAGTTCCAAACTTTTTTGGTGAGTAACTCACGTAAAAGTACTTGTTCCCAATCTAAAATTTCAGAAAAAACTCTAAATACGGTATTTTTGCGTGTCCAGTAAGTTATACAGAAAATTGTTTAAGCGACTTCCTTTAGACGACTGAATGAGCCGTCGTGAAAATTCTGCCAAAATTTTAACAAATTCAGAATTATCTGCATACCAAGTGGAAAATAGTCCATCATACTATCACGTTGGGCGCGGAACTACAGTTTTCCATGCTGCTTTGAGAGTCCAAAGAAAAGGGAAAGAACAATTTGTGATACTTTTCACCTCCACCGATAAAAGTTATTTTTCGGAATTAAATTTCCAGGTCGACGTTTACGTATAGTTATTTTTACTTCCCTCTGGTTTGGTAAGCGCTTAAAAATTTTGCGGTTTCGTCAATCCGACGTAGAATTATGATGGTTCTCTGATCCTGGATTCAGAAAATTATGGAAATATTAAGCGGGGTGATCAGTTACGGTATTGCAGAATCTAGGGGATATTTTTCTAGTTCCCAAAAATTCTAACATGTAAAAATTGTTCTTGAAAATTTCTTTCATCATCCCTTATTGGTTCTGCATTATAAATAGCTGATTTTCCCGTGGCCAAAACTACGGCTAAACATGTGGGAACTCCCCACTCGTTTAAGCCGTTGTTTTGGACACAAAATGCGTTTCTGAAACTGGAATTATAAAGGGGTCATGCCGAAATATTCAATTTTTGCAACGACAACCACCCGTTTTTTTGTTGTTTGTTCACGTTTCACTGTTCGTATTGATTGATGGGGAGACCATGCAAATTGATTCTAGCACGATAGGAATCGGGAAGAGAGAATGACTGAGGCAGTGAGTGAATGAATGCCTTAATTGGTTAGTGATGATGATTGAAGCACCTCAAATATCAGTCATCTTGGGATTCACTCACTGCAGATACAACAAACAACACATGCCGTTTTCATTGATAATCACCTCATTAACAGCCGCAGCGACATCACCACCACATCATCAATAACAACGACAGACCGTCGCACACGAGTGAGTGAATGAATAAGTGAACGAGTGAGTGAGTGAATAAATAGTTGAACAAGTGAGTAAATAGATAAGTGAACGAGAGAGGAGTGATTGAACGATTGAACGAGTGAGTGAGTGAATGAATAAGTGAACGAGTGAGTGAATGAATGAATAAGTGAACGAGTGAGTGAGTGAATGAATAAGTGAACGGGTGAATGAGTGAGTGAGTGAATACATAATTGAACGAGTGAGTAATTAGATACGTGAACGCGAGAGAAGTGATTGGACGAGTGAACGATTGAGTGAGTGACGGAACGAGTGGCATGGTGTGTGAGTGAGTGAATGAATGCCCTAACGAGCGAATATAAATGACTGAGTAAATGAATGAGTTAAGAAAATGAGGCCTTTTTGATCCGAGTCAAGCAGCTGATAGAAAAACTCACATTCAAAGCCGATTGCGTTATTGCCCATCACTAAAGCCAACACGCACATACTGCCGCCAAAACCGTGTGCAAAACTTTTCCCTAAGGAAACATTGGAAGAATACATTGTAACACACACGCGTTAGAACGCTCGTTATGAAAAGTGCTGTTGTGAACGCCATCAAAAACAATAATAGATGCAGTTGTATTTGAACACATGTTACAAGGCTGATTTTCCTACCTATGTACCATAACTCGGCAACAAAACGTCCAACTGGTCCAAGGGGTCCATATGGTCCACGCCATTGATATCAGGTCTTTGCACACCTGCGGTATGTCAAACACGAAATCGCTACACGAACCGAAAATGTTAGCCTATTTTTATATAACTAAAAACATAATTGACTTCCCACATAAAAGCATTCACAATATAGTGGGATTTTTACAATAACTGAATTATTTGTTTATTCAAAGCGAGTAAATGTCACTAAACATCTGATAATGGAACGTTTGATA
>OZ038447.1:23862410-23879910 GCA_964036265.1 Daptonema setosum | reverse complement strand
ACAACTTTCTTACAGCGGTCAATCGTTGTCAGCAATTGTTCGGGATTGAATACTCATTGTCTGAGAATACTTACTTTTAGTGAAGCTACTTTTAAGTTGCTTACAAGTGATTATTACTCGGTTGTTATGGCATAAAAGCACTGTAGGATACCAAGTCACAATAGTGAAATAACGGTCATCCGATTTTCAAATGACAATCACTGATCATCAACAACGTTCTTGAATGCGCTGTGTCTCAACCCGGGGCTCGAACCAGAAACGTCGGCGAGCGAGCCCGGCGCCTTAACCACTTGACGAGGGAAGCGACAAAGTTATAGCTCTTTCAACTTTGAAGCAACGGCATCGCTTTTCAGGGTGCGTTCAGAGCCCTCAGGAAAAATACAAGAACGGAAAAAAATATATATAATAAAAATGAACTAAAACTCTTAGCCAGAAAGGTTGAACTTTGTTCATGGGATAACCGTTTTTTCATGACTGTCCAAATAACACTGCTAATTTAAATGAATGATGCTGATAGTTAAATGAGAATGCTAACTGAAAGACACATCAACTAAATGAAATCGATTACTAAATGACACAGCCATCTGAACGAAACGACTAACTATCCTATTTATAACTGATAATCAAATAATTTATAATTTTGTGATTTTGTTTGTAAAAATCTAGTATATTTTTTGTAAACTTACGTTTTCTAACGTATAAAAGAAAAACTTTTTTGGCAGTTGCAATTGGCAACTTACAAATGACATTGTTAACTAAAGGAGACAACGAACTAGTTGACATTGCCAACTAAATGAATGGTATAATTACATTGCTGCAAACTAAATGGCACATCATACAAAATGACATCGCTAACTAAACGACACAGCTAAGTTACTAAATAAACTAACACAGCTAACTGAATAACACAGCTGTCAGCTTTTCGGC
The DNA here is from genome assembly GCA_964036265.1 of Daptonema setosum. Classification (NCBI taxonomy): domain Eukaryota; kingdom Metazoa; phylum Nematoda; class Chromadorea; order Monhysterida; family Xyalidae; genus Daptonema; species Daptonema setosum. The sequence continues at coordinate 23,878,983 of OZ038447.1, read as the reverse complement.
CAGTCAGTCAGTCAGTCAGTCAGTCAGTCAGTCAGTCAGTCAGTCAGTCAGTCAGTCAGTCAGTCAGTCAGTCAGTCAGTCAGTCAGTCAGTCAGTCAGTCAGTCAGTCAGTCAGTCAGTCATTCAGTCAGTCAGTCAGTCAGTCAGTCAGTCAGTCAGTCAGTCAGTCAGTCAGTCAGTCAGTCAGTCAGTCAGTCAGTCAGTCAGTCAGTCAGTCAGTCAGTCAGTCAGTCAGTCAGTCAGTCCGTCAGTCAATCAGGCACTCAATCAGACATTCATTCATTCAGTCAGGCGGTAACTCAGTCAGTCAGTCAGTCAGTCAGTCAGTCAGTCAGTCAGTCAGTCAGTCAGTCAGTCAGTCAGTCAGTCGTCCACAACTACAGTTCGCTCAAAAGTTGTGGCACACAATCGAAAAGTGACCAAAAATTTAATTTTCTAAAAATTTATTTTTAATTAAACTTTAATTAAATCAATCATAATATACAATTAAAACCCGGTTTCATCGCCATTTCAGCATCTAAACCACTTCAAAAACTTTCATTTTCGTCATGGAAACCGACGAACATGATGAAGAAAATAATGTGCCCGTTACCATCGGGATGCCGCCGCTACAATCAAACGGCGAAAATAATCACAACGGCAATAATAATGGTTGCTCGGAATCGTCAGCTGTTTCCACGCCGTTATCCATACCCGAACTCAGTCTGATCAGCGCCCTGAATGTCGATGATGAAGATTCATTGCAGTCGAGCTCGCAACGACAGTCGCCGGTGATGCTGGCACCCATGATCGGTTGGTATTACTAGCGGACGAGATGGGGTGGGGAAAGTGGTATTCCCCACTCTTTTGGCGGCTGGTGCCCTACGCCCTAGAGTAGACCAGCATTTGATGGTTAACTTTTCAAGTTATCGACTTATTATCTGCTCATATAAAAAGTCTCTTTACAGACCCGGAAACGGCGGCGGCAGTTGTGGAGGCGAAGAAAACGATGCCCGGCATGTTTATATCGGGTTGGGAGGGTGATGAGAATGAGGGCGTTTATGAGAAGGATATGATGGATGAGGGGGAACAGGTGAGTTGAATAGATGGGATTGATGTGTGACTTACTAGTCTGACTGACTGAATGACTGACTGACTGACACACCGATTGAATTACTGAGTGAGTGACTGTTAGACTGACCTGCTGACTGAATGATTGAGTGAGTTACTGAATGACTGACTGACTGACTGACTGAATTACTGAGTGAGTGACTGTTTGACTGATTTGCTGTCATAATGATTGAGTGAGTTACTGACTGACTGACTTGCTGACATAATGATTGAGTGAGTTACTGACTTGCTGATTTATTGAGTAAGTGAGTAAATGTCTGACTGACTGATTGAATGGATAACTGTTTGACTGACTTGCTGACTGACTGATTGAATGAGTTACTGTCTGACTGACTGATTGATTGAATAACAGTTTGAATGACTTGCTGATTGAGTGAGTGAGTAAATGTCTGACTGACTGATTGAATGGATAACTGTTTGACTGACTTGCTGACTGACTGATTGAATGAGTTACTGTCTGACTCACTTGCTGACTGACTGATTGATTGAATAACAGTTTGACTGACTTGCTGATTGAGTGAGTGAGTAAATGTCTGACTGACTGATTGAATGGATAACTGTTTGACTGACTTGCTGACTGACTGATTGAGTGAGTAATTGTGGTATGCGTTCAGTTGTCCGACTCGACGTTTGTCCGAATTTGTCCGAAACGCTAATTTGGGGGTTTCGATCAGTTGTCCGAATGCAATTGTTTTACAAGAGAAGTGTCACGATTAATTCACCGATTTCAAATATCCTTTTGCTAATAAAAAGTTTATAAAAAAAGTTGGATTCGAAAATTGATATTGTTTTGAATTTGGACCATTATTTCAATTCAAAAACCCCTTTCATTGTTTGTATGGCTTCGGCTTAGTCATGAACACAGACTATACGTTAGTAAAGGAGATCGCCTAGTATGAGGCTAAGAGTTAGTTTTCAGTTTAGGCTTAGGCTTAGGCTTTGTATTTGGGATGGGCTTGGGCGCGCAGCGCTCAAGCCTTTGTCAAATACACAGCCTGAGCCTAAGCCTACACTGAAACCTAAGTTTTATGCCCCCGCCTTGGACCGTTAGCACCGCGCAGCGGAGGTATGATGCCTTATTTTTTATTTAAAAGGTATATAAGGTTCAAGAGAAACCAATGAAACTTTTTTGTGTAAACATTTTTATACATTGTAATCATTCAGAACAAAAAACTTGGAGCTTGAATTTGTCTCTCTGTGTAAGAGAATTCTAACCACGTATTCGGACAACTGATCAAAACCCTCAAAATAACGTTTCGGACAAATTCGGACAAACGTCGATTCGGACAACTGAACGACAGCCAGTAATTGTCTATGGACTGGTTTGCTGACTGAATGATTGTTTTTTTTATAGTAAATGTATGACTGATTGATTGAAAGCTCCATACATTCCTTACAAAAATCAAGCATATTCAGTTGTTATGCCATAATGGCAAAGTTGCATATCCGATATCCCGTAACCGAGCATGGATCTTTCCAGGTATTAACGGCGGCCGAAGACGGGGATCTTGAGCTTCTGGAAGAACTACTCACGGCCAAGCCTTCACTGGTTGGCGCACGTGACATTGATCAATACACACCTCTACATCGTGCCTGCTATAATGATCATCCCGCTGTGGTTGGTGATTATTCTTTTGTTTTAAAATATTTAAAGTAAGTTTATTCATTTGACTGGTACTGTTTGATAGATTTGGGAGAGTCTGCGGTTGTGTCAGGTCATGCCATAAGTTTCATACAGAAGAAGTCAGAGAATTTGTTTGAGCAAGTTGCATATGCTATGCCTGAAAGCACTGGCGGACGAGCTTATCCTATAAAGGGAGGGGAATTTCGTTAAAAAGGGTGGAATCAGCAGTAAGAAGGTCATTTTACCTACACCTTACGGAACAAATTCTACTTCTTAAAACCGCCAAAGAGGGGGGAGTCCCACTTTTCCCACCCTTCTCGTCCGCTAGTGCCTGAAAGGAAAGTTTGACGCAAATGAATATTTTGATTTGAATCTAGCCCCGTCCCCCTTCCGACTGATGTAATTGTGTTTTGACTGAATCTTGTCATGTTTTCTTTCAGGCGAATCGGTTACTCGAACGAGGCGCGGATCCGATGGCTCGAACGGTGGAGGGCTGGACGCCGTTGCACTCGGCCGCCTGTTGGGGATCGTTTGCATCGGCACAGGTCGGTTGTTGTTGGTGTGAGGGACTTGTTGTTGTTGTGAGGGACCTATTGTTGTTGTTGTGAGGGACCTAATGTTGTTGTGAGGGACATGTTGTTGTTGTGAGGGACCTATTGTTGTTGTTGTTGTGAGGGACCTAATGTTGTTGTTGTTGTTGTGAGGGATCTATCACTGGCTGCTAGAATTCTTGTACATTTGATAATGTGGGTGCGTGGTGATAGTCGGTTGCGAAGGGTTGGGTGCTCGTTTTGGGGAAATATGTCCTTCCTTGAAGAATGTAAAAATATAGAAAAAATCGTCTTATTTTTATGTCATTCCATGGTTGCAGGTGCTACTGGACAGTGGTCGAGTGAACGCGAATGCCCGGACCAACGGCCAGCTGACGCCGCTGCATCTGGCGGTCGCATCGACGGAGAAAACTGACAAAGCCAAACAAGTGGTCGCTTTATTGCTCAAACATAATGGTTGGGATTTTTGGTTGAGATTTATTATTTGATAACTGAAGTCAATCATGTTCATGTCACAAAGTCAGTTTATCAGTCACACTCGAGAGATAATCAGTCAGTCAGTCAGCCAATCAGTCATGCCATCAAGCGGTACTGTTAGTCAGTTAGGTAGTTCGTCAGTCAGTCGGTCAGGCAATCGGTCATACCATCAATCAGTACTATCGGTCAGTTAGGTAGTTCGTCAGTCAGTAGTCAGTACTGTTTGTATGGTTTTGAAATATTGTTCATTTAGTTTCCTGGCATGGCATTGATATAAACAACAGAAGGTTAATTCATTCAGTTAGTCAGTCAGTCATTTAATCACTCGTGTCAGCGTCAGTCAGTCATTCACTCTCAGTTGGGCAGATAGTCAGCCAGTAAGTACTCTAGTGGACGAGAAGTAGTGGGAAAAGTGGAATTCCCCTCCGGGTGTTTTCAAAAAGTAAAATTTCTTTCCCCAAGGTGTAGGTAAAATGGCCTCAAAACTGCGAATTCCCGCCTCTTTGAAGAAATGACCTCTGGAGGATTATCCTTTCCGCCAGTGAATTAGTATAACATTTACCATCTCATCTTCCAGGCATCGACATTCATCCGGTATCGGCTGCCGGGGAAACCCCGAAACAGATCGCCTATCGGACACACCCGACCATCTACAAACTTTTTGAATGCCTCTGAGACTTCCGTTTGAGCGAACGGTCAGACGGCAGCAACATGATTTTTTTTTCGTAATTGGTGTTAAAGGGCTGCCTGGGATTCAAGTGAAAAGCGGGAGTGTTAATTACTCCAACTTTGAATCGTTAGCTGCATCAAATGTAGGAGAGGGTATAACCCAACAGCTGTATGCTATAACATGCAATCATCATGTTCAGTGAGCGTTAACCGGGTTGGACAAGTTAACCGTGTCATTTGTTTGCTTGAATCTCAAGAAGCCCTTTAGACGATTTTCGTAAGTGGACCTCCATGAGATTAATATTATTATGGATTGAATAGGATACGTTACATTGAAAATATGATTACACAAGAAACGAGGACCTCTTTTTAGCACTAAGTCTGGCGGTTTTGCAAATGGAGGACATATTTTTACGAAGTCTGGTAATATTTTTATTATAAATGAAATGATTATATACTGATGGTATTGGTCACTGGCGGACGAGCCAAACCTCTAAAGGGAGGGGAATTTCGCCAAAGAAAGGGAATTGGCTGAAAATAGGTCATTTTACCTACACCACAGCCCAGAGGGAACAAATTCTACTTTTTGAAATCGCCAAAGAGGGGGGAATTCCACTTTTCCCTCCCCTTGTCGTCCGCTAGTGGTATTGGTGACAGTCAGCATCTTGAGAAGGAACTAGAATCATCAGCGTTTTGGTGTAACCTTGTTTGAAAATGAAAAAGACTCGACGAGTCACAGAATACGAACACACACGAAAGATACCAAAATGATATTTTTGTGCGATTTTAGCCGGCGTGTTTTTGATCGAAATTGTATAATATTTTTCTATATTTGAATTTGTGATTTCCATGAAATTACCAATTGTGTGTTTTCTATTCTTCTTCTACAACTACAATCATTATTGAATGTTGTATATAAATACTGTTGATATTTTCATAATATGTTATGCAAACCCCCTCGAATCAAGGCGGTGTACTACATGTAACCGTTCATTTTTACTGGTGGTTCAACTGTTTTTTTCTTCTAATTTGATCAATTTTTTCATGGGCAAATTGTAAAAAATGCTTCTTCTCTGTAAATAAATAATGCAACGTTACGTACCATATTATTGTTATTATGTTATATATTCGTGTGATCGTATCATTTCGTAATAATAACTAATCCTGGTGTTAATCCTATCCTAATGTTCGGGTTATGATGGTGATTTTGAACAAAATTGTGTATTTTACTGTTTTATGATTTTCTATTGAAAATACCGTTTTGGCAGATCAATACAAGCTGGTTTTGTTTTCTCACTATTATAATTGCTGCCATGCCAGAGTTCAGAACAAATTACTCTATAGATTTCTCTTACCCAAGTCACCAGGTTCACCCAAGTCGATGGAATGTCACTTTTTGTCATGTTTTTTTGTTTTCCTCCAATAATCATCAATGCGAATTCTTGTCTCTGTAAATTTATTATAGAAGTTTGATCTGTCCGCTTATGAAATCACTGTATTCTGTACTATTTTCTGCAGTTCACATGTGGTAGTTTCATAATGATTAGCAACGATTTCCATGATTATCCATGAGCCTTGGAAATTGACATTGATTTCTGTAATAGTTTTTTTCCTGTGTTTATAATAATCGTAAGTTACCTCCGTGCTCGATTTGAACTCGATATTTATGGAAATCGTCAGTTTTCTTTTTCTTAACTAAGTTATAGCTTAGTTAACTTAACAGCTGCTCTGTCGCTGATGTCATGATTCTAATTGCGAAATAACTCACATACGTCTATTGCCAACAATTTTCTATGTTTTTTGTCATATTATCACTAAAGTGAGATTTTTTCATAATATCAATATAGTTTGTCCGAGAAAATAAATAGAAAGCAACATACAACGTGTATGTTATCAGTATAATAATTATTTTGGTGTCGGTTTTATTTGTATTATGCGTCATTCAAGCGTTTGTGGCGTTGCTCTGATATATTTAAATGGTGTTTCATAAATGTTGTATTGAATTTTCATGCTATACCATTTATTATTTGGTGAGGATACTTTTTTGAGAGGTCGTTAGATCTGTTTCTGACGTGCTTTCAGCGGATTTTTTACATGAGTGATGAGATTTTCTTCGAAATGATGAAATTCCACACTAATTTTAGGAAATTTGGAAAAAATCTCTAAGTAAGAGTATACTGCGGTACCAGTGAACGAGAAGGGGAGAGAAAGGCGGAATTTCCCCTTTTTGGCGAATTCCTATTTTCCAATTTTATTGTTTTTCCACGCCATAATAGCAATGAGGAATACCAAATCACAAAGTGAAATAACGGTATAATCGAATCTAATCGAAGCGAATCTAAAAAGTGCAGTTTGTTTCCTAAAGTGTAGGTAAAATAGCCTCAAAACTGCCAAGTCTTCCCTCTTTGACAAAATTCCTCTCCGTTTGGAGGTTTGGCTCGTTCATTAATGGAATACACTGCGAGATAGTAGTTTATAAATCTGCAGAGCGTATCTGAACCTCTATATGAAGACATTTCAATTGTACGTACACAAGTGAACTTGCGTCGTTATGTTGTGATAACTTTCGATTACTACAGCGTTAATATAACATTAATTCGTTAACTGTTGCATGCGCATCTGTCCTATTCCTATGTAACTGTTCAGTATCATTTGAAATGCGCATGTGAAAAGTAGTTGCTTTACTATTCAAGCGACGCTGAACTGTTTAGTACGAAAGTATCGCCTTTTCAGTAAGGTTTAGCTGGGTCAACATTTCTTGTTTTATCAAGAAACCACATGCATAAAAAAATCGAGCATTGTCAGTATGTTATAGAAATGGTATGTAAAAAAATAAGTCTCAGAATTTTGAACTCGCGCCAAAACCAATTTTCGTGAGTAGTTCTGTTTTCCAGACCTGCCGTTATGGCGTATAATCATGACGATCAGCGGCCGCGGAGTCGTCACGAAGCGCCGGCAATGCCCGAGCAGGCCAACGTACATCCACATCACTACCACGAACCACAGAACAGGATACAACGGTTAGGTGATCGATCGGATTTGTGGTCAGGTACGGTAAGGACTGGTGGGTATCAAGCAGAGCAAGTCATTTTACATGCCCCTTCGTTGCGATTGTGGCACTGATTTTACAAGTTCAGTTCACTACTTGTTGCATGTTTCATTTGAAAATACGGTTTCAGTCAATTCTGAAGACTTAATTTGAACGGAACCGAATGGATGTTATTCACTCAAAATTTCAATCCAAGAACAGACTGTATCACCTAATTCTGTAGAAAGTCAATTTTATTTGGGATTCAGTCAATTGTAAGCAAACGGTCTCGGAATAAGTGTCAAGTTTTTTGTAACATTTTTGGGTACGCTCTTCGAATTCGCTCGACGCTGAAAATCTCATACACAACGATGGCTGTTTCTGTATTTCTCGTTATCTACTTTTTCACTCACTTGCAGCAACGAGAACTCGTGTCTTCTATGGCTCGAACGACACCTGCCATGTACATACATGAATCCACTGGAACTGCTCAACATTGTTGGACCATTGTACGTGATTTTCGTCATGGCCGCCCTCTTCACAGCCAACGCCTGGTTCACATGTCCCAAACTCTACGGCCAGGAGACGTGCGATTCGTTCTATATACCATTGGGGTATCTCGTGATGGGTCAAGTCGTCGCCAACTATGCCTGCTTTCGGTATTATAGGTGGGTTTTTTAGATTGAGAATTCCACGCTATTTACTATATTATATGCTTGAAAATTTATTTCAAGATTCCATTGGTTTACAAACACTCCAACTTGTCTCATGAATGTATGAAAAACTATCGCCTGGCCTATTTTATAGCATACAGTTGATGAGTTTACTTCGAGGTAAATGGTTCATAATCTGAATAAGCTACAATTTATGTTCTTTATTAGAATCCCGAAGAGAATAAATGGTTTTCAATTAAATCAGATCAGTGAATGCAACACTCAGTGAACGAAGTTCCCCACACTCGGTCAATCAATCATCTTCACCGTCAATTTATCAAGCAGTATTTCAGTAAAACCGGTAATCATTCAGTTATCGATTATATGATAGGATTAGGAAACAAATACTATTTGATAATGATAACTTCTTGTTTTTTTGTATCGGCTTTTTTCAATTTTCTAAAATTTTCTAGCCGGCGCAACAAAATCAGCAACATCATTCCCGGCAAACTATCGGGTGCCGAAGACAACGAGACGGCATCTTATACCAAGTTCTGCGTGCCGTTAGTGGAAGATTCTGTTTTATTTTGAAACCAATTTTTTTTCTATTTTCGTATTGGTTCGTTAGATAGCCAGTTCATTTCAATTCAATATGGTCGGATCGGTTGAGCACGATTATGTGGATAGTGTTCTCCAATTTACTTGCTAAAGTCAAAATTTAATCAGTATCAGCTTATTATCCGAGATTGAGACGAAATAACAGCCGGAGAGTTCACAAATTCATGTAATAAATTTTAGTGTTTATTATTTTATGTTGCAGTTGCAACGAAGTCGTGCCATTGAAGAGTCATCACTGCCCGTTCTGCAAGTACTGTATACTGCGCAAGGATCACCACTGTGTTATACTCAATGGCTGTGTCGGGTTCGGCAATCAACGATACTTCATCACATTCCTGTGGTGGTTGGTTTTTTAAGATATATTTATTATCATTTCTTTTGTTTGTTTGGTTTGTCATGCTTACCCCGAAAAACCTTCGGTAACGTATTGACTTGGAGGTATCTAAACTGACAATCATTGAAAAAATCACAAAAATAAAACGTTCATGTTCTCTTAAAGATTTTTTTGCTTATTTTGAATTAGTTATCTTAAAAATTAAAGGACTTCAATCGGCGCCGCCTTTGGTACCGTACTTACTTGGCGGTATCTGAATCAGTTCTACAAGCCGTTCTTCCCGTGGGGCTGGTTGGACTACATTGCTCCCGTCGCGTTGCAGAAATTCGTCTTTGCCCAACACTGTACCTTACTCGATCTGGCCCTGTTGGTTGTTGTTGTTGTAGTTGTTAATGTTGTTGTTTTTGTTGTTGTTGTTGTTGTTGTTGCTGTTGTTGTTGTTGTTGTTGTTGTTGTTGCTGTTATCAAAAATGCATACTCGTTAACACGTACTATGAACCAGACGAAAAGTTGGCACACTGTCCAAAAGTGTTTTGTGAGAAACAGATATTTTCTTGAAAATTTGAACTCGCGCCAGAATCTGTTTTGAATTCAAATCGTCGCCATACACTTCTGAGTAATAAAAATCACCGAATAGTCCCGATTATAGTCTCCTTGTTGCTGATGTTGTTGTGGTGGTGACACTGTAGTACTGACACGGTATTTTTTACAAGTGTTGTTGTTGTTGTTGTTTTGTTGTTGTTGTTGTTGTTGTTGTTGTTGTTATTTTGTATGTTTATTTCAGATGTTTGCTGTTTTCATTCGGATTCGCATCAATCTTTGCATCACTTGGCTTCTGTCTGACACAGCTTTATTTTGTTATGACCGGTACAACTATGTATGAGGTTGGACATTCTTCTTCTTGTTGTTGCTGTTTTTGTTGTTGTTGTTGTTATTATTATTATTGTTGAACGCTTGATTCGTATACATGTACACTAGCTCAGTCACTGGTGCGGTACTCACCCCAACACAGTCCATAAACCGTTACACAATAACCATTTCACAAATAGAACTCTGACTGGCTCGCTCACACTATCACTCACTCACCCACTCACTTACTCACTCACTTACTCACTCACTCAATCACTCCACGATTCAGTGTGCCCATAGAGTCGAGAAGCGTGCTAAAGATCTTTCCATGCGTTACCCATGTACAGACGTACGTGTTACCGTGCCCAAAGAACTGTTTCTAAAAGACGACCACTTATCACGAAAGTCCTTCATTATTGGGAAATTAATGCTCCTTAGAAAGAAAGTGGCGTTTATGCAGGAATTATTCGGCTTCGGCAATGTTGGTAGATTCACTAAGCCAAACCTCCAAAGGGAGGGGAAAATCTTATCAAAGGGGAGGGGTATTAACAGAAATTAGCCTATTTTTCCTACACATTGAGGAACGAATTTTACTATTTCAAACCGCCAAAGAGAGCGTAATTCCAGTTTTCCCTCCTCTTCTCGTCCGCTTGTTGTAGATTTATCTAGTTTGGGCAAAGGTAGCCCGTGTTTTGAACTAACTGTTTTCAATTAGACAATCGCTTACTAACTCACTCACTGCACTCACTCACTCACTCACTCACTCACTCACTCACTCACACACTCACTCACTTACAGACAGGCAAACGCATGTCGGAGAAGGACTACGTCGCGCCGACGACAATGAACCACGAAGTCGACGGGTACATGGCACGACTTCGGGCGACTTTCGGCGACTTCTGGCTACTGAACTTCCTGATTCCGTGCGTCTGGTGGCCGAATCAATTACCGAAGTCGTATCAGTTGAAACTGCAGAATTACTACCTGAAGGAGATGTAACACCTTTCTTTTATTTCCATCTTCTTCTACCCTAACTTAAATATTTTTGCTTATTAAACTTAAACTTTATTTCATTGTATCAGCAATTGTAGCACGTTATGCTTCGCTAACTTTATAGTCTTTTTTCGTGCTCTGACGTCTGTATCTTATGCACTAAATAAAAAGTTGATAATGATGAATGCGGTGGAGACGAGAAGGAGAGGGAAAAATGAATTCCCCGTTCTTTGGCGGATTTTAAGCACATTTTTTTTCTTAAGATGTGGGTAAAATGGTCTGAAAGCTGCTGTTTCCTCCCTTTTTGGCGAAATTCCCCTCCCTTTTGAGGTTCAGCTCGTCCGCCAGTGGGTGGAGAAGAAACCTGATATTTCAGATATGAAATTTCATCAAACTGTAAATGTAACTTGTGAAAATCGATAGAATGTTGGATGTACCGATTTTCAGAAGTTGCATTCTGTGTACCATTGTTTGTAACTCGTATCTTTTATTACTACTTTTGCATTTACCATTTCCCTGTTGTCCACAGCTTTTTCTGTATTGAATGTTTATATTTGACTTGGTGATGTTCATGCCTTTATCATTGCTTCTGTTCTGTTTTCATTCATTGCATTGCAGTTTCTAGTTGTTAAAGTCATTTATTTTTTTTTGGCAAATCCGAAATCACAAAAGGAATCTTGCGACTTTCTTGTAAGATACTTAATTTTATCCTACTGGTTCTCAAGGCGAAGATAATGGAAAAGGTTTTCTCGTTTTTGCATACGATACTAGTCATTTACTTTTAGCAAAAGCAGCCATTCTATAGTTTTTTATAAACATTCGTTTGAAGAAATTCAGTCGTCTTAAAAATTGTTGAGGGTATTTATTGTTATACCGAGTGATAAATTCTCTTTCGGCTGTTTTTTCGCGATAACTACACCTTAAACAATTTTTATTTAATGACTAATGTTTACCGAATTTCCTGACATAGTTCACAAGATGTCTCCGAATAAATCACAACGGAAATTCAAATCTTCTCCAGACAATGCTACGCAACTCAATGATAATACACGTATGCCTTGTATTTACTGTCGGTTCGAAATAATGAAATATGTGATAAAAACCGATACTTTTTTTATTTGGAAGGTTTATTTCCTGGTTCAGCGGTCGTTTTTAGTACCTGTCTATAAATATATTTTATTTTAATAAGATAAATGTTTATTTTTTATTTTTATTGGTAATCCTTCTTACAATTTGTGTCAAAGAATTATATTTTATCTATCTTCTGTTGTTAAAGTATTGTGACAGAATTCTTATATCCGCTTTCTACCCCTCGTTTATTCAGAGTTTTTTATACCAATTATCTGCTTTATGTATATTTCATGTTATTTTCTTCTTCATTTATACTGTGTCGATTTATTTATGTGAATCAAAAATGAAATTTATTCTATGGAAACTCGGTTCCAATCCAATATATTTTATATTCAAGCTTGAAACTAACATGGAGAAACATGAGTTAAATGAATGAAGTCACTGAAAATGTTATCGGGTTTTTTTAATAGTGTTCCTCCCACAAAATTTGTCTCGTATCTTTCGAAAATGTCAAAGACTAGAATGTCCAAAGATTTTACTCTACAAAATTCAAATACGGTCGAATAAATTTCTACCAAGGGCTAATAATTATGGGCTTTTGAGTCTAATCCCCCGACATAAAAAATGCTTCATAAAGAACGCTATAAACTAATTAATTTTTTTCTTTTCAAAAGGTTTTACTCCACAAAGTGCAAACGAAGTCAACGCGCCTTCTTTCAATTCCAACATTGTAACACTCTATTTTTACTTACACATCTACATTCTGACTTTGGTCATCATCACCACTTCCTCTCACACCTCAACACTGATTCAACAACAACTCACTCAACCTCAAGCTGTATCTGCGATCTTTCACAGACTCTGAACTTTGGTATAAAGTTTGTTCAAAGGTTTCACTCTAAAAGAAACGGCGAATTTCGCTCATTGGATTTATCCACTCACCACTAGCGGACGAGAAAGAGTGGGAAACGTGGAATTCCCCCCTTTTTGGCGTTTTCAGAACAAAAGAAAATTGTCACTGAGGTGTAGGAAAAATTACTTGAAAACTGCCAATTCCCCCTCTTTGATGAAATTCGCCTTCCTTTGGAAGATTAGCTCGTCCGCCACTCCTTCAGTCCGCTCTCACTAAAGTCTGGTCACAGTTTCTCGTTACTCCGAAGTTTTTACCGTAATCCTTTTGGCGCGCAATCAAATTTCGGCGCGCGTTGAAACTTATTCAAAATTTTTAGCTGTTCACACTTCTTTTGTATAACATAATATTAAACATGCCCAACTTGTTAATTGTTCAGTATAAGGTTTTCAGAAAAATAATTAGTAACAAGATACCCTGACCTGCTTTTACTCCATTCAACGAACCACTTCAGAAACTTATTGAAAATAACTCACTCCGCCACCAATGTGCTCACTGATTTAACGCTCACGCAATAACTCATCGAACTCACTAAATAACGTACATGGTTGCTCACTGAATTCACCCGCTCACGCACTTAATGCTTTACTCACGCACTCATTGCTCACTACTCATCAGCTCAATCACTAAATGCTCACTCACTCATTTCACCCTCACTCACCTGTTCACTCACTCACTTGCTCACTAACTTACTTGCTCACTCACTCACTCCCTGACTAACTCACTGCTCACCGAGTAACTCATACACCTACTCACTCAGTACACGATGCCCTCCATCAAACAATCGAGACATGCCAGCAAGAAACGCAGTAAGAGTCAACCCTCTAAAAAGAAGCCCGGCTCGCGAAATAAGTCCCTTGGTCGGTCATTTTTACTTTACTCACTCAATAACACATTTTTAATCATTCACTCACTTATTCATTGGCGCACTCGCTCACTCACTCACTCACTCACTCACTCACTCACTCACTTAGACACTCGTCAACAAAACCCATGTGAGCATGATATGCAGCCGATGCCGATCCGATCTCAATCCGCCGATGGTTAATGTTGTTGTTGTTGTTGTTGTTGTTGTTGTTGTTGTTGTTGTTGTTGTTGTTGTTGTTGTTGTTGTTGTTGTTGTTGTTGTTGTTGTTATTGTTGTTGTTGTTGTTGTTATTGTTGTTGTTGTTGTTGTTGTTGTTGTTGTTGTTGTTGTTGTTGTTGTTGTTGTTGTTGTTGTTGTTGATGTTGTTTGTGGTTGTTTGTTGATGTTGTTGTTGTTGTTGTTGTTGTTGTTGTTGTTGTTGTTCTTGTTCTTGTTATTGTTGTTGTTGTTGTTAATTGGGCTCACGAAACTTCAGCCAGAGGTGATGGTAAAATCAGGCAAAGTCGCTGCCGTTGCAGCCAGCGTGCTTCGGTTGATAACTCACTCAGAAACTATCTCATTCACTCACGCACTCACTTACTCACCTCACTTATTCACTTGATTACTCACTCACTGACTCACTGACTCCCTCACTCACTCACTCGCTCACTCACTCTAGGTGCTCCGTCAGTTCGTGATTGACATTCACGATATTTTGGCCGAGTTTATCTTCACCGCCGAACAACAGACACCCGAGTGGAAAACTGAGGATATGATTGAGCCTCATCTGGTGCTGCAACGACTGATTGAGACGATGAAGAATCTTCACGGTGAGCGCACGGGAGCACCGTTGAATATGGTGAGTGAGGTGAGGTGAGATGAGGTGAGGTGAGGTGAGGTGAGGTGAGGTGAGGTGAGGTGAGGTGAGGTGAGGTGAGGTGAGGTGAGGTGAGGTGAGGTGAGGTGAGGTGAGGTGAGGTGAGGTGAGGTGAGGTGAGGTGAGGTGAGGTGAGGTGAGGTGAGGTGAGGTGAGTGAGTGAAATAGTGAGTGAGTGAGTGAGTGCATGTTTTTTCAGTCATTCAACACGATGATAACCACGGCATCTTCACTTCCCGTGAGCGTGTCACGTAATCACGATTCCTTGACTCACGCCCAAGCCACTCTATTGCTGAGCAAACAACTTTTGAAAGCGGAGGAAGCCCTACACGTCATCTGTGAACAGGTTAACAGACAGACAGACAGACAGACAGACAGACAGACAGACAGACAGACAGACAGACAGACAGACAGACAGACAGACAGACAGACAGACAGACAGACAGACAGACAGACAGACAGACAGACAGACAGACAGACAGACAGACAGACAGACAGACAGACAGACAGACAGACAGACAGACAGACAGACAGACAGACAGACAGACAGACAGACAGACAGACAGACAGACAGACAGACAGACAGACAGACAGACAGACAGACAGAAAGTGATTCAGGCGGAAAAAGCCCGCAAAGCAAAGAAAGGCATAAACTCATCCATGGCTGGTACAAGTATGGGAGACGCACGATACAAACAACATCAGCTGGATCAAGTACGTAGCTCACTCACTAACTCACTCACTCACTCACTCACTCACTCACTCACTCACTCACTCACTCACTCACTCACTCACTTACTCACTCACTCACTCACTCACTCACTCACTCACTCACTAACTCACTCACTCACTCACTCACTCATTCACTCACCCACTCACTCACTCACTCACTCATTCACTGAGTCAGTCACTCACTCAAAAACTATCCCTTTGCAGTTGAAAGTGCAGTGGAGCAATGCCAACTTTCGTCTGTAGCACCATCCAACCGTCAGTTTGAAAAATTGCTCAGTGTCTAACTCTTCCTATTTCACTCACTCACTCACTCCTTCACTCACTCACTCACTCACTCACTCACTCACTCACTCACTCACTCACTCACTCACTCACTCACTCACTCACTCACTCATTCACTCACTCACTCACTCACTCACTCACTCACTCACTCACTCACTCACTCACTCACTCACTCACTCACTCACTCACTCACTCACTCAGGCATTGGGTCACTACTCATAAACTCACTTACTCACTCGTTCACTCACTCACACACTCACTTACTCGCGTGCTCACTCACTCATTCACTCACTGGATCACCTTCTCATTTCAGTTTCTCACAGTAGTGCGACGGTTGAAGAGAAAGCATATGCAGGATTCGACCCATACGCTGGTCAGCACTCACTCACTCACTCACTCACTCACTCACTCACTCACTCACTCACTCACTCACTCACTCACTCACTCACTCACTCACTCACTCACTCACTCACTCACTCACTCACTCACTCACTCACTCACTCACTCACTCACTCACTCACTCACTCACTCACTCACTCACTCACTCACTCACTCACTCAGTTACTCACTGACTAACCATTTTTTTTCTTACCAGTGCAACTTAAAAGTGCAACATTTGAAGGTGGAAACTTACCACCGGTCGCACCAGTCGACGGTCAGTTTGCAAATATCGCTTGTTTGCTCACTCACTCACCATCTCGCTCACTCACTCACTCCCGCACTCACTCACTCGCTCACTCATTCACTCACTCACTCACTCACTCACTCACTCACTCACTGACTCCCTCAGTAACTGACGATTTCAGCTAGCGTCACGTTGAAACCCGGTGTTATGACTCCCAACGGTTATTGGGTGTCTTATCTGCACAAATTATAAAAGTGTTCAATTTACCTCTGCTTTTTCATTGACCCAGTCGCTATTTCACTCAAAAACTATGTCATACCTTT
>OZ038447.1:23809094-23854094 GCA_964036265.1 Daptonema setosum | reverse complement strand
ATTGAACGTGTCCCAGTCAATTTGCGCCACATTTATTGAATAAGCGTTCTTCTTTCCTTTGCGGGTTTTTTCCTCGATTACGGAAGTAAAGCTAGCCAACCTTGCGACTGGTATGTTGTTTCTGCAAGCAAAACTATTGCCGAAAACGTCTGATAATGAAACATCTCTAGCCTCAACTTAACTCGTTTGACACCATAGCTTAACACAGTATAGCATGAAGTGACGATGATTAATGGGCGTGTTAACACTGATTGACTGATGTTTCATTATCAGACGTTCAGGGCGAGATTTCTGCTTGCAGAAACAACATACGGGCTTTGCGTTTCTAGTTTTTTGATATAACTTTTTTCTTGTGGCTCTCAAAAATTTATAAATAAATCTGTAATTAAAAAAAAATTCTGATCAAAACTCAAAGTTACAGTTGCCGGATTTTCAGTTGCCATCAGAAGCGATATGCAAGTTCTGTAAAAAGGCCACATTCATATTCATTCCTTTCATTCATATTCACTCCTTTTCATATAGCGGATGCATTACTTCGGCGTGACCTTTCAGACATTCCAACATCTAGGATATACTAGCGGACGAGAAGGGGAGGGAAAAGTGAAATCACCCCTCTTTGGTGATTCAAAAAGTGCACGTTCTTCTCTTAGGTGTCGGTAAAATAGCCGGAAAACTGCAAATTTCCCCCTCTTTGACAAATTTCCCCTCCCTTTGAAAGTTTGGCTCCTCCGTCAGTACTTGGATATAATGTTCTTCCGATGTGAAAGAAAAACAGAACTCATCAAGAGCGGCAGCGCATCCAAGTTCAAATAGATATATACGTGATGACGGCTATTCTTACGACAGTTGAACTTTTTTTCTTGTAAATAGGTAGCGCGTACGGATTTTATTTTGGCGCGAATTCAAATGTTTTTGAAATTCTCAAAAGTTTTTGGGTCGATGACCTCGGTTCACATTAATTTAGTGACTTTTTGGAAAGTTTTATTTCAGATTCGAGTTCTCCATCAAATTTGGAGCCTGCATGAATTTTTCGAGCATGGAAGTCAACCGATTTGCAATTGTTTTAATTTCATCAAGAAACGGGAAGAATAAAACGAAACCGTTGAAACCGTGAAGTACGAAGATGAAAAAATTAATGCAGGCCCCAAATTTGATGGAAAATCCGAATATGAAATAAAATTGTCAAAAATGTCACTAAATTAATGTGAACCAAAATCACCAACCCAAAAAACTTCTGAAAAAGAGAAAAAAATTTCAATTCGCGCCAAAATAAAATCCGTACGTGCGGTGCGACCTATTTACAAGAAAAAAAGTTCAACTGTCGTAAGAATAGCAGTCATCACGTATAGTTGAACTTTTTGGTTACGACTTTTTTCGTGAACCGCCATTTTCGGGGTGAGGGAAAGGTTTTACACAGTAAAAAGTTCCCAGAAACAGTCGTAACCAAAAAATTCGTCTTTACATATGTACATATCTCTCGAATTCTTTTGAGACATAATTTTTTCGGCATAAATATTTTCCACTATCATTCTGTTATAGGATTTTATCATTCGTGAAAGCACGGCAATTATCTTTGTTAAAACTTTTCCGATGTGTGTACAATTTGCAATGATATCAGTTTGGGAATCCTATAGCCTAGTCGAGGTATCTTGTTATCGAAATAATTTTAATATTTTCGTTACCAATAATGCAAAAAATCAGACGCAGTTTGAGTTTTGAAAGGCAGGAATTCGTTGACAGACTGTACATAACATCGTTCTTGAGTGACATTCAAAGACCCATTTGAGATGCTTGTGAGCACTAACGGGCGAGAAGGGGTGGGAAAAGTGGAATTCCCCCCTCTTTAACGTTTTCAAAATGTGGAATTTGTTCCCTAAGATGTAGGTAAATTGTAGTGAAGACTACCAATCCCCCCCCCTCTTTGAGGAAATTCCACTCCCTTAGGATTAGCTCGTCGGATATATAATTCTACATACATATGTATGTATGTAGCTTATTTAAAGTCTATTTCTAATTTATTTTCTCGTCGAAGCAGTGTACTTTTTAATTCGTAAGTTGCAAAACCGATTATACGCAAGTCAACCGTATGAAGTTTGAAATCTGAATTTTGTACATAAACAGGCTCACCATGATCACTGGCGGACGAGTTAGCCCTTCAAAGGTAGATGATTTTGATATAGAAGAAGGAATAGGTAAATTTGAGGCTACTTTACTTACACCTTAGGGAACAAACTGCCTTTTCCCAACTCGCCAATGAGGGGGAATTTCACTTTTCCCTCCCGCTGTTGACCATAATCAAGCACCCATTGTCGTAGGCTTCAACGAAATAGAATTGAACCGCTACTCTCCCTGGTCCATGAAATCTCTGGGTTTACTAAAAGGCGGATGTGATTTGGGAGATTCGGATGTGGTTAGACCCTGTGAATGGAAACAAGTTCCGTGTGAATTTTTAGTCCGTTAACCCCCGATAACCTATCATGGGGCTGGATGTTATTACCGCGAAGCGGAGGTTTTTTACATTGAGTTCGCGAGCCATCCGCCTTTCGGGAAATTTCTGAAATCCCATCAAGTTTGTTTGTCGAGTACCCAGCTGCTACTGTAGATGAACCATAACATTGCACATGTACTGTGTAAATAAATTTTTTACTTGGTTTTTTACTTGGTAAACTTTTTACTTACTTTTCTACTTAGTTTTTGCTTAAATAGAAACAACCTCAGTGAATTCTGGATGAGATTTTTTTCATATACTTAAGTTCTGGGTTAATTTAGGCGACATTTGCAATCTCGAGCATAGCACATGTACAGGATGTCCCAGCGATGTTTTTCAACGTTTTAGATTCTGACCTAAAATCTCACAAGTTCATAGAGCAGGTTTCACCTAACATTAAAAGTTTTCAATAGCTCAACCACAAGAAGTTTGTCGAAATTTATGTGGGACGCCCTAAATTTAATTTAAAAAAAACAAGTGGAGCCTGGATGTGCAATTTTTACATGCAAGTTCCGGGATAAATTAAGTGTGTTTGCCAATCTCCATGATCAATACAATAACATATGTATAGCTATGGCGTATCCAGGGTTTGTTGTTAGCCAAAATGTTTTTGGCGCGCAATTTAAATTCAAATCTGCTTTTGGCGCGCGTTCAAAATTTCAAGAAATTAAACATTTTTCACTCAACATTTGGACAACATGCAAAAACTGCGCTTAATTCATTGCTGCTGTGCGTAACGGCCGGGTTCATAGAAATATTTCTGATAAGGGCGCGTTCAGAGTTGTCTCAAGAACTTTATTTGTAACACTTTCGTAACTCATAAAAGCAAGTTTTGATCCAACCAAATGTTTCAAACATTTTTATCGGGAACAAATTTTTTCATGTGTACCGAAAGGTTTACAAATAAAAGGCTTGAGACTTTCTCAAGACAACTCTGAACGCGCCCTAACAAGATATCTTAACCATGATCAGTATGTAAATAGAAAAGGTCTAAGTGGGTTCCGGTTGTGGAACTTTTCATGCATTTATGTTCTGGGATAATTTAGGTACTATATCAATGTTTGATGGTAAGGAAGCTGTTTTGAAAGTTCACCTTATTTGGACTTTATATTTTATCTTTTTTTTCTCAAAAGTTTGAAAGCGCGCCAAAAACATATTTGAATTCGAATCGCGCGCCAAGATATTTTCTAAATACCGAGCAATTTTCGATAGACTTCAGAGTGAACCTAATGCACTTTCAAGCTTGATCACAGTTATTACTTATTATTTTTGCGGACGTTTATATCCGACCCAATTATTAGTGGAACAATTCGGTCTTGATTGCATATGGCACATCAAATATATGAAGAATGACTCATATCCATATACTGTATGCCTTCCACTGGCGGACGAATCAAACCTCCATAGAGAGGGGATTTTTTTTCAAAAAGAAGGGGGAAAAGACAGAAATTGGGTCATTTTACCTTCATCTTAAAGGAAAAAACTCTACTGTTTGAAACCGTCAGAGAGAGGGGATTTTCACTGTTCTATTGCACTAATGATGCCTTTATATATTTATCCGGTCTAGTTTTCTTTGCTGATTAATATAGCTTGTTCAGGGTTTCACGTTATCAAAACAATTATTTAGATAATAATAAGTTAGACAGTTACTGCTTTTTATGCAAAAATAAATTTTGAAGATTAATTCGTCGGTCATTCTCAATCTCATATATCTTTATAAATATGAACCTGTATATGCAATTAATTTGTCGCGTGTCTATTCCTGTCGCCTGCTGACTAATCTTGTCATCTGTATATTCTTATGTCGTTTGTCTAGCCGAATGGTTAGGGTGCCTGACTCGGCGTCCCGAGGTACCCGTATCGAAACCTGTCGGGAAACAGAGATATCGACGCTCTGCGCTGGGGTCTTTGCCATTGCGCGCACCCGTTCGTATACCGTATCCGGGGTTTCTTGTTAGCCAAAACCTTTTTGGCGCGCAATTTGAATTCAATTCTGTTTAAAAAATTTCGAGAAGTATATATTTTTTCACATAAAATTTAGACAACATACGACACATGCGAAACCGACCCGACCAATTTTGGTAACAAGAAACCCGAAACCCGAAACCCGAAACTCGAAACCCGAAACCCGCAACCCGAAACCCGTTGTCCAGATGGCATGTGGAAATTTTTCCGAAACTTTATACTTTTCGAGTAACAAGAATACTTAGATAGGCTATAACGTATGAATCATCTTTATCAGATATAATTTTTCAAATACATTAGCAAAAGTAATAGCATATGTATTATAAAAGATTAAGAGACCCTCATTGCATGTATGCATCATCAAAACTATTATCAAACATTACTCGAAATTAAACACTACATTAATCAAATGGTAGTGCTTTCCAATTGTGAATCTTTTTTACATTCGCGTGATTTAACATCCCTAAAAATAACGAACAACTTCCATTTCAGATAAGATTCTTCAAGTTTTCTACATCCTTTGAGTTAACAATACAATTATTAGACAACATCAAACAACGACAACAAATTAACAACAACAACAACAACAACAACAACAACAACAACAACAACAACAACAACAACAACAACAACAACAACAACAACAACAACAACAACAACAGCAACAACAACAACAACAACAACAACAACAAAAAAAATACATTATCACCAAAAAATATCGAAATGTCGTTCAAAATTCGCTGGAAAATAACGAAAGACGATGAAAACGCGGTCGCCAAAGAGCGCAGCGACAGAAGAACGAAATCACAATCGCTGAGGATACATCGCAAGTAAGTTAAATGTTTTAATAAATAATTAAAATTATAAGTTTATTATTATATTTTTTTATTGTTATAGTAGTTATTATATAGCAATATCAATTGAGTAGGAAAATGAGCTTGAACGGGTGATTCTTCGATTACTCCGCGAGATTACTCCGTTTTAAGATTTTTACGCCCACGCACTAATGTGAGGCGGTGGATGAAAAAAAACTTAATATAGAATGTGAAATTTATTTGAGGTTTTTCTTCAAATCATCGGAAAGTCAATTTTTCAAATTATCGGAAAACGCTATATACAGGGTGTCCCATCCTTTTGTCCCGATGTTGACGGCACCGAATTTGAGTTGTACTGAACTAATGTGGCTGAAATTTTTTTCTGGAATAGAGAAGGCTTTGGCAATTTGTTTGATATCTACCAGAAGTTTATCAGACGTCTGTAGCAAATTTTACAAGCCATCGAAAAATACGCCAATTTTGGCCAATATTTTTTTCATTATTTTTTCTCTCGAGCAAGAGACATAACGGAATAGCATCAATCACAAAGCACCGTGAACAGAAAATCATAGGTAATAACCACATGAAAAAAATAACCCGACTTGTTAACTTCTCGACTTGGTTACCACTGAGATCTCGGCATCGCCCCCATCGACGAGGAACAGCTTTCAGGACTGCATGGCGTGTGTCCACAAAGAGGGCACCAATCTCTTCAGTGATAGAAAGACGTAATTGGTCCGAAATCTCGGGACTTCTTGCGTACATGCACTCCTTTAAATCACCAACAACCAGAAGTCCATCGAACCAGATCTGGTGACCACCCAAGATTGGCTCGACGAGATTTTTCCGGGCTCTTGAGTCAACAGAGGAGGACTACTCCATTGGCCTGCCTGGTCACCAGATCTGACCCCACTGCACTTTTGGTTGTCGGGTGATTTGAAGAGCGCATATACGCGAGGAATTCCGAGAACTTGAGCCAGTGACGTATCTTTATCACTGAAGAGATTGCTGCCATTTCTGTGGACTTACGCCATACAGCTCTGAAAGCTGTGCCTCGTCGATGGGAACGATGCCGAGATCTCGGTGGTACCCAAGTGGAGAAGTTAACAAGTTGGGTTATTTTCATTTTTTCTTTTTATGTGGTTATTACTCATGATATTCTGTTCACGGTGCCTTGTGATTGATGCTATTTCGTTATGTCTCTTGCTCGAGAAATAAAAAAAATTATGAAAAAATATTGACCAAAATTGGCATTATTTTCGATGGCTTGTAAAATTTGCTACAGACATCGAATAAACTTCTGGTAGGTATCAAACAAATTGCCAAAGCCTTCTCTATACCACAAAAAAATTTCAGCCATATTAGTTCAGTACAACTCAAATGCGAAGCCGTCAACATCGGGACAAAAGGATGGGACACCCTGTACTGTACTTGAGAGCAGTCAACGTGTTAAAAAATTTCATCCCACATAACTTGCAGTCAAGTTATGAAAACTATGTACAAGTTCCGAAGTCATTGCATCTGTGCTAAAGGGTTTAGTGAAATGTTATTCAGTAACAGAAAACCCATGAACAAGCCGCACTAAAAGCATGAACAATTTTTTGTTTTTTTTTAATGCAAAGTTTGCGTGCTCTAACATTTGTTGTCATTAGCAACTATAACACCTCCAACCTTGGAGGATACATATATAAACATGCATAATTACACATACTTGTTGTGACATCAGGCCCTGATGATCAGGGAATAAGCTATAACTGAGGTTCGAATATTTCGCGACAAAGGCGACAAACTCACGGTTTTTTTAATTAAAAACTCTTGCCACACACTTCAAAATGAAAATTTGAAATTAAAGTGCTTGGTAAAAATGTTACAAAAAACAAACAAAAAATAGTGTGCTTGAAATTTGTCCCGACAATGTTCTGAAAAACTTTCGCGAAATATTCGAACCGCAGTTATATGAGCCAAATATTTACTCGCGTATATTAATTATTGAAGTTTTTTTTCTCCGGTTGTCCAGAAAGTTCGGGAGGATTTGAGGACATTTCGTGATTGGCAGTTTTTTATAACTTCATATTCAATATATTAATTATTGAAACTTATTGGATTGGTTTTACAGTCCCAAGTTTTGCCCGTTCAAGGTGTGCCAGTAAGTATTATGTCGGTTAATATTATGTCTATAAACAATTGAATCATTGCTACTGAAAAACCTTGATATGAAAAGAAAGGTTTTGTATATTTTATCATAAAGAACCGAATTAGCAATAAATAAATATAAATATTATTGATTCATAACCGTCAATAACAAAAACAGTACTTCCTTGTTGTCTTACGCCAACTTCTACATAAATCTTGATATGAATTAGTGCCGAGGGTTGTCAAAGCCAGCTGGAGCCGAGCCGTATTACTACTGATTTATGTATTAATGCCCATAACAATAGGTCATTTTCTTTGTATATAGATGTACTGTATGTAGTCTGAAAAAACTGTAATTCAGGCTTATTTGTCAAACAACTGATTCCTAGTAGCCTTCTCGATTAGTTATACTGTCAGGATATTTAAAGACTAATCCATGACTGGTTCATAAAACAAATTCATAATGTCACCTGTTTGCGAAAATTCTTTTCCAATAATTGTACTAGAGGTTATTGAATAAATGAACGTTTGAACTTCCACCAGCTAGGAACGACTGTTTATTGGTTCATTAATGCCAATAACAATAATTCATCGCTTCCTCAGACCAATGACAAGGCGTCTTGGCTCCAGACATTATCAATAATTTATCAATACTTCATCAATAATTTATCAATACTTTATCAATACTTCATCAATATTTCATCAATAATTTATCACTACTTTATCAATCTTCTACATTTGTCGATAATAGTTTCAACCGTAATTCTTTTTTTCTTATCTAAAGGCCGCACCGTACAAATGGAATCCTTCTATTTATTGCTTTCCCAGATGGTGGCCCCTCTTCAACTATGAATAAAATATAACAATTTATTACTTTCATTTATCCATATCCACTGTTAGACTTTTATTCCTTCTTTATCGTGTTTATTTTCCACGACCGCAAACCGCAATATTGCAAAACTATAAAGTCTGTATTCCCTTCTCAACCATTTATGCAACTAAAAAGCAACTATAAAACTAGGCAGGCATGATGTTTCACATGCGCGCAGGGACAATGCAAGGCCACATTAAACCAGCCATAACTATGTCTATAACTACCACAATGGAAAAGTAATCGTTTCTAAACCATATGCACATAACGTTCACGGCCCTTACAACAGTGAGTAATTAATTGAAATGTAATTATAATAATTGCAGTAATCCAATATTCCAATAATGTTTTTTTTCATTTAGTAATCGTGTGTATTTTTCATAACCACGGTCCGCAATAGTACAATGCTACATCGTCTCTATACAAAAATATGTGGGCTGTGTTCCCTCCCCTGCACTAGCGGACCAGAAGGGGTGGTGGGAAAAGTGGAATTCCTCCCTCTTTGGCAGTTCCGGATTGTAAAATAGGTTTCTTAATGTGTGGGTGAAAAGCCCAATTTTTGCCAATTCCCCCTTCTTTGGGAATATTCCCTCGTGTGCCAGTGCTCCCCTGTCCTGTCATTCATCCATCTGTTTTATTTTTATTATTCATAACCTGAGTCTGCAGTATCACAAAACTGCAAAGGTTTTACTATTTTATCCTCAAATCTTTCCGTAATTGTTGCACAAACCATGTTTTTTTTCTGTTTTTTTGGCGCCCCGGTAATTTACTGCGGTAATTTTTTTTTTTTTTATACGTATCCAAACTGAGTACCATAAAAATTCTCGCTGTAACTTAATTGTAAATGTGGCAGTGGGTACATAAGCAAACTTTTTATGACAAGTTACATTCATACCTTGACGTAGGTGTACGCATTTTGCCCTAATTGAAACGTTTTCCGAGCAAAATAACACAACAAGAGAACAAAAAAAAACATGGAAAACATGACAATTTAAGGTGTCCCTATTTTCATGACCGTCACTGTACTTACAGTAGATACACACACAAATGGCATCCCGCGGTGAATATTAATTTAAAATGCAGTAAACATGAAAAAAGTCCAGCCGTTTTGCCATGGAATTTCAGAAGTATTTTAGTAGAATAAATGCAATAGGGAGAAGCTACTTATTGACAATGTTAAAATGAACAAATATGTTTTATAACACCTATTATTTTTAATGTAATAGGAGCAGGAGCAGCATATTTTTCAAGTTAGTGAACTTTTCGCCTCGTGAAACTAGCAAACGAGCCACACCTTCAGAGGGAGAGGAATCTTCCCAAAGATTGGGAATCGGCAAAAATTATGCCATTATGTATACCTTAGAGAAGACTAGTTTTCGAAACCGCCAAAGAGAGGGAAATTCCATTTTTCCCTCCCTCTTTGTCAGGAACTCTGTTCTGACATTGATCCGCGATTCATTGTTCCGCGATTCATTGCGTATGTGAGTGGTAACGGGACCAAAAAATAATTTTCATAACAAGAATCCTTAACCGAAGCTACCTCATCTGTACTATTTACTCTGGCAGGGTAGTGCTTTTGTATTCTATGTACAGTTTTTCCATGGTACATACGGTCTCGGTACAGAATTATGACGGTGTCAACAGTATATAAATAGACCAAGTCATTACGGTAATGTTGACTCTACATCTACTGCATTCTCATGTTATAAGAAGCATTAAGTTTGAGAATTTGAAAGCTGTCCGATTTTCGTTAAATCGGATCTCACTAAAGAACTTCTTGAGATTCAAGTGAGCAACTGACACGTTAACTAGTCCAACCCGAGTA
Source organism: Daptonema setosum (assembly GCA_964036265.1). Lineage (NCBI taxonomy): Eukaryota > Metazoa > Nematoda > Chromadorea > Monhysterida > Xyalidae > Daptonema > Daptonema setosum. Next base: position 23,843,997 of record OZ038447.1, on the reverse strand, counting down.
ACAACCAATGAACATGATGATTGCATGTTATAGCATACAGCTGCTGGGTTGAGTTGAGTTGAACAGCCCACCGTTAAGAGTCACTTTCTCTTACATTTGATGCAGCTGACGATTCAAAGTTGTATTAGTTAATACTACTTGAATCGCAGGTACTGTAGCCATATCTTCCTTTTCGTATCTGGTATTTAGACGTGCTTCCATGGTACACTCCCGGTATAGAGGCATGACGGTATCAGCCACATAAAAATTGACCTTGTTATTTAAGGAACACCATTCTCATTTGATTGTGAAAATCAACGTAACAAGTAGACAATTGAAACTCACGAGAGGTCTAAGACTTTTTAAACGTATTATTCACTACGGCAGTGAGTTTGTAAGCTGTCGGGTATTTACTGGTGTAGCAACCTGACTAGGTAGCTAAATAGTTACAATATACATACTTACATAGAACATGTTATTTCACAATTTATTTACTAAAATTTTTATCGATCTTATTAGCTTAAGAGGCTGAACTCGAAAGCCGTCCCCTATTTCTCGGACCTTAGCCTTATTGTTTACTCTGGCAATGTGACAGCTGTATTTTCATGGTACGATGCTGGTACAGAACCATATTAGTGTCAGCTATATAAATAAATAAACCATGTTATTTCAGCAATGTTGGATTACATATAGATTTCTTATCAGAATAGGAGTCTGAATCTGAAGCCCGACCCAGTCTAGCTCGGACATTCGCCGTACTTCATATTTACTCAGGCAGGTTGACAGCTGTCTTTTCATCAATGGCGGACTAACCAACCCACCAAGGGAAGGAATTTTGTCAAAGAGTGGGTGAACTGGCAGTTTTCAGGGCATTTTATCTACACCTTAGGGAACAAACTCTACCTTTTGAAAAAGCCAAAAAGGGGGGAATTCCACTTTTCCCACCCCATCCCGTCCGCTAGTGCTTTTCATGGTACGGTGCTGATACGGAAACCCGATGAACGTCTACATAGATCATGTTATTCCAGCATTCTACCATATACATCATTTTATTAGATTAAGAGACCACACTTGGAAGCTCGTCTCTCCTCAGCTCATTTGTATTTGTAGTATTTGTGCCAAACCTGCGTAGTATTTGTGCCAAATCTACGTAGTATGTATTTGTGCCAAATCTGTGTAGTATGTATTTGTGCCAAATCTACGTAGTATGTATTTGTGCCAAATCTGTGTAGTATGTATTTGTGCCAAATCTGTGTAGTATGTATTTGTGCCAAATCTGCGTAGTATGTATTTGTGCCAAATCTGTGTAGTATGTATTTGTGCCAAATCTGCGTAGTATGTATTTGTGCCAAATCTACGTAGTATGTATTTGTGCCAAATCTGTGTAGTATGTATTTGTGCCAAATCTGTGTAGTATGTATTTGTGCCAAATCTGCGTAGTATGTATTTGTGCCAAATCTGCGTAGTATGTATTTGTGCCAAATCTGCGTAGTATGTATTTGTGCCAAATCTACGTAGTATGTATTTGTGCCAAATCTGCGTAGTATTTGTGCCAAATCTACGTAGTATTTGTGCCAAATCTGCGTAGTATTTGTGCCAAACCTGGTGTAGTATTTGTGCCAAATCTGCGTAGTATTTGTGCCAAATCTGTGTAGTATGTATTTGTGCGAAATCTTAGTAGTATTGTATGGCGAAACCTGTTTATAACCGGGACATCTGTGGTCATATTTTGCAATCATGGACCTTGGAAAATCAGTTGGCATACATCATGAACATACTCATTGAAAATGTAATTTCATTGTGAGTCTCCGTTCCGTGGTGTATTGTTGTTGTTGTTGTTGTTGTTGTTGTTGTTGTTGTTGTTGTTGTTGTTGTTGTTGTTGTTGTTGTTGTTGTTGTTGTTGTTGTTGTTGTTGTTGTTGTTGTTGTTGTTGTTGTTGTTGTTGTTGTTGCTGTTGTTGTTGTTGTTAATGTTGTTGTTTTTGTTATTATTGTTGTTGTTGTTGTTGTTGTTGTTGTTGTTGTTGTTGTTGTTGTTGTTGTTGTTGTGAATGGCAAGCGTTCGACAAGTGCTTCATATATGTAATTCATCTACTTGAAGCATCCCATCTCAATGGTGTAGGCGTTTTTCCAACGTGCATATTCACTCCGTTTGTCGGTTTATAACTTGTTGTTAAAACCACATTCTTTTTTGCCGAACTATTTAGAGAATGAGTGAAAGATTCAAATTGACCAGCAAATGTATTAGTTAGAAAATTGTATGGAAAATCACATAATTTCGCAGACAACTCGCCTTCTTGAGTGGAATGGAGTCAAGGAGTTGGAAAAAGTTCATGATAAGTGGTTAAAAGTGTTTTTAGGTGACCAATACGAATCCCTTAATCCCGCTCACTGACGGACAAATCAAATCTCCAAAGGGAGAGGAATCCTTCCAAAGATGGGAACTGAACAGTTTTCAGGTTTCAGGCCTACTTTTGGAAAACGCCAAAGCAACCCGTTGAATGGAATCCGTATGAAAAGCATTATTGGAAGCAGAAGAGTTTTTGCCAAGCAGATCATATAAGCCCTATAAAAATAAACCCTGAATCGTGGGTATGCTTTCACTTACCAAAACAACTGTTGTGTTTTAGTCTATGACGATATGTAATTCACTATTTATAAACTAAGCCTGGCCCAGACTATAAGTAAACAAATTCATTAATCTTGGTCTGAGAACAAAAGTTGTTGTTGTTGTTGTTGTTGTTGTTGATGTTGTTGTTGTTGTTGATGTTGTTGTTGTTGTTGTTGTTGTTGTTGTTGTTGTTGTTGTTGTTGTTGTTGTTGTTGTTGTTGTTGTTGTTGTTGTTGTTGTTGTTGTTGTTGTTGTTGTTGTTGTTGTTGTTGTTGTTGTTGTTGTTGTTGTTGTTGTTGTTGTTGTTGTTGTTGTACAATGCAGAGAGCTAGCTACATATCGTTTCCTACAGATGTCGCACATCCTTTGAGGTCATCGCACCAATTGTGGAAAGCCCAATTATCCTGGTCAGGTCACTGACGGACGAGCCAAATGTCCAAAAGGAGGGGGAATTTCATCAAAGAGGGGGGAATATTTAGCTTTTAAGTTGTTTTACCTACGCCTTAGGAGGAACGCCAAGGAGGGGGAATTCCACTTTCCCCACCCCTTCTCGTCCGCTAGTGATCCTGGTCACAGGCTCTATATCTATTTCTGTCTATACTCGACGATCTGTAATTTAGAGCCATTCATTCGATTCCTTCCATAAAACGAGGTTTTCCCATGCACCAAATCTCGTTTTACAAAACCAAAAATAACATTATGCCACGCGAAGAACGTTTTAACACCATATCTTTTTCGAAATCTAAACTATGATGGCAGTTTTTCGCGAAAAGGCAGTTGTCATTCCTTACACCTTCTTGAGACACCTTGTATATTAAAAAACCCATCAGTTCCTATGGAAACAATGTTTGTTTTCAAAGTTGAACGCAAGCCAATGACAAGTTTATGTGGTAAAATGTTGTCCAAAAAGTGTTTCGCGTAGGTGAAACTCAGTTTGAGTCTTCAGTCCTTGGGGAAGAAGAACTCAAATATGCCATCTTGTTTTTCCTGGGCGTTCCACTTCAAATGGGTTCGTATGTCATCATGGATCGTCTGCTTCCCTCGAGACATCGAGTCAACGATGTTATTTTTCTCTGAAGAATGTTTTGACACAATATTGTTTCAAATGTTCCAAACACGAAGTTTTACGTGCATACGAAGGTGGATGAACCACTGAAACAATTTACCACAACTGCGTGGGCCAAACACGCCTAACAGCCTCACGATAGGTTAACGGACAGTTAAACTTCATATGGAATATATTCTTGTTGACAGAAAATTTGGCGTATGAAAAAAATTCTAGGGAAACTTTAGGGGTTGGAATTTATCCTACTGTCATGTGGAAGCGAGACTTAGAGCTTGTCAGACAAAAAATCCGCGTGGAAAAGGTCTACAAATTAGTTATGGAAGAAACACCGTTCAAGCTTTCAGTTCTTGGTAAAAACGCAAATATGTCATCCTGTTATCCTGGACATTCCACTTCAAATGATTCGTATGCCACGGATCGTCTGGGTCCTTGAGACCTCGAGTCAAGGATGCCGTTTTCTTGTGTACCTTAATACAGCATTCTTCAGTTGATTAGGAAACTACGTTTGAAACCAGCAGTCATGAAGACTTTGTGTAGCATTTTAATATACAGTAAAGCTTTTTAATATACAGTTTTTTTGGGGGGTGAGCTGTTGTTGTTGTTGTTGTTGTTGTTGTTGAACTCAAGTATTTCATCTTGTTTTGCGGACGTTCCACTGCAAATGATTCGTATACCACCGGATCGTCTGGGTCCCTCGAGACGAGAGCACGAGTCAAGGATGCCTTCTCCATTCAATGTAGGCGACTAACATCAAGAATCAACCATCCTAAGACGAATTTGCATGCAAGACCATCGCTTCGTCACGATATTTTAGTAGTAGCATTCGTTTTTTATTCAGTTACCCTAGGTTCTGCCGGAAGTAGAAATTATTCAGTAAACCCGTCACTCGCTCGCGGGTGAGAAGGGGAGGAAAAAGTGGAATTCCCCCCTCTTAGGCGGTTTCAAAAAGTGAATATTGTTCCCTAATGTGTAGGTGAAACAGCTTCAAAACTGCCAGTTCCCCCCTCTTTGACAAAATTTCCCTCCTTTTGAGGTTTAGCTCGTCCGCCAATGCGGTCACTCACAAAAATCTTGAACCGACCTTAAATTATATTATACACGCCATCTTCCTTATAGCTTATCCAGAGTTTCTTGTTAGTCAAAAACTTTTTGGCGCGCAGTTTGAATTCAAATCAGTTTTTGGCGCGCTTTCAAATTTTAGAGAAATAGATTATTTTCACATTTCATTTGGAGTCTCACATACGAGTATTCCGTTTAATTCATTCCATACGTACGTGTGTAACAGGCTTCCAGAATTCATTTTTGATAACAAGAAATCCTGACCAAGCCATAGCTTTATTTTTATTTTATAAGCCTTTTCTCCGACGTGATTCTCATCGGGTGCTTTCAGAGTAAAAATGAAAGTAAAATGGAAAGAAAAAAGAAAGTAAAAAGGAAAGTAAAACGGAAAGTAAAATCTGTAAACCTATTGATCGGAAAGTCAATTTTGTTCCCGAAAATATTTTTTTGGTCAATTGGTTTACAGATTTTACTTTCCGTTTAACTTTTTTTTACTTGTCTTTTTACTCTGAAAGCACCCATCCTAAAATAGTATTTCAAACCATGCTTGGAGAAGCCCTACCGAACTTCGAAGGTGTCAGACTTCATAGTTTAGTGTCCTAAATCATAATGCTATGCAGTATATTGAACAAATATTTCCGTATTCAACAAAATCACCCCCGGGATGCGCTTTTACGACATGAATTTTTCATAGTCCTGTTCAATCAGTTCATTTTACTGTATAAGGGTAGATAATTGGTGGTAGAATAAATAGGTAAATAAAATGGCTAAAAACGGTAATCAGTGTTTCCCCTATGAAATTGAACCTTGGATTTTGTAGTCTAATTTGGATTCTGATTTTATAATACTGTGCCTGCTCAGGAACCGTCATTGTGGATGGTGGTCGCAATTTATTCAATATCGCACTGTTATTCAGTTAGGCTGCTAAATCTCTAGAATGTTTTCCCAAGTCGCTTTTCAACGAAATGTTCCTCAAGGGCGCAGGGTTCAGGGTCGTCTCAAGAATTTTATTTGCAACACTTTCGTAACTCATAAAAGCAAGTTTTGATCAAGCCCAAGGTTTCAAACATTATTAGCGGGAACAACTTTTTTAATGTGTACCGAAAGGTTTACAAATAATGCTCAGAAAAAAAATCAGATTTTTTCAACAACAAAAAAAACAGATTTTTTTTTACAATTTAGATTTTTTCAAAATCAAAATGGGCACTTTTACCACCTGACACTTGAAGGCGACTGATAAACGGGTACATGTACTGTACATGTTTTTTGTAACCAGATACCTTGACAAAGCTTTGTATGCACAAGAAAATAATGACTGGATGTTTTCAAAATAGATCAAATTCTAATACTCATATGTTTTGTGATGAAAGTATCTACTTGAGTGCTGTGAATGTGTTCATGTCGGGTTTCATAAAAAATATCAACGATGTTTAATCACTCACTCACTCACTCACTCACTCACTCACTCACTCACTCACTCACTCACTCACTCACTCACTCACTCACTCACTCACTCAAGCACTCAAAGGACGTCCGCTGTCTTCATAGACCAAAGTACTGAAAAAAGATTATGGGATGCGTGTCCCTTTTAGGTCGAGTGCGTGGGTAACGGAAACTAACGAAAGAGCCGTGTGTTTTGTAGAAACCTGTTCCACTTCCTTTAATAATCATAACGTCTTTTTAAATTTCTTCCGTGACTCAGTCACTCACTCACTCACTCACTCACTCACTCACTCACTCACTCACTCACTCACTCACTCACTCACTCACTCACTCACTCACTCACTCACTCACTCACTCACTCACTCACTCACTCACTCACTCACTCACTCTCTCACTCACTCACTCACTCACTCACTCACTCACTCACTCACTCACTCACTCACTCACTCACTCACTCACTCACTCACTCACTCACTCACTCACTCACTCACTCACTCACTCACTCACTCACTCACTCACTCACTCACTCACTCACTCACTCACTCACTCACTCACTCACTCACTCACTCACTCACTCACTCGCTTACTGACTCAGTTAGATGTTTTTTTTTCAATTTTCCGTAACATGCGAATTTATGCCAAAAAATGTGCCGGCTGGGTGCGTTTATGGCCAAGTCCGTCTCGGCACGTGTACGTTCCGCTAATTCAATAGAAACCTGTTCCGTTAACAGGCTAGTAAAGAACCAGAAAACGTGAGGAGCCAGTTTTCTACTAGAGTTACTTATAGGCCTCATAATTGATTATAAGAATTGGTTTAAAACTGCGAAAACCCCATGCATGGTCAGAACCAGATTCTCAAGTCCAGAACCGGATTCTAAAGTAACAAGTTTTCCGTGCCACGTTTTAGCCACGTTTTAAAATTTCTTGGAACCAGATTCTCAAGTCCAGAACCGAATTCTCAAGTAAGGAATTTTCTGTGCCACGTTTTGGATTTTCTTATAACCAATTACGAGGCCTATACTTCATAACCAGCTGATAAGTGCAATATAAACGGATACTATACATATTCCAGAGTTCCAAATTCAGTCTCATAATCTGTTGCGAATGCTTTATTCTTATTTTTTTTTATCCATCCTCTTCGCATGGCTTATTAGAAAGAAACCGGTAATTATTATTTGCTCCATTATTCCATTGCATTGCGAAATCGTCTTCATACATAACTGTGAACGAATACAAAAAAATATCAATATGTCTTAGTTTGTGTTTGTTTACCGCGCTTTGAGTAAAGCTCATGGAACGTTTTTCAATGACTGCCGACTTGTTTTTATTATCGATGTTTCAGTCATACTCACAGTCAGATATAATCAGTTATTATAAACCTTCCCAAATTTTTCATGGAATAAACAACCAATCGCATAAAAACCTGAAAGATGAGCTTTCGTCGTGTTTAAAATTATGCAGCATAAAGTTTTACGAGAGAATTTGAGGAGAGAAAGGACAAAAAAAACAGTAACCCCTATTCTCAGAAAACTTTTCAACTACGACGAAACAGAGCAAAAATACCTTTTCTCTATGATTCTGTACATAAAATCCTGCCCAACTTTTTGGAAAGGTTTTATCATAACCGACTGTATATTGCCATAAAAAACTATTCGAAAGCGTCATTCTTCGTCTTCTTCCCAACTTTAGTCGGTCATACTAAATTACATAGATGCAGTCACAATAGTCACATTAAGTTTTATTAGATTTTGTTTTGTCGTTATTTATTGCTGCTATAATAAATTTGTTATATATTGGAGTTTTCCGAAGAAGCTACACACAAATTCCACAAACGTCTTGGCATGTTTTATGGCGCGTAAAACGTCAGCAGCCTTGGGCTTTTTTTGGTAGTCCATTAAAAATTACATAACAACAAGGTAGTCATTTTTTTCCTTTATAATTTTTTTCCTTCTTCACTGTTATAGTGCAAACTTTTTTTATTAATTTTCTGTTTATTATCAAAAAATTTCCGAAGAAGCTACACACAAGTTCCACAAATGTCTTGGCATGTTTTATGGCGCGTAAAACGGCAAGAGCCCAGGGCTCTTTGCAATGGTAGCGGGCGACTATTGGGAATTACGTACAGTACTGTATATAACTCATTCATGTTCTATTTCTCCTTCTTCTCCTCAAATGTTTGCAATGTTTCCGTAAACCTCTCCCATTTCACACTTTCTTCGGCTGAAAATTTCGTGAGACAGTAAGGTTTTACGGAAAATCGACTATGAAGGCACCCTTAGGGTGTTTGCAGGAAAGTCCGTAGATTCCGTAGTTGATGGAGAGTAAGGAAAACACAAAAATGACTTTTGTGAAAAAAATTACTGTTTTCAAAAGTTTTACAACGTTTTTTCTCTTGATTTTCTTTATTTTATTCATAGTGAGATTCAGAAAGCATATTTAGGCATCTTAGGGAAGGATTGGCATAGGAATACAGGACGAAACGATTTTGTAAGTTAAGCTTACCATTCATTATCCCTTCCACACATTTGCGCTCCATTCATTTTTCTAATATTTTTAATCTTGGTTCCGTGAGAGCCGATTTATAAGTAAATTAAACTGACCATAATTATGCATGTAGGATATTATGTATGTTTGTAATTCTGTATATTAAGTATAATTGAACTACTCACAGCTGCATAAGCACACACAACCTGCTTATTAAATTTGCATAAATCAACTTTGATTAACGATCAACATGATTATATTGGTTCACTAAGGTATGTTTGTACATACAGTATTTTATTTAGACATTTCCTACATTGCTTTATGCTCATCTCCAGCTTTGATGTAAAAAATTATCTCGGGTTAAACTTGAAATCTCTTTCTGAGATCATGGATTTGGATACCTTGTGCTAAGTTTTCAATTTTCTAGAAAGTCGTAGTTCTACTCGAAGAAGCTTTTAGAACAGTAGGACATTATCCTATCACGCGAGTCTCTCTCTCTGAATGAAATTGTCGTATTGTATGCTCAACGAACCCCTGTCAATCTAAAGCCTGTATGTTGTTTCTGCAAGCTAAAATATTGTGCAAAACGTCTGAGGGTGAAACAGTAGACAATCGGTTTTAACTTGCACATCAAACATCGTCACCCTTTACAGTGTTAAGCCATGGTGTCAACCGAGTTGAGTTGAGGCTAGTGATGTTTCATTATCAGACGTTTTGTGTGATACTTTTGCTAGTATAAATATCATACGGGATTTATCGAATGTTATCATTCTCTCTATTATGAACTTTTAAAATTATAATCATTAAGAAATCCTAATTTTTTCGACGAAAATGTCGTCAAATTCCGAGGAGGAACTCAACGACGACAGCGGAAACGACAGAGATAATCGCCGGTTTATGGAGTTTATGAATTCGTTTAACTTCAAACACAAACGCCATTCGCAACATGTTATACCATCGAATAATACGGTACCGAATAAGGAACGAAGATATTCCGCGTTTGTCAGGTATGTTGCTTGTTATGCTTATTTTAAAATAGTTTGTTTTATGGTTCATATTTTAGGATGATCCATTAACCAGTTGTCATGATATTACGGTATGTATGTGGGTAACGGTAGTTAAAACAATCGCGGTATACTGTTTGTAAAAAGGTTTTACTGACCATAAAATACGGTACATAATAAGGAACGAAGATAATCGGCGTTTATCAGGTTCGGGTATCTTAATATTTATGTTTTTTGGAGAAGTTTATTTTGATTATCACATGTCGGTAGTACATGAGGTAATTAGAAGCGTCTGTTGATTTAACATTGTAATAACTCAAGTAGAGTTTTGCCTCCGCTCTTTCGGAACTGCTCTGAAAGAAACATGTATCGAAGTTGAAACGTGAACTGTGTTCTTTGTTTGTTCTTTGTTTATGTGGCTTGTATTACTCGTTTCAGGGGTAAAATCCTACGAGCTTCTAGTGGTTCCCCCTCATCAGTGATTCCCACTAATTTTCATAATATGAGCGCATAAGTCAAGTAGATTTGCTTTATGTGTGCTAAAGCTAAATTTGCTCAGCGTCTTATGAGACCAAAGTGTGTGTAGCATGGTATGCTCTATGAACGGGCTGGTATAGCCGTTTCAACGCTCTGCAGATATTTATACTGCCGTCAATGACTTTTCTAAGCTTGTTTGTGATGCGAGCAGTGCGCCAACGGTACTAAAGTGGAGAGCACTTTTATAAACTCTGCATAGTCGCGAAACATGAACGTTCAAATAGCGTTGCCATTTCAATGGCTGTCGTTACCCCAATGTTCGGCCAGAGTTTCACCTTGTTCTTCTGATGGGTTGAAAACTAAAATTCATATTTATTTCATAACATGAGACCAACTTTAGAAACTCTCAATGATTTAAAAGTGGCTGTCGTTACCCCACAAGTCGAGTAGAGTTTTGCCTCCGCTCTTTCGGAACTGCTCTAAAAGAAACATGTATCGAACTTGAAACGTGAACTGTATTTTGTCTATCGTTCGAGCCACTTTCTGGCTGTCGTTGGGTGGCCTGCACTAAAACTGAATATGAAACGAAATTGACGTTTTACTGTCTGACTGACTGGCTGACTGACTGACTGAGTGACTGCGTGAACAACTGACTGACTATTGACTAACTGTCTTAATGACTGACTGACTGATTGACTACTATGACTGATTGATGCGATGACTGACTGTCTGAAGGACAGAATGACTGATTTTAACTATACTCACTTACCTTCACGATATTACAAAGACTCGCTGACTAAGTTCCCTGCTCTGTTACTCAACTATTCACTCACTCACTCACTCACTCACTCACTCACTCACTCACTCACTCACTCGTTTAAAGGAACAGCTTGCAATTAATTGAAATTGACAGTTCGTGAAAAAACTTAAATCGTTTCTTCAAATGATGTTTTACTACAATTTGTATGTCACTCAACACTCCCAAATAAAACGATCAATACAAAGGCAAAAAGTAATGAGGGTTTCTTTAAGCTTTATGAGTAAACATGCTCCCCTGCCCTTGACCGTGTGCCAACGGTACTAAAGTGGAGAGCACTTTTATAAACTCTGCATAGTCGCGAAACATGAACGTTCAAATAGCGTTGCCATTTCAATGGCTGTCGTTACCCCAATGTTCGGCCAGAGTTTCACCTTGTTCTTCTGATGGGGTTGAAAACTAAAATTCATATTTATTTCATAACATGAGACCAACTTTAGAAACTCTCAATGATTTAAAAGTGGCTGTCGTTACCCCACAAGTCCAGTAGAGTTTTGCCTCCGCTCTTTCGGAACTGCTCTAAAAGAAACATGTATCGAACTTGAAACGTGAACTGTATTTTGTCTATCGTTCGAGCCACTTTCTGGCTGTCGTTGGGTGGCCTGCACTAAAACTGAATATGAAACGAAATTGACGTTTTACTGTCTGACTGACTGGCTGACTGACTGACTGAGTGACTGCGTGAACAACTGACCGACTAACTGTCTTAATGACTGACTGACTGATTGACTACTATGACTGATTGATGCGATGACTGACTGTCTGAAGGACAGACTGACAGATTTTAACTATACTCACTTACCTTCACGATATTACAAAGACTCGCTGACTAAGTTCCCTGCTCTGTTACTCAACTATTCACTCACTCACTCACTCACTCACTCACTCACTCACTCACTCACTCACTCACTCACTCGTTTAAAGGAACAGCTTGCAATTAATTGAAATTGACAGTTCGTGAAAAAATTTAAATCGTTTCTTCAAATGATGTTTTACTACAATTTGTATGTCACTCAACACTCCCAAATAAAACGATCAATACAAAGGCAAAAAGTAATTATGGTTTCTTTATGCTTTATGAGTAAACATGCTCCCCTGCCCTTGACCGTGTGCCAACGGTACTAAAGTGGAGAGCACTTTTATAAACTCTGCATAGTCGCGAAACATGAACGTTCAAATAGCGTTGCCATTTCAATGGCTGTCGTTACCCCGCTGTTCGGCCAGAGTTTCACCTTGTTCTTCTGATGGGGTTGAAAACTAAAATTCATATTTATTTCATAACATGAGACCAACTTTAGAAACTCTCAATGATTTAAAAGTGGCTGTCGTTACCCCACAAGTCCAGTAGAGTTTTGCCTCCGCTCTTTCGGAACTGCTCTAAAAGAAACATGTATCGAACTTGAAACGTGAACTGTATTTTGTCTATCGTTCGAGCCACTTTCTGGCTGTCGTTGGGTGGCCTGCACTAAAACTGAATATGAAACGAAATTGACGTTTTACTGTCTGACTGACTGGCTGACTGACTGACTGAGTGACTGCGTGAACAACTGACTGACTAACTGTCTTAATGACTGACTGACTGATTGACTACTATGACTGATTGATGCGATGACTGACTGTCTGAAGGACAGACTGACTGATTTTAACTATACTCACTTACCTTCACGATATTACAAAGACTCGCTGACTAAGTTCCCTGCTCTGTTACTCAACTCTTCACTCACTCACTCACTCACTCACTCACTCACTCACTCACTCACTCACTCACTCACTCACTCACTCACTCACTCACTCACTCGTTTAAAGGAACAGCTTGCAACTAATTGAAATTGACAGTTCGTGAAAAAATTTAAATCATTTCTTCAAATGATGTTTTACTACAATTTGTATGTCACTCAACACTCCCAAATAAAACGATCAATACAAAGGCAAAAAGTAATTATGGTTTCTTTATGCTTTACGAGTAAACATGCTCCCCTGCCCTTGACCGTGTGCCAACGGTACTAAAGTGGAGAGCACTTTTATAAACTCTGCAGAGTCGCGAAACATGAACGTTCAATTAGCGTTGCTATTTCAATGGCTGTCGTTACCCCGCTGCTCTGCCAGAGTTTCACCTTGTTCTTCTGATGGGGCTGGAAACTAAAATTCATAATTATTTCATAACATGAGATAAACTTTAGAAACTCCCAATGATTTAAAAGTGGCTGTCGTTACCCCACAAGTCAAGTAGAGTTTTGCCTCCGCTCTTTCGGAACTGCTCTAAAAGAAACATGTATCGAAGTTGAAACATGAACTGTATTTTGTCTACCGTTCGAGCCACTCTCTGGCTGTCGTTGGGTGGCCTGCACTAAAACTAAATATGAAATGAAATTGACGTCTTACTGTCTGACTGACTGGCTGACTGACTGAGTGACTGTGTGAACAACTGACTGACTAACTGTCTTAATGACTTACTGACTCATTTTGACTACCATGACTGATCATGCGATGACTGACTGTTTGAAGGACAGACTGACTGATTATAGCTATACTCACTTACCTCCATGAAATTACAAACACTCGTTGACAAGTTCCCTGCTCTGTTACTCAACTATTCACCCACTCACTCACTCACTCGTTTAAAGGGAAAGCTTGCAATTAATCGAAATTGACAGTTCATAAAAAAATTAAAGCGTTTCTTCAAATGATGTTTTACTACAATTTGTATGTCACTCAACCATCCCAAATAAAACGATCAATACAAAGGCAAAAAGTAATGAGGGTTTCTATCTGCTTTATGAGTAAACATGCTCCCCTGCCCTTGACCGTGTGCCAACGGTACTAAAGTGGAGAGCACATTTATAAACTTTGCCTAGTCGCGTAACATGAACGTTCAAATAGCGTTGCTATTTCAATGACTGTCGTTACCCCGCTGTTCGACCAGAGTTTCACCTTGTTCTTCTGATGGGGTTGAAATTTAATATTCATATTCATTTCATAACATGAGACCAACTTTAGAAACTCTCAATGATTTAAAAGTGGCTGTCGTTACCCCACAAGTCGAGTAGAGCTTGGCCTCCGCTCTTTCGGAACTGCTCTAAAAGAAACAAGTATCGACGTTGTAACGTGAACTGTATTTTGTCTACCGTTCGAGTCACTTTTTGGCTGTCGTTGGGTGGCCCGCACTAAAACTGAATATGAAATGAAATTGACGTCTTACTGTCTGACTGGCTGACTGATTGACTGAGTGGCTGTGTGAACAACTGACTGACTAACTGGCTTAATGACTGACTGACTGATTGACTACTATGACTGATTGATGCGATAACTGACTGTCTGAAGGACAGACTGACTGATTATAACTATACTCACTTACTTTCACGATATTACAAAGACTCGCTGACTAAGTTCCCTGCTCTGTTACTCAACTATTCACTCGCTTACTCACTCACTCACTCACTCACTCACTCACTCACTCACTCACTCACTCACTCACTCACTCACTCACTCACTCACTCACTCACTCACTCACTCACTCACTCACTCACTCACTCACTCACTCACTCACTCACTCACTCACTCACTCACTCACTCACTCACTCACTCACTCACTCACTCACTCACTCACTCACTCACTCACTCACTCACTCACTCACTCACTCACTCACTCACTCACTCACTCACTCACTCACTCACTCACTCACTCACTCACTCACTCACTCACTCACTCACTCACTCACTCACTCACTCACTCACTCACTCACTCACTCACTCACTCACTCACTCACTCACTCACTCACTCACTCACTCACTCACTCACTCACTCACTCGTTTAAAGGAACAGCTTGCAATTACTCGAAATTGACAGTTCGTGAAAAAAATTAAAGCGTTTCTTCAAATGATGTTTCACTACAATTTGTATGTCACTCAACCATCCCAAATAAAACGATCAATACAAAGGCAAAAAGTAATGAGGGTTTCTATATGCTTTACGAGTAAACATGCTCCCCTGCCCTTGACCGTGTGCCAACGGTATTTAAGTGGAGAGCACTTTTATAAACTCTGCATAGTCGCGAAACATGAACGTTCAAATAGCGTTGCTATTTCAATGGCTGTCGTTACCCCAATGTTCGGCCAGAGTTTCATCTTGTTCTTCTGATGGGGTTTAAAACTAAAATTCATATTTATTTCATAACATGAGATCAATTTTAGAAACTCTCAATGATTTAAAAGTGACTGTCGTTACCCCACAAGTCGAGTAGAGTTTTGCCGCCGGTCATTCGGAACTGCTCTAAAGAAACATATATCGAAGTTGAAACGTGAACTGTATTTTGTCTACCGTTCGCGGCACTTTCTGGCTGTCGTTGGGTGGCCTGCACTAAAACTGAATATGAAACGAAATTGACGTCTTACTAGCTAACTGACTGAGTGTCTGTGTGAACAACAGACTAACTGTCTTAATGACTGACTGACTGATTGACTACTATGACTGATTGATGCGATGACTGACTGTTTGAAGGACAGACAGACTGATTATAACTATACTCACTTACCTTCACGATATTACAAAGACTCGCTGACTAAGTTCCCTGCTCTGTTACTCAACTATTCACTCACTCACTCGTTTAAAGGAACAGCTTGCAATTAATCGAAATTGACAGTTCGTAAATTTTTTTAGCGTTTCTTCAAAACATGTTTTACTACAATTTGTATGTAACTCAACCATCCCAAATAAAACGATCAATACAAAGGCAAAAAGTAATGAGGGTTTCTATCTGCTCTCTGAGTGAACATGCTCCCCTGCCCTTGACCGTGCGCCAATGGTACTAAAGTGGAGAGCACTTTTATAAACTCTGCATAGTCGCGAAACATGAACGTTCAAATAGCGTTGCTATTTCAATGGCTATCGTTACCCCGCTGTTCGGCCAGAGTTTCACCTTGTTCTTCTCATGGGGTTGAAAATTAAAATTCATATTTATTTCATAACATGAGACCAACTTTAGAAACTCTCAATGATTTAAAAGTGGCTGTCGTTACCCCACAAGTCGAGTAGAGTTTTGCCTCCGCTCTTTCGGAACTGCTCTAAATAAAACATGTATCGAAGTTGAAACGTGAACTGTATTTTGTCCACCGTTCGAGCCACTTTCTGGCTATCGTTGGTTGGCCTGCACTAAAACTGAATATGAAACGAAATTGACGTCTTACTGTCTGACTGACTGACTGACTGATTGAGTGACTGCGTGAACAACTGACTGACTAACTGTCTTAATGACTTACTGACTTATTTAGACTACCATGACTGATTGATGCGATGACTGATTGTTTGAAGGACAGACTGACTGATTGATGCGATGACTGATTGTTTGAAGGACAGACTGACTGATTGATGCGATGACTGGTTGTTTGAAGGACAGACTGACTGATTATAACTATACTCACTTACCTTCACGATATTACAAAGACTCGCGGACTGAGTTCCTTGCTCTGTTACTCAATTATTCACTCACTCATTCACTCACTCACTCACTCGTTTAAAGGAAAAGCTTGCAATTAATTGAAATTGACAGTTCGTTAAAAAATGTAAAGCGTTTCTCCGAATGATGTTTTACTACAATTTGTATGTCACTCAACCATCCCAATTAAAACGATCAATACAAAGGCAAAAAGTAACGAGGGTTTCTATCAGCTTTATGAGTAAACATGCTCCCCTGCCCTTGACCGTGCGCCAATGGTACTAAAGTGGATAGCACTTTTCTAAACTCTGCATAGTCTCGAAACATGAACGTTCAAATAGCGTTGATATTTCAATGGCTGTCGTTACCCCGCTGTTCGGCCAGAGTTTCACCTTGTTCTTCTGATGGAGTTGAAAACTAAAATTCATATTTATTTCATAACATGAGACCAACTTTAGAAACTCTCAATGATTTAAAAGTGGCTGTCGTTACCCCACAACTCGAATAGAGTTTGGCCTCCGCTCTTTCGGAACTGCTCTAAAAGAAACATGTAACGAAGTTGAAACGTGAACTGTATTTTGTCTACCGTTCGAGCCACTTTCTGGCTGTCGTTGGGTGGCCTGCACTGAAACTGAATATGAAATGAAGTGACGTCTTCTTACTGTCTGATAGACTGGCTGACTGACTGAGTGACTGTGTGAACAACTGACAGACTAACTGTCCTAATGACTGACTGACTGATTGACTACTATGACTGATTGATGCGATGACTGACTGTCTGAAGGACAGACTGACTGATTATAACTTCACTCACTTATCTTCACAATATTACAAAGACTCGCTCACTAAGTTCCCTGCTTCCCTGCTCTGTTACTCAACTATTCACTCACTCACTCGTTTAAAGGAACAACTTGCAATTAATCGAAATTGACAGTTCGTAAAAAATTTAAAGCGTTTCTTCAAATGATGTTTTACTACAATTTATATGTCACTCAACCATCTCAAATAAAACGATCAATACAAAGGCAAAAAGTAATGAGGGTTTCTATCTGCTTTATGAGTAAACATGCTCCCCTGCCCTTGACCGTGCGCCAACGGTACTAAAGTGGAGAGAACTTTTATAAACTCTGCATAGTCGCGAAACATGAACGTTCAAATAGCGTTGCTATTTCAATGGCTGTCGTTACCCCGCTGTTCGGCCAGAGTTTCACCTTGTTCTTCTGATGGGGTTGAAAACTTAAATTCATATTTGTTTCATAACATGAGACCAACTTTAGAAACTCTCAATGATTTAAAAGTGGCTGTCGTTACCCCACAAGTCGAGTAGAGTTTTGCCTCCGCTCTTTCGGAACTGCTCTAAAAGAAACATTTATCGAAGTTGAAACGTGAACTGTATTTTGTCTACCGTTCGAGCCACTTTCTGGCTGTCGTTGGGTGGTCTGCACTAAAACTGGATATGAAATGAAATTGACGTCTTACTGTCTGATAGACTGGCTGACTGACTGAGTGACTGTGTGAACAATTGACAGACTAACTGTCTTAATGACTGACTGACTGATTGACTACTACGACTGATTGATGCGAGGACTGACTGTCTGAAGGACAGACTGACTGATTATAACTATACTCACTTACCTTCACAATATTACAAAGACTAGCTGACTAAGTTCCCTGCTCTGTTACTCAACTATTCACTCACTCACTCGTTTAAAGGAACAACTTGCAATTTATCGAAATTGACAGTTCGTAAAAAATTTTTAGCGTTTCTTCAAAACATGTTTTACTACAATTTGTATGTCACTCAGCACTTCCAAATAAAACGATCGATACAAAGGCAAAAAGTAATGAGGGTTTCTATCTGCTTTATGAGTAAACATGCTCTCCTGCCCTTGACCGTGCGCCAACGGTACTAAAGTGGAGAGCACTTTTATAAACTCTGCATAGTCGCGAAACATGAACGTTCAAATAACGTTGTTATTTCAATGGCTGTCGTTACCCCGCTGTTCGGCCAGAGTTTCACCTTGTTCATCTGATGGGGTTGAAAACTAAAATTCATAATTATTTCATAACATGAGACCAACTTTAGAAAGAAACTCTCAATGATTTAAAAGTGGCTGTCGTTACCCCACAAGTCAAGTAGAGTTTTGCCTCCGCTCTTTCGGAACTGCTCTAAAAGAAAGATGTATCGAACTTGAAACGTGAACTGTATTTTGTATACCGTTCGTTCGAGCCACTTTATGGCTGTCGTTGGTTGGCCTGCACTAAAACTGAATATGAAACGAAATTGACGTCTTACTGTCTGACTGGCTGGCTGACTGACTGACTGAGTGACTACGTGAACAACTGACCGACTAACTGTCTTAATGACTGACTGACTGATTGACTGATTGACTACTATGACTGATTGATGCGATGACTGACTGTCTGAAGGACAGACTGACCGATTATAACTTCACTCACTTACCTTCAAAATATTACAAAGTCTCGCTCACTAAGTTCCCTGCTCTGTTACTCAACTATTCACTAACTCACTCACTCACTCACTCACTCACTCACTCACTCACTCACTCACTCACTCACTCACTCACTCACTCACTCACTCACTCACTCACTCACTCACTCACTCACTCACTCACTCACTCACTCACTCACTCACTCACTCACTCACTCACTCACTCACTCACTCACTCACTCACTCACTCACTCACTCACTCACTCACTCACTCACTCACTCACTCACTCACCCACTCACTCACTCACTCGTCAAAAGAAACAGCTTGCAATTAATCGAAATTGACAGTTCGTAAAAAATGAAACCGTTTCCTCAAATAATGTTTTACTACAATTTGTATGTCACTCAAACCAACACAAATAAAACGATCAATACAGAGGCAAAAAGTAATGAGGGTTTCTATCTGCTTTATGAGTAAACATGCTCCCCTGCCCTTGACCGTGCGCCAACGGTACCAAAGTGGAGAGCACTTTTATAAACTGTGCATAGTCGCGAAACATGAACGTTCAAACAGCGTTGCTATTTCAATGGCTGTCGTTACCCCACTGTTCGGCTAGAGTTTCACCTTGTTCTTCTGATGGGGTTGAAAACTAAACTTCATAAATATTTCATAACATGAGACCAATTTTAGAAACTCTCAATGATTTGAAAATGGCTGTCGTTACCCCACAAGTCGAGTAGAGTTTTGCCTCCGGTCATTCGGAACTGCTCAAAAGAAACATATATCGAAGTTGAAACGTGAACTGTATTTTGTCTACCGTTCGCGCCACTTTCTGGCTGTCGTTGGGTGGCCTGTACTAAAACTGAATATGAAACGAAATTGACGTCTTACTGTCTGACTGACATGCTGACTGACTGACTGAGTGACTGCGTGAAGAACTGACCGACTAACTGTCTTAATGACTGACTGACTGATTGACTACTACGACTGATTGATGCGAGGACTGACTGTCTGAAGGACAGACTGACTGATTATAACTATACTCACTTACCTTCACGATATTACAAAGACTCGCTGACTAAGTTCCCTGCTCTGTTACTCAACTATTCACTCACTCACTAGTTTAAAGGAACAGCTTGCAATTTATCGAAATTGACAATTCGTAAAAAAAAAAATTTTAGCGTTTCTTCAAAACATGTTTTACTACAATTTGTATGTCACTCAACCATCCCAAATAAAACGATCAATACAAAGGCAAAAAGTAATGAGGGTTTCTCTCTGCTTTATGAGTAAACATGCCCCTTGCCTTGACCGTGCGCCAACGGTACTAAATTGAAGACACTTTTATTAACTGTGCATAGTCGCGAAACATGAACGTTCGAATAGCGTTGCTATTTCAACGGCTGTCGTTACCCCGCTGTTCGGCCAGAGTTTCATCTTGTTCTTCTGATGGGGTTTAAAACTAAAATTCATATTTATTTCATAACATGAGACCAATTTTAGAAACTCTCAATGATTTGAAAGTGGCTGTCGTTACCCCACAAGTCGAGTAGAGTTTGTCCTCCGCTCTTTCGGAACTGCTCTAAAAGAAACATGTATCGAAGTTGAAACGTGAACTGTATTTTGTCTACCGTTCGAGCCACTTTCTGGCTGTCGTTGGGTGGCCTGCACTAAAACTGAATATGAAATGAAATTGACGTCTTACTGTCTGACTGACTGGCTGACTGACTGAGTGACAGCGTGAACAACTGACCGACTAACTGTCTTAATGACTGACTGACTGATTGACTTCTATGACTGATTGATGCAATGACTTACTGTCTGAAGGACAGACTGACTGATTATAACTGCACTCACTTACCTTCACAATATTACAAAGACTCGCTCACTAAGTTCCCTGCTCTGTTACTCAACTATTCACTCACTCACTCACTCGTTTAATGGAACAGCTTGTAATTAATCGGAATTGACAGTTCGTAAAAAAATTTAAAGCGTTTCTTCAAATGATGTTTCACTACAATTTGTATGTCACTCAACCATCCCGAATAAAACGATCAATACAAAGGCAAAAAGTAATGAGGGTTTCTATCTGCTTCATGAGTAAACATGCTCCCCTGCCCTTGACCGTGCGCCAACGGTACAGAAGTGGAGAGCACTTTTATAAACTCTGCATAGTCGCGAAACATGAACGTTCAAATAGCGTTGCTATTTCAATGGCTGTCGTTACCCCGCTGTTTGGGCAGAGTTTCACCTTGTTCTTCTGATGGGGTTGACAACTAAAATTCATATTCAGTCCATGACATGAGACCAAATTTAGCGACTCTCAATAAATTCAAAGTGGCTGTCGTTACCCCACAAGTCGAGTAGAGCTTCGCCTCCGCTCTTTCGGAACTGCTCTGAAAGAAACATGTATCGAAGTTGAAGCGTGAACTGTATTTTGTCTACCGTTTGGACCTTTTTCTGGCTGTCGTTGGGTGATTCTAATAAATGACACACGAAAACGATAATATTTAAGTGTTAGCTATTTTTAATTATCATGATGACCAAACTGGTCTCCGAAATCAGAATTCGAGGTTCCGGACTGGTATTATTTATGCATAAAAAACTGGACTCCGGTTCGTTCATGTTTCAAGCAACCGGATTAGAAAATGGATTGGTTCGTTGTATATTCATGAGAACATTATTCATGTTTCAAAACTGGTTGACAAACAAATGGATAGGCTAGTCAGTCAGTCAGTCAGTCAGGCAGTCAGTCAGTCAGTCAGTCAGTCAGTCAGTCAGTCAGTCAGTCAGTCAGTCAGTCAGTCAGTCAGTCAGTCAGTCAGTCAGTCAGTCAGTCAGTCAGTCAGTCAGTCAGTCAGACAGTCAGTTAGTCATACCGGCAACGAGTAAAATGTCGCTCCTGAACCATTATACTGTGTATGTTCGAGTATGTTCTGCAATGTTCATTCCTCATACGCAAGAAGTATTGTTTCAAGAGCGACTATTTTCAGCGAGCTTTTAGTAGGCGGCCCAGTTACGCTATAATTAGCAGGGACATATTCAAGGGCTAAAATACAGTATGACTGTAGCGAGCATCAGATTACATACATTCATAAAGATCATTTTGAGATTCCTTTGGGCACCGTATGTTCCAGCTTGTCCAGATCATGCTTATCATTAATAAATGAGGAGTTGATGATTGCACTGATGTTATGGATTACATACAGCTGATGAGTTGAGTTGAGTTGATATTAGTTGAATTGAGTTTAGATCATTGTCCAGTCATCACCTTCTATCACGGAACGCTATGAGGTGATGTTCCGCGATCTGGAAACACTGGAATGCATGTTTTTTCACAAGAATCCCGGAATGGTCTTTAGATGCGGTTATAGTTGGCCACTGGCGGACGAGCGAAATTCCCAAAGGGAGGGGAATTTCGTCAAAGAGGGGGGAATCGGCAAAAAGTATACTATTTTACCTACACCTTAGGGAACAAATTCTATTTTAACAAATGCCAAAGAGGGGGGAATTCTACTTTTCCCTCCCCTTCTCGTCCGCTAGTGTAGTTGGCCTAGTTACACATTTATTATCTGAACACTCGCGGTTCAGCAATAGAGATCCAGATTTGTTATGATCATAAGCGGATGAGAAGGGGTGGGAAGAGTGGAATTCCCCCTTCTTTGGCGATTTCATAGAGTATAATTTGTTCCCTAAAGTGTAGGTAAAATGGATTGAAAACTGTAAATTCCCCCTTCTTTGACGAAAATCCCCTCTCTTTGGGAATCGGCTCGTCCGCCGGTAGTTATGATACAGTGCCAGTGTTAAAGAAGCAGTCATATGGTGCTGGATGGGATGATATTCAGTTTGACTGTAGAAATTTAGCGTTTTGTCATATGATGTTATAAATATTCATAAAGCCCAATATTTTCGAATTTAATCACATGAAATTTGGACAACATAGTTTCATTGCGCTTAATTCATTGCGTATACGTATGCACAGAATTATTTTTTATAACAAGACACATTGACCAAGCTATAAAAGCAATATATGTTTGCGCAAATTCAGTTATAGAATGATGATATTCTGCTTGAATGGATCTTTTGTATCCTGACATTCATTATATGTACCACAATGGTTGTATTCGAATCCTTGTCTGTTGTCTCTGGTATGCTAAAAAACTGGTCTGAATAGATGGGAAATGCGTGCATACACCAGCTCATGAAAACCATTTTATCTATAGCCTATAACGATTTTTTTGCTACTGAGATTGATATTAGCGCACAGTTCGAATTTGAATTTGGTTTCGGCACGGTTTTGGAAATTTACCTTATTCACATGACACTCAGGGTTTCTTGTTAGCCAAAAACCTTTTGGCGCGCAATTTGAATTCAAATCTGTGTTTGGCGCGTTTTCAAGACTTTGAGAAATCAATCATTATTCATATAACATTTAGATAACATAGATAACAAAAATTGCACCTAATTCATTGCATGCAGTACGTGCGTAACCAGCCAACAGAATTTATTTTTGATTTCAAGAAACCCTGACCAAGCTATAACATGATACATTGACCAAGCTATAACATGATACATTGACCAAGCTATGACATGATACATTGACCAAGCTATAACATGATATATTGACCAAGCTATAACATGATATGTACATTGACCAAGCTATAACATGACATGATACACTGACCAAGCTATAACATGATACATTGACCAAGCTATAACATGATACATTGACCAAGCTATAACATGATACATTGACCAAGCTATAACATGATACATTGACCAAGCTATAACATGATACACTGACCAAGCTATAACATGATACATTGACCAAGCTATAACATGATACACTGACCAAGCTATAACATGATACATTGACCAAGCTATAACATGTTATGTACATTGACCAAGCTATAACATGATACATTGACCAAGCTATAACATGATACATTGACCAAGCTATAACATGATACATTGACCAAGCTATAACATGATTCATTGACCAAGCTATAACATGAAACATTGACCAAGCTATAATATAGTCGAATATTTCTGGTACTCTTCTAGTAAATGAACCATATGAAACGGTATTGGTCTTCTCCAAATAGTCTCAGATTTGCCGCGTCCACTGGCGGGCGAGCTAATTCTCCAAAGGGAGGGGAAACTCGCCAAAGAGGCAGGAATTGACAGTTTTCAGGCCATTTTACCTACACTTTAGGGATCAAATTCTACTTTTTGAAAACTCTAAAGAGGGCGAATTCCAGTTTTTCCCTTCCCTTCTCGTCCGCTAGTGGCCGCGTCTATCCACTTGCTGTGCCATATAGCTGGTTATAGCTTATCCATAGTTTCTTGTTGCTCAGAAAATTTTCGGCGCGCAGTTTGAATTTCAAATCTTCAAAAAAACATAAAGTGTTTTTTACTTGGACAAGCTAGAATACATATAGTATACTGTAGCGTATCCAGGGTTTCTTATTAGTCAAAGGGTATTTGGCGCGCAATTTCAATTCAAATCTATTTTTGGGTGCGATATTTTTTTTGGAAAAAAAGTTTTTTCCAATAAATTATTTTATTTTCCAACATTTTGACAATCAAGGGTCGGCCGCTAGGCCGTTCCCTTAATATGGTTCGATAGAGATAAGCTTTTTAGTGTAATAATACTGCGCTTAATTCATGCATACGCGCGTAACTGGTTCAAGTTTCATTGTGTTGTCTCGCATGGGAGGAGGCGTTTTCAACTTTGGCTTTTTCAACTTCGGTCTTTTCAACTTCAAAAAAAACTGGGGAGGGTGTTTTCAACTCTGGCTTTTTCAACTTTGGCTTTTTCAACTTTGGCTTTTTCAACTTCGGTCTTTTCAACTTTGGCTTTTTCAACTTCGGTCTTTTCAACTTCAAAAAAACTGGGGAGGGTGTTTTCAACTCTGGCTTTTTCAACTTTGGCTTTTTCAACTTTAGCTTTTTCAACTTTGGCTTTTTCAACTTCAGTCTTTTCAACTTTAAAAAAATGTCCTAGAAATTCTGGGGCAGGTGTTTTCAACTTTGGCTTTTTCAACTTCGGTGTTTTTAACTTTGAATGCATATATTATTATGTGTGCCTAACCCTGTACCACTAATTATGGATGTTTAGATAGATTTTCATTGAATATGCTTGCATGCATGTGAGTGACTAGTGAGTGAATGAGTGAGTGAGTCAGTGAGTGAGTGAGTGAGTGAGTGAGTGTGAGTGAGTGAGTGAGTGAGTGAGTGAGTGAGTGAGTGAGTGAGTGAGTGAGTGAGTGAGTGAGTGAGTGAGTGAGTGAGTGAGTGAGTGAGTGAGTGAGTGAGTGAGTGAGTGAGTGAGTGAGTGAGTTGAAAACACCTGCTCGCGAAAAATAATGTCAAAGTTGAAAAGACCGAAGTTGAAAAAGCCAAAGTTGAAAACACCTGCTCGCGAAAAAATAATGATCAAAGTTGAAAAGACCGAAGTTGAAAAAGCCAAAGTTGAAAAAGCCAAAGTTGAAAAAGCCAGAGTTGAAAACACCCTCCCCAGTTTTTTTGAAGTTGAAAAGACCGAAGTTGAAAAAGCCAAAGATGAAAAGACCAAAGTTGAAAAAGCCAAAGTTGAAAAGACCGAAGTTGAAAAAGCCAAAGTTGAAAAAGCCAAAGTTGAAAACACCCTGCCGCGATTCAAATTTTAAAGTTGAAAAGACCGAAGTTGAAAAAGCCAAAGTTGAAAACGCCTCCTCCCGTCTCGCATATAATCGGTTTTACAAATTACGAATAACAAATTATACAGATATTAAAGAGGTGAAAAAATATGAAACGTGAGTTTATGTTATAGAATTACTGAAATTAAAATGGTTCAATGGTAAATTTTTCGATAGTCAAGCTATATTTGAATGTTTCTGGTACTCTCTGAGATAAATGTTCTCTGCAACACCGCAATGTACCACAGGTACTTCTCCAAATAGCCTCTAATTCGCCATGTCTACCAATTCGCCGAGCCATATAGCTGGTTGTAGCCTATCCATGGTTTCTTGTTACTCTAGAAGTTAATAAAGACGTTTTTTCACTTCACTATAAGCTATGTATAGAGTATAGTGTTTTTGAAACTCATCTAAAAAATATTCTCTGCAACACCGCAATGGTCTTCTCCAAATGGCCTCTAATTCGCCGCGTCTACAAATTCGCCGAACCATATAGCTGGTTACAACCTGCCTATCCATGGTTTCCTGTTACTCTAGAAATTTTTGGCGCCAAGTTTGTTTTCAAATCTACACTTGGCACGCGTTCAAACGTGCAAGAAAATAAAAGCGTTTGTTTTCACTTGACCAAGCTTAATTAGAATGTTTCGGGTACTTTCTGAGATAATGGTCTTCTCCAAATGGCCTCTAATTCGCTGTGTCTACCAATTCGCCGAGCCATATAGCTGGTTGTAGCCTATCTACGGTTTCTTGTTGCCCAGAAAGTTTGCGATGACGAGTTTGATATCATTCTGGCGCGCGTTCAAATCTTCAAGATTATTTCTAGTACTGTTCTAGAAAAGGTGCTCTGTAAAATCGCCATGGTCTCTAACTCGCGGCGTCTAGAAATTCGCCGAGCCATATAGCTGGTTATAGCCTATCTATCCATGGTTTCTTGTTATTCAGGAGGATTTGGCCCAAGTAAAATCTGGGTTTATCGCACGTGTTTTCCCCTTGACATTTGAGCAACCTAAATTTTTTGTGCTTTATTTATTGCATATTATTATAATTATTGTGCTTAATTTATTGCATACATTGCATTTATTGCAGAAAAAATTCTCGAGATATCAAGCAAGATACGTGCATACATTGACCAAACTAGTGTATAGTGTGTTTTCGAAATCCGAATCAAAAAAAGGGTGAAAAAGTAAGAAGTAACAAAGTAAGAAACCAAAGAGAGACTTCGACCAAAAAAAGCGGTTTCTCCGGGAACAAAATGTGAATATTGCAGGTGAAGAGTTTTACAAAATTATATCTTTCCTCATGGTCACGTTTCGAATTTTTAGCTTACAAGTTCGCGGTGTTATACCATATTACATGTAAGTACGTAATGACAAGCTTGTCTTGTCTTTATTGGTTCCTTTTAAAAAAAACATGAAGTAGCCAACGTGTGATTATGTATTATAGCATAACACACGGTAATGGGGGAATCTTCGAAAACGATGAAAATGGGTTGGGAAATGGGGTTGAAAAGTAAGATGAGTAAAGGATATAAGTATCTATATATAAATTTGACAACGAAAATTTTTGGGTCGTGTATGTATGCTTGTCCAAAAGTTTCAGTTCTGCATGAACAGGCAAAATGCTTGGTAAAACTTGAGTCGCGGATGATCAACCGGAAAACTCATAATTGAAGTTCCATCCTGCATGAAAGTTGTTCCCTAAATTCGATTATTTACCTTGAATGTTTTAAAAAGTTTATATAATGGCTGAATAATTTAATTTTGGAAGTTTCCCTATGGTCATCTGCTACCGAAAATTTCTTGAGAAACTCACAAGACGGCTCTGAACGCGCCCTAACACTACTGTCAACTGTGGAACTGATTTTGACAGCAGCGGTATGAGCTTTATAAGGTAAGAAATTCCTCTTTTAAGCAACGGTTACGTAGCGTAGTCGTTCAACGCGCCGAGTTAGTTGAAAAGTTCGATTCTTTATTCTCTTCATTTTTATGGTTGTCGTTTAAAGTTTTCCACATTTTGATATATAAATTTGACAACGAAAATTTTTGGGTGGTTGGTTGGTGTATGTCCAAAGGTTTCAGTTCTGCATATAAACAGATCACTGCTTGGTCATATTTGAGTAACGGATGATCAACCGGAAAACTCATGTTTGAAGTTTCATCCTGCATGAAAGTTGTTCCCTAGATTTGATTTTCTGCTCTGATTTCTTCAAAAAGTTCATAGAACCACTGTATAATATTATTTTAGAGATTTTCCAATTATCATCTGCTACTCAAACTCAAGACGACTCTGAAAGCGCTTTAAAACTACTATCAACTGTGGACCTGATTCTGATAGCAGCTGTATAAAGTTTATTAGGTAAGGAATTCTGCTTCTTAGCAACGGTTGACTTAGCGTAGTCGTTCAAGGCGCCGAGTTAACTTTCAAAAGGTTTCAAGTTTGCTCATCCATTTTCTTCATTTTGATGGTTGTCGTTTAATTATTTCTGCATAACGGCTGACCGACTATAGTTTGACATAATCGCCAGACTGTCATAATAAAATTTCCGTTTGACAGATTGACTGACTGTGCTAAGTGAGACGTTTAACAAGATGAGTGATCATGGTAAGTTTGTGAATGAACCTTTTTATACTTTGCATATTTTACTCAACTTCATAATTGACATGTATTTACGTACGTATGTACATATGTACATACTGTATTTACTCAAACAACTGGTTGTGTGGCTGTACATGGAAGGAGAAATTATCTTACTGTTTAACTGAAGTACATGGTTTCTGTAGAACTCGATACAGTTGCCGGCAGCGGGTATACAAAACGTTTCATTTTCGATGAACTAAATTAGCAATTCAATGGATGACGTTTGTTTTCTTTGCAATAATGGGACATTCTTCTCGGTAACATTATCAAAGAGAATTATCTTCGGATCACGTTGCGTTGGTTCAATTGATCTTTATCATTAGCGGACGAGAAGGGGTGGGAAAAGTGGAATTCCCTCTCTTTGCCGTTTTCAAGAAGCCGAATTTGTTTCCTAAGGTGTAGGTAAAATGACCTGAAAACTGCCAATTCCCCCCTCTTTGACAAAATTCCCCTACGTTTGGAGGTTTAGCTCATCCGTCAGTGATCTTTATTATTGTATTAATCGACGTCTCGGTCACGGAACTTGAGACATTTCAAACGGGTGGGTAGAATTTTTTTTTCGAAACAGCAAAAAATTAAACGAGATGATTGAATTTTTATTAAGGTTTTTTTCTGGTGTGTTAAAAGTTAACTGATATGTTAACACGGGAAGAGAATTTTTATTATCTGAGTAACTTCGACGTCTTGAAACTGTAGTTAGTTTATACTTGCCATAATCAGTTCAACTACATAATTTAAACCTATCTATTCAAACAACAAGCAGTGTTATTGAAAATGAAACGATAATTTATCTCAATGTTAATCGAAAAAATTTGGGTTAACGATTCAAATAAACTAATTATACTGAATGCACTTTGTGCTATTTCAGGAAATCTACTGTACCACTGAACGTACATAATAAACCGTCTGAGCTGTTATATAATTGCTAACTGAAAACATCAATCAAAAGTCATCTCAAGCCTTTCATAACAGATCTAGAAAAAGAGGTTTTTTTTCATTATTTTCTGCTCAATCGCCGAAACGAATCCAAATAAATACTGAGGAAGCAAGAAAGACATATTTGAACTAATTAATCTTTGGACAGGGTCGGGTTTGTTTAGTTAATCTTCACTTTTAATCATAGGATCCGGTCACGGTTAAAAATTATCTTCGGACGTCTTAACGGAGTTTTTCGGAATGGAAGAGCAATAATGGAACGTGATGGTTGAATCAATGATCATGATTTTTGTTAGAATATTTATCTTTGTGTTAACTGAGATGTTTCACGGGATGAGTGAGAGAATAAAACTATTCGATTGAAACAAATCTGAAATTATGGGCACAGATACCATTTTGAGTACTTGGATTGAGTAACGAAGAGTAAGTGATTCAAAGTTTGATTTCCTTTAACTGAATGGTTTCTGTAGACCTTTTTCACCGTTACCGGCAACGAGTATACAAAACATTTTATGTTCGATTAATTAAATTAACAATTCCATGGATGACGTTTGTTTCCTTTGCAATAAAGGGTCATTCTTCTCGGTAGCAGTATCAGAGAGAATTATCTTTGGATCACGTTGGGTTGGTTCAATTGACCTTTATTATTGTATTAATCGACGGCTCGGTCACGGAACTAACGTATCTCGAGACATTTCAAACGGGTGGTTAGAGTTTTTATAAAACAGCAAATAATTAAACGAGATGATTGAATTTTTATTAGGATTTTTTCTGGTGTGTTGAAAGTTAACTGATATGTTAACACGGGATGAGAATGTTCAATATCTGGGTAACTTTGACGTCTTGAAACTGTAGTTAGTTTATAACTTGCCGTCATTAGTTCAACTACATAATTTACATGTATCTACTCGAACAACGAGTAGTGTTATTGAAACTAAAACGATAGTCTATCAAAATGTTCATCGAAAAAATTTGGGTTAACGATTCAAATAAACTACATAATTATACTGAATGCACTTTGTGCTACTTCAGGATATCTACTGTACTGCTGAACGTACATGATAAACCGTCTGAGCTGTTACATAATTGCTTACTGAAAACATGAATCAAAAGTCGTGTCAAGCCGTTTCATCACAGATGAAATATTTCTACCTTTGCCACGAGTACAACGGGCTCTAAGAAAAAGATGTTTTTTTCATTATTTTCAGCTCAATCGCCGAAACGAATCCAAAAAATACTGGGGTAGCAAAAAATACATATTTGAACCAATTAATCTTTGGATAGGGTTGTGTTGGTTCAGTTTATCTTCACTTTTAGTCATCGGATCTGGTCACAGTAAAAAATTAGGACTTCGAATGTTTTAACGGGACGAATGGAGTTTTTTGGAATGGATGAGCAATATTGGAACGTGATGGTTGTGTCATTGATCACGATTTTTGTTTGAATAATTATCTCAATTTTATGAGATGTTTCACGGGATGAGTAAAAAAATATAACTATTCAATTCCTTTGCCTCTTCCATTCAGTTACATAACTGACATGTACCTATTCAAACACAGGATGGTGTTGCTGAACAGTACGGAAGAATCTATCTTAATTTTCAACTAAAGTAGTTTCCAATATAGGATGAAATAAAAAAATTACGGTTCGGGTAAATGCCACAGAATGCAATTTTTGTCTAAACAGGAAAAAAATAATAAATCAACGGGTTTAGTATATGCATCTCATGATTTCCCGTGAAGCTTCGGTTCCTATAAAACTCGATCATACGTTGCTGGCAACGGGTAATCAACTAGTAAGTATAAAGATAGTGGTACGATTATCTTAGACTTTAGGTTAGAAATTTTACCGAGTACAACGTTAACTATCCAAGCTAATACAAAGCTAAGAAAAAATAAAAAGACAACAAAATTTTTTTACGGTCAACTATCTTTATTATTTTGTTAACAATTTTCGATTGAGTTTTACGAAAAAATTCACGTGCTTTTCAACATGTTTACAAGTGAAAAGAATTTCACCTGTCTTTCATATCAGCTGTCGTCAAAATCGCTATTTTCTGCGGTACTTACATATATGTAGTCGGTGAGCCGATTTGGATAACACAGGAAATCCGATTTACCGATATACCGATATGGTGTCTTTTTCAATGTCTTATAATACATACTTTTTGCGTAGTTTAATGTTATGTTTTCTAGCAAATACCCTCCATTACTTAAGTAAAAACAAATGCAGAACCTTCTAGAAATTGTAATTCAATAATCATAATGCGAAACTTTCATTACATGGGTTTTCTATCTAGGTTTTACTCCGGTACATAGTCAGTGAGATGATCTGGATAACACGGGAAATCCGATTTACCGACGTACCGGTGTCTTTTCAATGTCTTAAAATACATATAACTGAGGTTCGAATAATTCGCAACAATTTTCCGGAACATTGTCGGGACATTTTTTCGTAAAAAATGTTCAAGCACCCTATTTTTTTTACAATTCTGCTTGGCACATTAATTTCAAATTTTCAAATTAGAGTGTGTGGCGAGAGTTTTATTATTTGTCGCCTTTGTCGTGAAATATTCGAACCTCTGTTATACATACGGACTATTTGCATAGTTTAATGTTATGGTTCTCTTCTCAGCAAATACCTGATGTAAAATTGGCTGATATGCAGAAACTGCTAGAAATTATAATCATATATGTAGTCGATAATGATATCTAGTATCCCTTGAAAATGTTTTCTACGCATTATACATACATTATGTTTTCGTCAACCTCGCGTGGGTGACGAAAAATTACATGAATTTCTAATATCTTGACGACTAATTGAAAAAAATTCAAATCCTCCCTATATAGTTGTGTAAACTTATTTACAGTATTATTTACAGTACATTTACGTAGAATATATCCCTCTACCAAATAGGAAAGCTTCATCCTTATCGACTATATTAGTCTGGTCCCGCATCAGGAGCCTACAAAATCGTAGGGTATACAAAAATAATCGCCGGTTCTGCTGTGGTATTTTCGTTCTGAACAGGACAGTTTTTTAACGTCTTCAGCTTAAGGGTGTGGTGAGTCTACAAAATCGTAGGACCATAAAAGCATGTCTGTTTCGCTCTGGTATGTACAAGGTGTCCTTCTTAAGTTTCCGGTTTTGTTTTAGCCTGACTGTTGCAGTGCTAAACTGTTCAGTTCTATTTGGTTTTTGGAACATCAAAGTTTCAAGAAATGTCTTCCAAACGACGCTTGAATTTGGGGAATCAGTAGAACAAAATCACTGCAACAGCAGAAGCAGAAAACAAACGCGGACTTTTAAGTGGTACACCCACCTTGTATGTCGGCACCTTGTCGGCTGTGACCTGTCTGATTTGTGGCTGGAAATACGCCAAAGATATACCTGTCTATTGACGGTTCGGACTATCGTGCGACCCTTGATTTATAACTGAGGTTCGAATATTTCGCGACAGTTTTCCGGGACATTGTCGGGACAGTTTTTTTGGGAAAAAATTTCAAGCACACTATTTTTTGTTTGTTTTTTTTGTAACATTTTTGCCATGCGTCTTAATTTAAAATTTTCAATTTAAGGTGTGTGGCAAGAGTTTTATGAAAAACCTTGAATTTGTCGCCTTTGTCGTGAAATATTTGAACCTCAGTTATATGTTCCATACACCACAACGTGAAATGCAATGCAAGTTAACTCTGGGAATGCGCAACTGTTCGTCCCTGCATAAATTGGCTATTCTCAAGTTCTTTATTTGCATGACAGAATTTGTTGATTCGCATTTCGAGTAAATTTTTTATGGTTTAAGTTTTCAACCTTCAATTTTATGTACATGATTTTTATATAAAATAGGGTGAACGCAGTAACAATGATTTAGCCAAATGTACAGTAGCAATGGTACATACAGTCGGTGCAGCGGGTTATGTCCTGTAAAACTGTTGCCATTCACATCCTAAAATTGAGGTTTTCTCTGATTATAACAGGAATATGATGATATAAATTGGAGGGGATATGGAATAGGATCTGGCGCACCTTTTCAGTTCGACAGACAGTTACAAAAAATGTTTCACAGGCAGAAAAATGACAGGAACGTACATGGACCATAAATTTGTAGTAAAAGTTCAAGAATAGGGACGACTTTTTTGATATTCTTGCTGAGTGAAAAGGTGCGCCAGATCCTAGTCTATATCTCCACCAATTTTCATCGTCATATTCCCGTCATAATCAAAGAAAAAAGCAAATTTAGGATGTGAATGGGAAATGTTTTACAAGACATAACCCGCTGCACCGACTCTGTACGTACGTCATAAACATAATGTATGTTCCAAATTATCGTTCCACTTATCATGCATGATTTCATGGTTTAAGTACCAGTGGTTGTTCCATACTGTCGGTGTTTTATTTCCGTTTCCTTATAAAATACTAGCTCTTACCGATTTCAACTTTCTGGAAATTTCTAGACGTTTTTGGTGAATCTCAGACTTTGTGACTGATCATTCCCATTGAGTTGGAACGGACACTCAGTCAGTCAGTCAGTCAGTCAGTCAGTCAGTCAGTCAGTCAGTCAGTCGAATCTCAGACTTGAAAGTGACTGATCATCCATTCCATTGACTGGAATGGACGCTCAGCCGACGGGAAGTCCGTCAAATGTCCGAACCATGCCCTCTTTTTGTCTATTCACAATTTCCAAGATTTCAATATTTTTACAGAATTTTGGAAGAAATATGTCGCAAACATAAAATAGGATCCAACTGTGTTTTCATAAAAACTTTTTCTCCGAATAACCGGTACAGCATTTCTAATTGATTACGAAACTAAATTCAAACTTGCGCCAATCAGATAAACACTTTTCCGAAATTTTTTTACTGTAAATTTGGTTGGCAATGATTTTTTGATATCAGAGCATCTTTTAATAAAAAAATCTGGTTTTTGAAAAGTTTCACAAAAATGGCGCCCATTCAAATCCAGCATCGTGATCAAGTGAGAAAGCTATATGCTTGAATAAAAAAAAATTAATTAGTGGTGGTAGACAAGACTACTGATCATGACGGAGCCTGGCCACCGGAAAATTCTTTTCTCTAAGTTGGAAAACTCGCTAATATTAATCTTCTATGTTATTTATTTTCTCACCTTTTCTAATAATTGTGTCTGGTCCTTTAAAAATCCGTCAAATTACATTACTATCCAATGAATAAATTTGTTTATACATTAGTAAACGAATTCTAGTTCTATTAAGAAACTGAAAATTTTCAAGTTTCCTGGTAGGATTCGAACCCACGAATATTTGCTTTACTTCTCTCTTTATTAAATTCCGAGAGAGTCCGAACTCAGTGTCCTAAGCAATTGAGAAAGCTTTGTTATGCACACTAGTGGTGATGTTTCAGAGTCGACGTTCGTAATTATATCACTCGTTCTTGTTTATAGTCGTCTCAACCAACTGTGGGTAAGTCGAACATCATACATTGCATAGGACGCATTCAGAGTTGTCTTGCGAAAGTTTCAAGAATTATGTTTGTAAACCTTTCGGTACACATTATTTTTTTTGTTCCCGATAAAATTTGTGAACCATTCGGTTGGATTAAAAGTTATTTTTATGAGTTCCGAAAGTTTAACAAATCAAATTCTGGAGACGACTCTGAACGCGCCCATAGAACACTGGCGGACGAGCTAATCCTTCAAAGGGAGGGGAATTTTGTCAAAGAGGGGGAAGGAGCAGATTTGAAGTAATTTTACCTACACCTTAGGGAACAAACTTTAATGTTTCATAACGCCAAAAAGGGGGGAATTCCACTTTTCCCACCCCTTCTCATCCGCTAGTGCCATAGACATAT
>OZ038447.1:23801857-23806857 GCA_964036265.1 Daptonema setosum | reverse complement strand
TCACTCACTCACTCACTCACTCACTCACTCACTCACTCACTCTTTCACTCACTCACTCACTCACTCACTCACTCACTCACTCACTCACTCACTCACTCACTCACTCACTCACTCACTCACTCACTCACTCACTCACGCATTTCAGTATCAAGTGCTGAAAACCCTGGTGCTCTTAGGCTTCATCATCATCACATTCACCGTTGTGATTATTCTTGTGATTTTTGTTGCTGTCGTTTAAATCATTCAAATAGAAATAACCAATTACTAAAAACATTAATTCATTTTATTAATCCGAACTGCTATCAATTACACTGCGATCTATTAAACTAACGATTCTGTGGGTTACTGCGTGCTTTGGTTGTGGTTTTCTTCTCCGTTTAATGGACAATTATAACTGTATATCTTTCGTCGACCTTATGATCTGTACATAGTATGTGTTAATTTTTAAAATCTCTAACTTTCTTTTACGAAGACCAGTTCTCTTACTTCTCGGCTGCTATTTATTACAATGTCCTTGGAACCTCTTGGTTAAATAAAGATTACAAATGCTAAACGTCAGGTTATGATTTAATTATTTAAAAAATTTGGAGAAAACATGAACAAAATGTGGACAAAATACTATGGAAAAAATGTGGACGAAACATTGTGGACAAATTGTGGACAAAACATTAAGGACAAAGTGTGGACAAAACATTATGAAATGAAATATAGACAAAACATTATGGCAAATTATTGATTTA
Source organism: Daptonema setosum (assembly GCA_964036265.1). Classification (NCBI taxonomy): domain Eukaryota; kingdom Metazoa; phylum Nematoda; class Chromadorea; order Monhysterida; family Xyalidae; genus Daptonema; species Daptonema setosum. Next base: position 23,806,117 of record OZ038447.1, on the reverse strand, counting down.
ACTACGCAAAACTTCACAATCATTTTTCTGCATGATCAATCGACACTGAATCATCAAGACAGTGATTTAGAAAGCTTGTGCGTTTTCCCGGTTATTCTTTAAGAATACACGTTCGAGGCGCGCTTTTTAAATCGATGCAGCTAATGATTGTTCACTAAGCCTTAAATTTTTTCTCCTTTTCCGAGAAAAATTCTGAAAAAAAACAACTGATAAAAGTGAACTATATAGTACTAGTGTTTAAAAAATTCAGTTGACACCATAGTTTAACATAATGAAGCATTGTATGATGATAATTGATGAACATGTTAATACTGTTTCATTATTAGTTTTATTGGCCTTTGATTTGATTGCAGATAAAACACGTGTAGTTTCCTGAGAAACCTGAGAAACTCAATACCAGTGGAGGACCACAATTTTCTCCACCCAGTTCCGTTGGATTCGAACGAAGTCGTGACGATAACCAGAGTCCAGAAGGCTTCCCTTTTCATGCTTCGTTGCTATCACAGTGAGAGAAGAAAACACAGTAAACTTATTTGATTATAGCTTGGTCTAGGTATCTTGTTATGTACTAACATTGACTTTTTTAACTAATTTAACATAACTTTTCCTCTGAAAACATCTTACTTTACGGTGGCTATTATTGAGTGATACTATTGAGTTTGGCTTATTCAAATATGTTGTCCGGATGTAGTGCACACGTTTTTTGTTTTGTATAGTATCTTGCTCATCTACCACTATATCCCCTCAACCATTACTCACCGTTTGCCTACCAACAATACCCATGTCTGCAGGTAAATCAAGATGCACTCAACTGCATCAGAAAACTCACCATGAAAATCAATCAACTGGAGGAATATTCTACATCTGACATGATTCGTCTCAAGAACGGTCGCACCCTTCTACAAAAGAACTCCCTAGATCCAAACACCATTATACCGTCGCTGGCCAAAATTCTATCCATCAAGATAGAAACGGTAAAATCGTAATATTTCTTGTTTTCCTATTTTTACGTTAAAGAACTGCTCTTGATTTATGCCCTTTTACAGCTCGAAAGTACCGTGGCATCATTACATCTGGAAGGGCGAGACATCTTACTACGTATACCGAGCATGAGAATGCGTACCACCCTGACGTTGCACCGAGCCGAAGAACTTGACTCTCATAACAAGGATGTGGATGATAGTCGGAAGGTGACCAAAACTATAACTCAATCAATCACCTTTAATTAATACTAAATTATTATTATCTTACAGCTGACCTTCGCCAAAGTGCACACTCAACAACAAGACTCAATCGCCGCTTTTCGGCAGAAAATGCTAAATGTGCTAAAAAAGGAAGGCATCAACTGCAAAAGCGACACGAATTGCCACTATAAGGTAGTCCATTCTTTATTTCATCAGTCTGTACGAAATTAACATCCTCCTACATGACTATTTTACATACTACAGATACTGGTACACTCGGAAACTGAGGAACATTGGGACCTCTGGAGCATCACGGACGACACCATCTTGTCCCTATATCGCAGTTTTACACAGGTTCTAATGAGTATAATTTCATAAACTACACTCATAAACACACACACACTCATCACCACCCTATTTTCCTTGGCAAAAATCTTACTGGTTTACAGAAACCGGCTTCACCTACGACCTCTCGCAAACGGCCTGGCAACGAAGACAAACTCGAACCTCCCCGAAAAAAGAAAAACAACGATTTGAACGACGACTCCGATCGGAACGACAACACAGTCAATGAACCGTCTGTACTTGATGATAATAATGATGACGGTGTTATACATGAATAGTTCATCTCATCTTCATATATTTCACCCTCAATTGGCATCTTTATATCTAGCTTATTGCATTATGTCTACCGTTATTATTCTAACCGTCATTATATGGCCTTCTTTCCACTTGTCAACCTACAGCTCAACTTATGAATTTCATATCTGACAGTTTGGTCTTCCCATCTACCCACTCAACAAACAAACCCAAACAACCATGAAAGCAAAACCACAATCACGCCTCGGTACCCAGCAAAGGGGCTTTATAATCTCTGGGGAACCAACCTACAGTGTAACAGAGGAGAGCACTGTAGGTCGTCAAGCTATCTCTCTCTCTCCTCAGGTTTCAGTGATCCACCAGGCTGACCTGGGGAGTACTGCTACTGGTGGCGTCCTTGGACACCTAAGACTCACGGACCAAACAGTTGGCTATGACATAACCCATCAAAGACCACATAAAGTTCAAACAAGCACGGTTAAAATACCTCAACATCTGATCGAAATCACATGTCCCAATGACAGTCATAAAATAACAAGACTGCACAGAAAATATCACACACCTGAAACATCCAGATTGAAATGCTGCTTGAAAACAACTAGTAACTGTAAAATTTGCTGCCAAATTAACACTAAAAACACTTGCATATCTGGCAGTACCGGCAAATACTACATTCTACCGAAACTTGATATATATTCATGTAATATCAATAATGTCATTTATCTTATCAACTGCAAAAAATGTCCAATGCAGTATGTCGGTCAAACAAGCAGACAGTTCCGGACACGCATGATGGAACATAGACGAAGTGTAATCAATAATAATCTTAATACACTTTTAGTGAAACACTTCACTAACACGGACCATTCCGTAGATGACATGGAATTTCAAGTCCTGCAACACGCAAGTAGTAAAATTGTACTTTTGAGACTTGAACAATCTTGGATGGGACTCTTAGACACTTTACACCCGATGGGACTCAACGACCGTATAGAAGGAGCTGGCTATTTAACCATTGGACACCAATCCAAGCCAGAAGGAATGTACAAAAAATTACCAAGACTGAAACGAAGCAGAGGTAACCGTGACAAAAATGATAAAACACCCGGTCATAAATCCACTCACATAAACAGTAAAAACCTAATTCATGAACTAAAAGGTCTCGCACAACAACGCAAACTGCCTGAACTCTACACCAGATTAAAAGCTTGCAACAAACAAGACTTCAATGAAATCTACAAATGGGTTATAGAAAATAAAACTTCAGAAGACAGCCAAATCATCAGGATCATAGACAACTTCATTAAAGAGAAAGGTTGCTTCCAAAAGAAACCGAAAGATAAACTAGGAGGCACTTTAACTGTTAACTTCATCAACAAAATGGTTGACAAGATTAACATACATACCATACTCAAAGATAAACGTATCTTTACCAAAATACCACAAATCTGTAAAGATTACTTCACGAACACCAGAGTCGTATATAAATACGGTAAGACAATTAAACAAGACTTATGCAACAATACCAAATTCAGCAAGACATGCACTGATCATGAAATAATTGAGCAACTTCAACGCAACTGTAAATGTAACACCAAACCCGAATACATGTCACAACATCATGGACACATCATGACGGGTAAACATTCACTCATCGGTAACACCGAACTTGAGAACATTTTAAAAAAGGGTTCAAAATTTAGGCCGGAACCACTCATCGACTGGATCACCACAATTAACTCTTTGGAGAACGGAATCAATGAGTACTTCAGTAAAATCATGATCAAATTTCAACTAAACACCAACGACCTAACAGAAGCCAAAGAATTAATCAACAAAATTCTACAGAACCGAATACAACACTGTAAAAACCAGAATAACCCAAAAAATAACACCACTACTACATACAAAAATACGGTCAACCGAATAAAAAACGAATACATATTAGCAACAGCAGACAAAGCAGATAACAACATAATTTTAATCTGCAAAAAATTATACGTACAGACGATATGCTCAGAATTAGGCATATCCATCAGCGATACAAATAAACTCAAATTAACATGTCAAGGTAATGACACTTACGAAGCCGTTCACAAAGATAAACATAAAATAATTGAGTCCCACAGAAACATGACAAAAGAATGGAATTTACAGTTCAACCCTAAAAATGAACAATTACCACATTTCTATGGCATTCCAAAAATGCATAAAAATCCTCATTCATACAGATTCATTGCCGCCGCTGCACATGCCAGCATGAAACCATTGAGTATCCTTTTACATAGAATACTGAGAGCCCTCAAACAACACTTCATTAACTACTGCTCGGTGAAAACTTTTGGAAAACCACATAAGTTATACTGGTCCATTGACTCTCTCAACTCTCTACACAAAGCTCCCACATCACATTATCATGGAACATTTGGGTTTCTTAATCCAATTATTATTCAACAACGGGAAACAAGGAAAGTTC
>OZ038447.1:23789357-23796857 GCA_964036265.1 Daptonema setosum | reverse complement strand
TTACTGGCGGACGAATCAAACCTCCAAAGGAGGGGAAAATCCTCATATTTATTTTTGCCGGAAACGCAGTCAGATAGATGATTCAAGTGTATGATCTTTGGCGCAAGTTTGGAACAGTCTTAGGCCAGGAAAAAATGGTGGGATTCAAAGTTCCGTGACCTAATCAATTGATCATGCTAAACATATTCTGTGGTAACATTGGACACGGTTAACACACTCGTCTGTCATCCAGAGGCTCCGGGTTCGAGACCCAGGTGCGGCGAACATAATTGCACCCATTCATCATCATTTCTTGACTAGCAACATAATCATTGTCATTTTATGATAATCCCGGTTTGCTACTGTTATTGCCAGTCCAGAATTGCTCGTTGCTTAAAACTTTATTGACTTCCACATTAGTTTGACGCGCTTTCAATGTTTGGAGAAAAAATCTTTCTGAACATGACAATTGAACAGTAATTTAATTTGTCTTAACGCGCACTGGCGAACAAACTCATCCTTCAAAGGGAGGGGAACTCCGTCAAAGATGGGGGAAATGGCAGTTTTCAGGTCATTTTACCTAAACCTTATGGAACGAATTTCAGTTTTTGAAAATACCAAAGAGGGGGGAATTCCACTTTTCCCACCCCCTCTGGTCCGCTAGTGTTAACGCGTACATAAAAACATTTTAATAAAGATAAATCCTAACCAAGCTATGACCCCGGTCTATCTATCCCATATCTATCGGGGGAAAAACCCTTTCATACATGACCCCGATCTAATATAATTCGCTGAAAACTGTTCTCTTTTTATAGGGCGACACAGGGCAACTTAAGGTTGGTTTCATTCCTGTTAAATGACAGCAATAGATAACTTAACTACCAGTTGATTATTCAAATTGAGGGTGTCCATAAACTTTTGACTGCCACTGTAGTAACGGTTCCATTCAAATACTTTTTGGCTACACGATACATACCTGGACTGAACTGAATACTGTTTCCATGAACTGAAAAAAGTTAACTTCGATCGAACTATAGATCGTGCACATGTTTGCCAATTTGACTTCTTAAATGTGAAATTATATTTGAAAAGTCTTTTTAACAAACTTTCTTTGAATGGATTCTTTTTCTGCAGAATGTAATTATGGGGATTTTTTTGTACGAAAACTTTTAACTACAATAAAAATATTGAATAAACTTCATATATAAAGCCCTTATGTTAATTCTGTAAGCAAAAATATTGCCCAAAACTTCTGATAATGAAACATCAGAGAATCAGTGAGTGTTAACACGCACATCAATCATCATTCCCCAATGCTACACTGTGTTGAACTACATATAATGTAAACCGAGTTGAATTAAGGCTAGTGATGTTTCATTATCAGACGCTTTAACCAATATTTTTGTTTGCAGAAACAACCTAGGCTGTACATTCAGACGACACAATTTGCTTGTTCGATTCGTTATGTCCACTCGGTCAATCATTTATTATTCAAGTAAATGTATACATGTTTTCTATGTTTCATCAGTCATAAATGTATTTCATGCAAGAGTTATGAAATGTAAATACACAATCAATCAAAGTAAAAAATTCCGAAATCCAATCTAATCGGTCGTCATGTTATGCCACGATAGCTATTTTGAATACCAAATCACAGTTACAGTGAGATAACGGTCACCCTATTGAAATATTACAATCAAGAATTTTCAACAGCGTTCTTGAATCTACTGTTTCTGAACCTGGAATTGGAACCTCTACGCAGTCTAAAAAAAGCTAGAACGATTTGCATATATGTAACTACAATCGGATTCAATAACCTCCAGAAAGGAAAGTTATACAAAATTAAACAAAATAAGTTTTTACGTTGGGGCAAAGGCTTAGTGAAAGGCTTGTGCTTAGTCTTGGGCTCGGGGCTGTGTGCAAATCGTTTCAGCATGTGTCGGACTGCTGAGATGCCGGTGCCTAAACGCTAGACAAAGGGAGCAGTTACAAGTTATCTATACATATCACGTGAAGGTAGCTCACTATCAAGTTTATGAACAGCTGGTAAAGTCTGGTCCGAGCTTTTCGTCATCCCAAAGATTTTACCGTAATCGTTTTTAACGCACATTCGAGTTTCGGCGTGAATTAACTAAATTTTCCTGCTGTTAACATTACCATGATTTCATTTAATTAACAAGCCCAACTCATTTAGTGTGTAGTAAAGGTTTTCAGAAAAAATTGCGTAACAAGATATTCTGATCCACCTATATCGAAATCTACTTCATCTATGGTATCAGCGAAGCGGTAGATTGTCGCTTCCCTCGTCAAGTGGTTAAGGCGGATGACCGTTATTTCACTATTGTGACTTGGTATCCTACTTTGCTATTATTGCATAACAACTGAATAAATTTGAATTTGAAGGCGCCGGCTTCGCTCGCCGACGTTTTTGGTGCGAGCCCCGGGTTGAGAGACCGCGCATTCAAGAATGTTGTTGATGATCAGTGATTGTTATTGTAAATCGGATGACCGTTATTTCACTATTGTGACTTGGTATCCTACTTTGCTATTATGGCATAACAACTGAATAAATTTGAATTTGATTTGAGGTCAACCACGCCAAACCAGTCTGTGCGAGGCGACTCACTGCCACAGACAGAGTGCGATGTCTTTCATGCCCATACCAACAGGGCAGCGTTGTAGGTCCAGTTAGCGGTGTGAGGGTCGCACTCGCAATTCATGACTCCAAGCGAAAGCCCGTATGCTGTTTCTGCATGCAAATGTATTGCCCAAAACATCTGATAATGAAACATCATTAGCCTCAACTCAACTCGGTTGACACCATAGTTTAACACAGTACAGCATGGGGTGATGATGATTGATGCGCGTGTTAACAATGATTGTCTGATGTTTCATTATCAGAAGTTTTGTCCAATGATTTTGTTTGCAGAAACAAAATACGGACTTAAGTTTACGAAGCGGACTAACCGCAAACCGGCAAACTATCCGGGACCAGTAATTCACTTCCGACTATAGAAGTGGTAGCTGGTATGTGAATACAAATTCTGAAAAGCTAACCAGATCATGATAAAAGCCAAATCTGCACAGAACAACAACTAATCTTATTTTAATGAAATAACCCATTTTTTGGTTTCCAACGAAGTTTCATAAGTTGTCGACTTTTCTTTTTTTTGTCCTTTGAACTCTGAATATGCTCTATAATGTCAGGAGGTAAAGTTCAATATGAATTGTTGTGTGTCGGACCGATTCGCCCTGCTCGGTTTTAATGGCATACATAGAAATAGTTGTTTTTATTTAGTTCTCGTTTAAGTCAGCTAGTAAAATTATGATTTTTGTATCTTATATATTATTATTATGTATTTATTTTTTTTTTTTATAGCTCAGTCACGGTTAATTATAAATGGAACTAATGTGTATAAATTATTTTTTTGGCGGGCATGCAGAATATTTTTTCACATGACACTTGGACAACATTCAAACACATCACCAAATGATAGTGTAAAAAACGCAAAATTACGAAACCCAGAAATTTTTATAGAATTTTTAATAAACGCCAAAAAATTTCTGTCATCAGAAGTATATTCTATATAAAGTTTTCCGTTTTGTTAACCCCTTATTACCTATCGTAAGGCTGACAGCGAGGACAAGCGCGTTAGGTCCGCGCAGCGGTGGTATTTCAGTGGTCACCCAACTCATAAAATTTCGTGTGTAGAAAAAAATCTAGGATAAATATTGGGGTTCGTAAATTTGCGTAAAAACCCCAAAAAATCGTTTTTGATAACAATAAACTCTGGACTGCCTATAAGAACGCTAAAGCGGCCGACCAGTCCCGATTACTGGCGGACGAGCTAATTCCCCAAAGAGAGGGGCATCTCGTCAAAGCGGGGAAAATCGGCCGTTTTCAGGCCGTTTCACCTACATCTAAGGGAACAACTTCTACTTATTGAAACAGCCCAAGAGGGGGTAATTCCACTTTTCCCACCCCTTCTCGTCCGCTATGTGGTTCCGAAAGCCATAAAGACTGATCACTTCTGGGCTGGGGCGGCATTGCGAGCCGATAATTACGTGTGGTGCCGTAACGTTACGTTACGATTCGTGTATGATCATAGATTCATCAAGTTAATATATGGCCGATGAGTCAGTTGATGTAGAGTGGAATTCTTTCAAAGACTTTTTATGCACCGATTTCCGAACATGACGAAACTAGTCGCAAATTTCCAAAACCCAGAAATTTTTCTAGAATTTTCCCAAACGCGAAATTTTATGTCCGCATACTAAGGTGGATAATTACTGAAATACCACCGCTGCGCGGGCCTGACGCGCTTGTACTCGCTCGCGATAGGTGATCGGGGGTTAACGGACAGTAAAACTTCATAGTGAATTTATTTTCGGTGACAGAAAAGTTTGGCGTAAAAAAAAGTCTAGGAAATTTTCTTGGGGTTTGGAATTTTGCCGACTAGACAACTGCATTTTAGAAAAAAGAAATTTTTACGTTTAGCCATACATTACTCAAACTAGCTATAGCCTGATCTGCATTTTTTCAGAATGTTTTTGGCGCATCACTCATGCTATATAGCCTATCCAGAGTTTCTTGTTAGCCAAAACCATTTTTGGCGCGCAGTTTGAATTCAAATCTGTTTTGGCGCGCTTTCAGGTTTACGAAAATTTTAATCTCTTTCACATGATATTTCCACAACTTGAAAATTGTGCTTAATTCTTTGCACTCGTGCGTAAGCGGTCCACAAAATAAAATGTTTGATGACAAGAAATCGTGGACAGGCTATACATTGTTGTTATATTGGCTTGGTTGGGCTCTCAATGGTCTTCAAGCCTGGGTGGCTTTGCATTTCATTGGTCCCTCCATTACTGGCGGACGAGCTAATTTCCCAAAGGGAGGGGAATTTTGTCAAAGAGGGGGAAATCGCCAGTTTTCAGGCCATTTTACCTTCACCTCAGCTCAGGGAAGAAACGTAACTTTTTGAAAATGCCAAAGAGGGGGGGGAATTCCACTTTTCCCACCCCTTTTCGTCCGCTAGTGCCCTCCACCCAAAGCGGACACACAAAATCTGTTTTAAATTCGAATTGCGCGCAAAAAAAATATTCAGTTACAAAAAACCATATATACATAGGCTATACATTTTTTTGATTGGGTTGATGGGGTTCTCAAATGCAGTGCGTCAAGCCTGGTTTGCTTTGCATCTCACTGGTTTTGGCGGAGACAATCGAATATTCAAGCATGTAGTATAAATCAGTTTTGTATTTTAATTGCGCTTCAAAAACTTTTCTGACCAGAACAACTTTTTAAAAACACGAAACTGTATATGGGCTATACATTGTTGTTTTATTGGCTTGGTTGAGTTCTCAATTGCAGCGCGTCATGCCTGGTTGGCTTTGCATTTCACTGGTTTCAATGGCCACAATCGATTTCAGCGCGGGCCCAGTATCACAACGGTGCCATGCACAAACTCTCCAAAGGGAGGAAAATCTTCCCAAAGAGGGGGGAATTTTCAGAAATCAGGCCATTTAACCACCACCTTAGGGAACAAACTCTACTTTTTGAAAACGCCAAAGAGGGGGGGAATTCCTCTTTTCCCACCCCTTCTCGTCCGCTTGTAGTGCCATGTTATGTTACCATTAACTACAATGGCATGTACTGTATAGCTCGGTCGGGGTTTCGTATAATCAGAAAATAATTTTATAGATCGGTTAGGTACGTATGGCATGAATTTAAGGCAACTTTTGTATGTTGTCCAATTATAATGCGAAAAAAATTTATTTCTCAAAAAAAGTTTAAATTGAGTTCAAAATGCGCGTCAAAAACGGTTTGACTAGCAAGAAGCTCTGGGTAGGGTATAGATGGCTACATGTTAGTCGCATGTTATGGGACAAAAAGTACCGCAACGGCTATGATCTGAGAAGAAAACAATAGTAAATTGAGCTAAAGTGCCGATTCACATAATAATTGGACCAGAGATCTTGATTCATGTGAGCATTTTTTTCAATGAACTTTTCGGTAATTTTTTTTCGTAGTTTGTAAAATTCAAACGATGTTAAACCTTCAACGAGTGAAAAACAAATTGAAAAAATCATGAAATATAAAAACCTTTTTACAGTGACAATGAAATATCTGTTAACAATTTTCCTACTCACGTTATTGGCCTTGGACGCCACATTGGCCGACAGAGCATCGAAACGACGACGCAACAAAAACAAGAAATCGTTAGTGAGTGAGTGAGTGAGTGAGTGAGAGAGTGAGTGAGTGAGTGAGTGAGTGAGTGAGTGAGTGAGTGAGTGAGTGAGTGAGTGAGTGAGTGAGTGAGTGAGTGAGTGAGTGAGTGAGTGAGTGAGTGAGTGAGTGAGTAAGTGAGTGAGTGAGTGAGTGAGTGAGTGAGTGAGTGAGTGAGTGAGTGAGTGAGTGAGTGAGTGAGCGAGTGAGTGAGTGAGTGAGTGAGTGAGTGAGTGAGTGAGTGAGTGAGTGAGTGAGTGAGTGAGTGAGTGAGTGAGTGAGTGAGTGAGTGAGTGAGTGAGTGAGTGAGTGAGTGAGTGAGTGAGTGAGTCAGTGAGTTAGTGAGTGAGTGAGTGAGTGAGTGAGTGAGTGAGTGAGTGAGTGAGTGAGTGAGTGAGTGAGTGAGTGAGTGAGTGAGTGAGTGAGTGAGTGAGTGAGTGAGTGAGTGAGTGAGTGAGTGAGTGAGTGAGCGAATGAAAGCGAGTTTCAGATTTAACAAGAAGGGTGGTTCACTAAGCGACGGCACGGCTACTCGACACTACCGCAAAAGCGAATCGTTAGTTCATTACTCACTAACTCACTCACTCACTCACTCACTCACTCACTCACTCACTCACTCACTCACTCACTCACTCACTCACTCACTCACTCACTCACTCACTCACTCACTCACTTACTCACTCACTCACTCACTCACTCACTCACTCACTCACTCACTCACTCACTCACTCACTCACTCACTCACTCACTCACTCACTCACTCACTCACTCACTCACTCACTCACTCACTCACTCACTCACTCACTCACTCACTCACTCACTCATCGACAGATTCATTAATTACGTTATTGGTACGCGGGCGACCGGAGGGTATCTGGCATCACGATCCGATTCTGATTTGTTGTATTTCTTCGACTCGGACTACAACGATCCGCAGTACGATAGTTCTCAACGATAGAAGCGATTCGGGGTTTGTGACCTACTGACTGAATGACTGACTGACTGACTGACTGACTGACTGACTGACTGACTGACTGACTGACTGACTGACTGACATACTGACTGACTGACTGACTGACTGACTGACTGACTGACTGACTGACTGACTGACTGACTGACTGACTACTGACTGCAGGAACAGATCTGCTACGGCGCAGTCAACAGGTCTGATCTCATAGAAAATCAATCAGCAAAGAGGAGAGCCGTTGAACCCCTGCTTAAATCAGATGAAGACGAGTATTACGATGACGAAGACGTTAGTGAGTGAGTAAGTGAATGATAGGTGAGTGAGTGAG
>OZ038447.1:23757802-23789157 GCA_964036265.1 Daptonema setosum | reverse complement strand
GTTGGCGTTTGAAATAAGATAAATAGGGCTAAAAGGCTGAAAATGACTGAAAATCGACGAAAATCCGAAATTTCAATGTTTGCTGGAAATATCGAAGTTTTTACCTTGTAAGTAAGCAAAAACAAGTGAAAACGGGTGTATAGTGCAATACGCAGTATTTTAATTGAAATTTATTGCTTATGGAACAAAGGACAACGTCATAATACTGTTATGAACGGTTTTGAACAGGCGTTTTCATTCAGAATTTTGACTGAAACTGAGGAATGCCGGCTGTTGGTAAATAATGGGTAGAAAAATACTTTCGTTCCTACTCAGTCGTTTGAATATATACGAAATGAGTTTGTTGGATACACTTTTACAGAATTCTCACGTACGTATGTACAATACTTGTAGAATTTGATGACGTTTTTGACGGTGCGATTCGAGTATTTTATTGAATATCGGGATACTGTTGATAGATGTTTCGTTGTACTTCCAAGTCATTTCACTTAGCTACCGTATTTACTCATCTCTCTTTACTACCGTACATACTCATTCATCTCCCCCGTTCATTCACTCACTCACCCATCCACTCACTCACTCACTCGCTCTGTAAAACTGATTCCGGTTCAAGGTAACAAAATGGTGTCTACAATTTGGCAGTCCACACTGCAAAGACTCAGCTTTCAGTTTTGAGCAGAACATAGACTTTTCGGTGATATTTATCATTGTTTTCGGGCTTTCATGTACGTCTCCAATACGAAGCAATAGAACTAATCATCAAATGTTCGGCGCTACGTGCCTTTTTATGGTTTTCTCGTAATTTTGAGGCAGAAAAGCTATGTTGAGGATAATGTTAAATTTTCGGTTCCCATAGAATCAGTTCTCGATCTCCCAAGCAAGTCTCCAATACAAAATAGTAAACCTGAAAACGTCGAAATTTCGGTGCTACGCACCACCCCTTCTTAGGTTTTATACATGATTCAAGGGCTATGAGTTGATTTTGACAGCTGGCGCGTAGCGCCAAAATTTTTACGTTTTCAATCTTACTGCGACGTATTGTAGTCGTATCTTAAAAGCCCGAAACGGATGGTGCGTAGCACCGAACTTTTGGCGTTTTTTTACTACTACTTTGTGTTGGAGACGTGTCTCAAGAAACCGAAAACTGTTTGCAAATAGCACCGTGAACTTTACGTTAAATGAAGCATTACTGTTTTGTTTAACAACATGATGTGGTCCAATGTATATGGCCAATGTACTGTAGATGGCACATAGCGCCGGAAATACGATGTTTCCACTTCCAGCCCTAATACTTTGTATTTTAGACTATGTATCATAGAAGCCTGAAAACCTTCTTAGTTTTTTTTCCTATTTATCCTTTTCCTTTTTAGTACTGGAGGCGAGACTTGATAGACCGAAAACGGATTTTGAATGGAGTCGAAAATTTCACATATTCAGCATTACGGTTCTGGTTTAGAAACATGATTTAAAAGACTGAAAAATATGACAGGTGACACCAAAATTACAATGTTTTCAGTATTACTACGTTGTATTAAAGACGTACTGTATTATCTTGAAAACCCACAAACTGATGGTGCATAGCACCGAAAAATCTACGTTTTCTGGTTTACTGCTTTGTATTTGAAAGGATGAGAAATAAGGGGAGCCTAAAAATTAACATTCTCCTCAGTATTACCGTTCTGATTCAGAATTATGAACACAATTTTATAAAAAAACACAGCGCTCAGCACCGAAAATTTGACACCTAGTCCAACTGTGTTTAATTGGAAACGTATGTAGTGTGGATTGTGATTTCGCAGTGGGGACTTTCAATCGGCAGGACTTTCCGATACCAACACCATTTTGTTACCTTGAGCCGAAATCAGTTTTACGGAGGTAGTGAGTGAGTGAAAGAGTGAGTGGGTGTGGAATAGTGAGTGAGTGAGTGAGTGAGTGAGTGAGTGAGTGAGTGAGTGAGTGAGTGATGGAGTCAGTGGGTGAGTGAGTGAGTGAGTGAACGAGTGAGTGACTGAGTGAGTGGGTGCGGGTGAGTGAATGAGTGAGTGACTGAGTGACTGAGTGAGTGAGTGTGTGAGTGAGTGAGTGAGTGAGTGAGTGAGTGAGTGAGTGAGGAGTGAGTGAGTGAGTGAGTGAGTGGATGGGTGAGTGAGTGAGTGAGTGAATGAGTGAATGAACGGGGGAGATGGATGACCAGATGAGTAAACACGGTAGCTAAGTGAAATGACTTGGAAATACAACGAAACGTACGTAATGTACGTACGTAAAATTTCTGTAAAAGTGAATCCAACAAACTCATTTAAAATATATTCAAACGACTGAGTAGGAACGAAAGTATTTTTCTACACATTATTTACCAACAACCGTCATTCCTCAGTTTCAGTCGAAATTCGATGAAAACGGCTGTTCAAAACCGTTAATACCAGTATTATGACGTTGCACCTTGTTCCATCATAAAGCAATAAATTTCAATTAAAATACTGCGTATTGCACTATACACCCGTTTCCACTTGTTTTTGCTTACTTACAAGGTAAAAACTTCGATATTTCCAGCAAACATTGAAAATTCGGATTTTCATCGATTTTCAGTCATTTTCAGCCTTTTAGCCCTATTTATCTTATTTCAAACGCCAACTAAAGCATCTTAAAGTATTCCATCATTACTTTTCCTATCAGGGGAACCTCTTATCATGATTGAATTACCGATTAACAGCCAACCATATTCGGAAATTTGGAGAAAATCCACAAATTTAGCGATTTTTGGCAAAAAATGGTCCGTAGCTCGAAAAAATGGGGCCATGTGGGGGGGGGGGGGGGGGGGGGGGTAGCACATGACCTTTTTGAAGGTCTAATATGAGGGCATCATCCCTCACACTCGGTTTGTCTGGATAAATCTGGCAACTTTTTTTATTTTGACATTTATCTCTCCAACTTGACAATTTTTTCAAAAAAAGTTATTTATCAAATTTTTCCAGGGTGGGTTTCTAAATTGAATATTCGATCAAATGCGGTCAAATAGTGCTCAAAACACGCGGAATTAAGTCTACTTTCATAATCTGTTATCCATTTAGCGATTGGAGAACTCTATCGCTGACGGCCGCCGTTTGAAGTGTCCAGATCGCATGTTGACGCGTGCTCACATGCCAAAATCGAAAAATCCGGATATTTCCGGTTTTGAGCAACTTTGAGCCAAACGGTCTTAGGGTTTTGATACACTACCCTGGTAGGTTCCAAAACACCACATAACTCGATTTTGATAAGAGGGGCCACACTTCCCATACAACCTGTAGGTTTTCTCAGGCAAGGCGTTTTAAAACACATTGCCTTATTGAGCATTCGATTGGGCCTTACAATTTACATAATAACCACTGCAGGAGGGTTTTTAATTCTTTCTCAATAGCCGTTTCGATGATCGACGATCCTCTATATCATTAACTTTTGTTTCCCATCAGTTACTTTTCTCATATTTGAGAGCTATCATTCCAGTTCTTCACATCGCACGTAGCTCTTAGGTTAAAATTTTTTGAATAAAAACAAGAGAAAACATTATTTTTAGATGTTCTACAGAAGTATGTTTTACCATAACTGCTAAATACCTGGCTTACACAACGAAAACAAAGTTTCCTGTTAAAACTTCTTATTAGAGAGAAGAATTTTCCAGACGCTTAACTTCAGAGTACGTATCACATAAAATCATAATATGACAACATATTGATTGTATTGGCATGATTTCACCGTTTTTTGTCCTTTTTCTTATCAGTAAGAGTGATTAGGCACCTTTGTTTATTCTGGTCTATCATCTGATATCTATAGTCAGGTATGTCGGGCTGTTTTCTTCATTGGGAACTTGTTTGTTTAGTCAGTCAATCAGTCAGTCAGCCAGCCAGTCAACCAAGTCAGTCAGTCAGTCATTCAGTCAGCCAGTCAACCAGTCAGTCAGTCAGTCATTCAGTCAGCCAGTCAGCCAGTCAACCAGTCAGTCAGTCAGTCAGTCAGCCAGCCAGTCAATCAAGTCAGTCAGTCAGTCAGTCAGTCAGTCAGTCAGTCAACCAGTCAGTTAGTTAATCAGTCACTCCATAAATCAGTTAGTCAATTAGTCAGTCAGTCAGTCAGTCAGTCAGTCAGTCAGTCAGTCAGTCAGTCAGTCAGTCAGCCAGTCAACCAGTCAGTTAGTTAGTCAGTCACTCCATAAATCAGTTAGTCAATTAGTCACTCAGTCAGTCAGTCAGTTCTAACCAGGTAAAGTCTTGCAGTGCATTAATGTGGCAGTTAATCAGTCAATCAGTCAGTCAGTCAGTCAATCAGTCAGTTATCAGTCTGTCAGTCAGTTCTGACCCGATTCAACCGACAAGCAATGACGGAAACCCCTGAAAACTGCATTGTTTCAGTGATGATCAAACTGTTTATTTTCCTTATATAGTGGGCAACCCTAGCGGACAAGAAAGGGTGGGAAAAGTGGAATTCGCCCCTCTTTGGCGGTTTCAAAGGAGACAATTTGTTCCTGAAGGTGTAGGTAAAACGACCCGGAAACTATCAACCGCCCCCTCTTTGACGAAATTTCCCCCCTCTTGAAGGTTTCACTCGTTTGCCGGTCGTGCGCAATTTATAAGTTAGTCAGTCAATCAGTCAGTCAGTCAATCAGTCAGTCAAATAGTCAGTCAATCAGTCAATCAAATCTGACCCGATTTCAACCAACAAGCATTGACGGACGGAAACCTCGAAGAACTGCAATAGTTTCATTGGTGATAAAATACATGTATGTAGTTTAATATCCTCATATAGTGGGCAATTTATAATTTACGTCAGATTTAAGTGAAGACGGAACTCCTAATTTTATTACTGTTGTTGAGATGTCGTTTCAGGAAACACACGTCGCCAGTCAAGGTTTTTTGGGAAGTTCGTTAATCAGTTCACTGATAGCTGAACTCTGCGATTGTTGGTTGTCAGAATCAAAAATAACAAACATACCAAGCATAGACTAAACTGTATGTAATTACAACTCATTTTTTTCACTTATCACATTGAATCATTCAATCAAATACTTAATCCTCTTTTTTATCCAGCACTCGCTGATTGAATGATTCACTGGCCATTAACCACTGGAAATTCGGTGTACTGATAATTAAATTGGCCAATGCGGTTAAAATGCAACCGCATCCGATCCATCGTGCTCTGAAACATGAACCGTTAACTCACTCCTTGCTCACTCACATATTTACTCCCTCAGTCACTCACTCACATGCTCGACTGACTCACTCACTTGCTCGCTCAGTTCCTGACTCACTCACTCACAACTCTCTCACTCGACTCACTGTGGTCTCTGAGCAACATATAAGCCGCAAAAACGTTTACATTACGTTATCAACCCGATTGTTTAACCTCTTTACGGCGCTTATCGAAACCCCAATCAACATGTCCCTACTAGATCGTGAGAAAATATTCAAGTGACAACTGAGTGAAAATTCAATCAAAACCAGACAATTTTCCAGATTGCTTTGTTTCAATCAGGGGTGGGCCGGGTTTTTTGGCACTTTGCAGGGGGTGGGGGGGGGGGGGGGTAGCCGACAGAAAATCCCATTTTACCCGACCTGTCCGAAAAGTGGGGGGGGGGGGGGGGGGGGGGTAAGGTCGGGTAGGGGGGGGTAGAAAAAAATTTTTTTCGCATAAAACGTTTGTTTTTTGCTTGTTTTTGCTAAAAAATCTTCTATTATATGGTATAAACATCACATATACCGGTTTTTTCAGGTTTTAACCAAGAAAATTAACCCAGAAAACGTGTTTCTTCGAAAAAAAATTCTTACAGCCAGAAAATTTTGAAAAATGAGTCTCAAAATCGAGGTTTTGAGGCCGATTTTCTCAAAAATTTCGAGTAGGGGGGGGGGGAGGGGGGTAGGCGACCTAAATTTTTGTCTAGGGGGGGAGGGGTAGGCTACCCGCCGACCCTGAAAAGTGGGGGGGGTAAACCCCCCCCCTACCCCCCCCCCCCCTGCGGCCCACCTCTGGTTTCAATCAAACAAAATCTTCAAGTTTTAATTTATTTTCGTTTATTTATATATTCGACTTATTATTATCTTATGTAATTCATTTACCACCAACGTGAGACAATGCGAAAATTTCATGTTTGTTATTCTCCCGTAAATTCCACGGAAGAATCATGATGATATAGAATAAAGTAATGAATTACCCAACAGGATCATTTCGAAAAAAATTCTACAATTATATTCGAAAGAAAAATAAAATGAAACGGAAACGCAAAAATCGATAGACATAATAATACATGTGCTTGTACAGAAATAACAGTGAAATAATATAAAATAACAACTTCTAATCAGCCAATCAACAACGATGAAAACATACGTAACTTTTCATGGATTTCGCGAAAATTGGTATATGTAAGTGATGACATGACAGCTACTAATAGGAAAAGGTAGAGGTAATAATTTTTTCAATAATAAACTTATAATGTTTAGTAAAAAATAGTTTTGCGGTAAAAATAGTTCTCTAATAAAAATGTTGGAAACTCCTTCACGAGTTTTGAAACAGAAAAAAACAGTTTATGTGCTATCCAAACTGTTCACAAGAAAAAAATCTGTTGTCTTAATATCAGCTGTCATGTCTTCACATGTAGAACATAAAGTAATTATAAATTCGTGGAATAATAATGTTCAACCTGCATATATAATTTATTAACTCGATCGCCAAAATGTTCATTCTGGAAGTTTCAAAAAAGAAAAAATTTCTCGCGTAAATTTAAAACAATGTATGAGAAAAAATAATGCAGAAGCATAATCTCATATACAAAATAGTATCCATTTAATACAATACAAATACACTTCATAAAAAAAACGGACGGAAGCTGTTGAGAAGTTAGAAAGATGAAGTTTTTGTTTCGAAAATTGCATTATAATCAACAAACTAGGTTTTCAATTTTAAGCTGAAAGACAAAAAAACATTTTTTGCGTCGATGTTTTCATAATATGAAGGCGATGGAGGGGCAAAAACATAACAATTTGTATTGGACATTGGTCTTCTTGCGTAGGAGGGTAAACATAATGTGAAAAAAGGTGAATACCCTTTTTGCCTGTCAACGTGTTAGACAAAACTTTTTTTAACTCAGCGAATGAAAAAATTACTTTCATGCCAACAGATCATTTAACAAGAAAAGGTACTTAGATGTTGACTTCACCTATTCTATAACAGGACTGAATTCATTCTTAACATTCTTAACTGGTTATGTGGCTGATTTCAAATTCGCGCCATTTTCGTCATATCTTTCAAAAGAAACTCATGCAATCGAAAAAATTCTTCTCGGCAGTATCTTCTTGAGGACTTCACAGACCATCGGTATTTCGTAGCCGTGAGTGAAAATATATATGGGATGAAAAAGTTAGACGGAAAACGGCGCAAAAAGAATTTCAATCACAAATTTAATAATTATTGCTATAAAAATTTCATTTGAAATACACATCGATGTTTCAACCGTTGCAATTTTAAAGTTTCGATGGTAACACATTTAAGGTTTCAATGGTTGGAATTGTAATGTTTCAACGATTGAAATTGTAATGTTTCAATGATTGACAATGTAATGTTTCAATGGTTGAAATAGTAATGTTTCAATGATTGAACATGTAATGTTTCAATGATTGAAATTGTAATGTTTCAATGATTGAAATGGTAATGTTTCAATGATTGAAATAGTAATGTTTCATTGAGTGAAGTTATTGTTGTAATGTTTCAATGAGTGACAATGTAAAGTTTCAATGGTTGAAATTTTAATGTTTCAATAATTGAAATTGTAATGTTTCAATGGTTGAGCGAAGAAGTCAAAGTCAGACGTTGGACGGTGGATATGAGTTCTGCATGGAGGCGTTATGGTCTTTCGAAGGCAACGGACCACCGATAACACCATTACCACCGTGGGACAACGAAGCACGACTCTGAAATACGGTAAGTACGGGTTACGGTAGTGATTACGGTAATGGGTAATGGTTACGGTATTGGGACAAGTATGTTCACCAAACTGATGCTCATGATTGACAAAGCACACCGGGGGAAATAAGCATATAGGTGCATTTATAGTCGTTCCTGGATTTCTAATGAAAATTTGGATTACAAATAGAAATCAAAAGATTTCCAGGAAAATCTATAAAGGTACCCCAAGTGTCGGTTATGGCGGGTTAAGGTATAAATGTTGTCACATGGGATTAAATACGTATAGAAGCGTTATTACTAAATAATCAGCCACATTAACGAAAAGCTGCCAGGATTATAATGGGACCGAACAAAGTGTAAGATATTGCTTGATTTAGTTGAAGATTGAAGAACAGATTTCGCGACAAATGATTTATTTAAAAAAATGTTATATGTAGATTCAATTCAATTCTGAAAGTCGAATCGCGTTGTGAGTAATAATTAGACAAAATTTCTACTAAAGCTAAAGAACGATATCAAGCAGAAAATTACGTACATTTACAGTAAGTTGACAAGAAGCGAGTGTCACGTGGTTACTGAAATGATTACTAGCTATTTTCATAGGTAAATGCTGAGTTTAACGACTTTTTATTAACGGATAACCTAACAGTTATTTATTATACCAAAAATCGCCTGCATCATTATAGCATTTTCAACTGAGTTATTTGAAAACTGACTTTCAATATCTAGTCGTCTCTTCCACAGACTTTTCCATTCTGTCTACAAAAAATTACAAATTGCATACTTTTCCAACTTTACCAAAAAAATGGCGCGAATTCAAAATAAGTCTCCTAATCAGGTAAGAATGCTATAATATACTATAAACATGTTTACCTTCACGCTCATATACGTGGCGTCCAGACCCGCGTTAAACTGAATTTGGGAAAAAAACTATTTTATCTCAAATCGCCTCTGAAGGAAACAAATAATAAAAACCATTTAGCACGCTATCGCTCAAGTATCAAAGATCAGAGACAAGAAAATTGGACAATATTTACGAGAAAAAAAACAGATTATATGTATATCCAAGCACTGGCGGACGAGGAGGGGTGGGAAAAGTTGAATTCCCCCTGTTTGGCGTTTCGGAAAAGTAAAATTAGTTCCCTAAAGTGTAGGTAAATGGCCTAAAACTGCAAATTCCCCCCTTTTTGACAAAATTCCCCTCTATTTGGAGGATAAGTTCGTCTGCCAGTGTATCCAAGACAATATGCAGTGTATACAGACACTGGCGGACGAGCCAAACCTCCAAAGGGAGGGGAATTATCTCAAAGAGGGGCGAATTGACAGAAATTAGAACGTTTTACCTACACCGTAAGTAACAAAATCTGCTTTTTGAAACCGCCAAAGAGAGGGGGAATTCCACTTTTCCCTCCCCTTCTCGTCCGCCAGTGTATACAGAAAACATGCCTTGGTCTGGAACTTCTTCACATGTTCTTCAAGACCCTTCACTCTAACGCTCTGAAAAAATGTAATAGTTCTTCACTATACGCCATGAGGCAGTTTCACGTGAACTCGCATAAAATGAACCCACTTACGGATTTTTCTTACATAAACTGATCATTTTATGCGAGTTCCAACCGTACACGAAATCAGAAAAACACGCGCAATTCATAATGTATATTTTTTCAATCAACTCAGCAAACCACATACTACACTTCTTCATGCCATTAGATCAAACTTTACCGCTTTGAAGGGGTAATCGAAACTGCCCAACAACATTCTTCTACAGATCAACCAGAGCACTAAAACAGTACATCATAATTCTACCGAAATTCACTTCATCAACCAAGTCACCCGCATTACCGCAAAGTCGAAAACGAATCGGGAAAACCGTAGAATGAATAAGATGTTCTTGTTGTACAATTTTGAACAAAGATTACCTTAATGAAAGAGGCAATTTCCATTTGAATAAAAATGATTTTCTGATGAACAATACTGTTTTCGCATATTTATTGAAGTTAGTTTTGATACCGTTTTCCCGATTTCGGAACGCGACTCGAATACTTACGCAATGTGGAATTATTACATGGTCATTAGATCGGTCTCATATCGTCCATACCGATAACGGTACGGGTTGCTGTTTCTTCGCTGGAATTAAACTAGGCTGCTACATGTTTACCAAATAAAATTAACGGCCAAAATCTTTTGGTAACAACCAAAAGGGGAATGAAATAAAAATTAACGAAAAAATAAAAGTGTGTAAAAAAGGTTGACGATTTATCCCTCAATCGGAACGCCTGGATTGGGGCCTATTCGTTTACTGTTTGTTTGAAAGTTTTGGTTTATTCAATTCAATTGATTGAGCAATCATCAAGCAGACAAGCTAGGGAAGGGTGAATCGGAAATACCACATCGTAGAGATACAGCAGAATTTTCATATTCATATACGTTACCAAGCCAGGAGTAAGCGTAGAACCAGCATGCTTACACAAGAACACATTTAGACGTTTTCTGTCATCAAACGAGACACAATTTACCAAGTAAGCATGACAACCAAGCCAGGAAAGCTATTTTTGTTCCAAAATTAGCCTGCTTAATTAATCGGAGACTGAATGTGAATGGACTTTACCTTTGGAAATTCCTTCTTAAATTTTTTACATTGACTGAAGCAAAGCAACTCTTTGAAAAGTTTTCTAAACCCAGTATTTTGTTTCTGCCAGCAGAAGTCTTTCACAAAACGTCTGAAAATGAAACATCACTAGCCTCAACTGAACTTGGATGACACCATAGTTTAGCACAGCATAGCCTGGGGTGATGATGACTGATGTGCGTGTTAACACAGATTTTTTGATGTTTCATTATCAGATGTTTTGGGCAATACTTTTGCTTGCAGAAATAACATACGGGCGTTATGACAAAAATAAAAAATGCGCCAAAAATGGCACGCATTCAAATTCAGTCTCCTAATCGATTGTAAATGCTATAATCGAATATGAAATAATGTTCCAAAAACCAGTGGGAATTCTCAATAAACAAGCTGATGCTTCACGATGTCCGATTTTTGTCGACGAAGATATCGTCGGATAAAAGTGATTTTTCTTCCCTGTATAGACGAAATGTTCTTCGACACAAAATCTGACATCGTGAAACATTAGGTTGTTTATCGAGAATTCACTCAGGTTTTTTGGAAATTTTTTCATTTTCGACTATATAAGGAGTATGGTTGTTCCTCTTACTCCATTATTCCGTGCCACTACGTCCGTCACGCACTTCGACTCGCATTTCAGTCGAATAAGTGGGCGGTGGGTGTTGTGGTGGTTGCTTAAATTTTTTTATAAAAAATTATTCTAAAAAACTTTCAAAAGTGAAAAAATGAATAAATTGAGGTCAGCCAGCTAATGACACAGTTCAAATCAGATGCGAAGTTATTTCATCGACGTAAAAAAGCTGAAAAAACGAGTTCCTTGGCTTAACTAACCTAACAGGGACCTCCAACAGACTAACAAAAATTTGATAAGGTTGACCAATCTGGCTGGCTCTATAACGGAATATCGTGAAAAATAATTTTGTCAAATAAATCTCATCACCTTGACATAAATAAAAAAAATTAAATTTAAATAAAATCGGAAACAAGGACGGAAGTTCAACATGGACTGTATTGTTGGTGAGTGTAAGCCAAATGAATACTCTTTGGGGCCAATGGACGCTGAACGACAACCAGGGAGAAGCACTACTTGTGGGACACTTCCAGAGTTTGACGGCAAACGAATAAGAACTTTGTTAGCAAAATCTGTCGAGTAGAACCATGGATTTTTCCAAAAGTTTCCGAGTTAGATCTGAACCATTCAGCAATTTCAAACTTCGAATGCATAAGTTGGTGTGATCCAATCAGAATTTTAACACTGTGTTTGATCCGTAAATTTACTGTAAAAAAATATCCCAGATTTCGACGTAAACTCTTTCTGTTCCGTTTGCCTCCAAACTCTGACCAAGCTACCGGTCCGGCAGTAGGTAACTTACGATTAGTGCTCTTTAGATAAGATGTTGGGAAGTGATGTGAATCTTTTGTTTGCGAGATCGACTCACGTTTCACGAATACAACTTTATTACTGGTACGGCACGCTTTTTCTGCGCCTTTGTGAGGTCGATTGGGGCGTACTCGTGCTGCGGAAAAATGTTACAACTGGAGATTTGATTTGACGGGAACTTGGGTGTAGCGGTTAGCACGTCCGTGTTCTGAGCGGAGGGTCGTGGGTTCGAATCCTAACAGGAACTTGAATTTTTTCTTTTTCTTGGTGGGAATAGAATTCGTCATTAATTAGGATTGGCACGACATTGGCTGACTTTTCACTGTTCAATTTTCGGTTGGTTTCGAAAAAAAGACTTGATTATTTTATTGGAAAGTTGGGTGAATAAAACAGTGCAATTGAGTAGAGCACACGAGTGGATTAAATCAACCCTGTACACACGGGGAGGTCAAAATAGAGGCCGATATACCGGGAAAGTCATGATTCTACTACTAGGGTCTTCCATGCCGAGCGAAGGCTTCGGGCTATAAGGTGTAAATATTTGGTACACCAGAAAAAAAAATTAAGTGAGAACAATAGGTTCTTTATATTTCACATTATTATCTTCACATGCCGATTATTAAGACTGGCGGACGAGCAAATTCTCCATAGATTAAGGGAAACTAACAGCACATTTCGGTTCAAAACAACTTTTCCTGGAATTTTACGAACACCTTTGTGGATGTGGAGCATTTTGGAGCCAGTTTTACTTTTCACGGCCAAAGAGGGGAGAATTTAAATTTTGCCTCACTTGCTACTCCGCTATAGAAGGACGAAAAATAGATTTACCTGTCTCTACTCTAACAGTTCGAAAAAGTATAATTTGTTCCTCAAAGTGTGGAAAAATACTGTTAATTCCCTTTTCTTTGAAGAAATCCTCTCTCTTTGGCACTATGGCTCGTCCGACAGTGTACGCTGGTGATCGTCCGTCATCACCACCCTAACCTCACCTCACTAACCTCATTCATACGCCGCGCACTAATGTCTTCCAGCGGATTATTCGTCTCCCGATACCCGTCCCGACAGTCCACTCCGCCGCCGTTCAACATTGTTTTGCCGCCTGAAAGTATAGATTATATTTTTGCAATAATACATCATAACTTCATCTTAATATCAGATTACACACCATTCACAAAGAATATTTTTCAGGGGATTTTCATTGCCGATAAAGACCTTCTAGGTCTTCCGGACAACTTCATCTTGACAAATAACTGAACTGTATCACAAAAATAACGATAACCACCCCAACACCGAACGACAACCAACCGTTCATCTGTGCAATGGTGGCGTACCCGTTTTGATTGGCAAATGGCTGCGTGACGCGCACGTGTCGACCCTGGCTGTCCGTCATCGTATTGTTGTGATAACTGAAGAATTAATGAAATAAAAAACAAAAAATATATAAAAAAATATACAAGTACAGAACGATTGTGGTCTTAGTCAGTCTGTCCCTTCAGGTCGACCCTTCAGTCCTACTTTGAAGTATGTTAGATATGCAGCCCAGCCAAAAGTACTGACCACTGGATCAAAAACTAAAACAAAGCGACCCACTAGTGCTAAACTGGATAACTACAAATATCAAAGTTAAGTTACCGTTAACTTTATTAGCGAAGTAACAAATTCAGTCTACTTAGTGTAACTATCAATAAACCCCAATTAGTAGTTTACTCGATTATAAGGAATAACTAATTAATGAACTGTTTAACTTCAATCTAGTAAACTTGCCATGGAAATAGTCTGGAGTAGTTCATGCTACAAAATTGAGAGAAGATGATTATTATTTAGCAAAATAGTAATAGAAAAACATTCTGAAGATTGCAAGCAAATCCAGTCTCTCGAAAAGTAAAATAGAATATAATAAGAAATGGAATGAAAAGAAATTAAATTGCGGAATGAAAATTAATTAACAAAATAAAACCAACTAGGCGCCCTCCGGGTCGTAATGATTGGCGAAACGGTCACTGTTTTGTCGACGCTTTTTCTGTTTGTGCTGTCGGTACTTGTACCATCTGAAAATGTAATAATTTACAAATTGAGAATTGAAAATAAAAACAAACAAAACAATATCATTATCTTTTCTATACCACCCAAAAAAACTATTTGAACATTTATAAATAAACATGTGAGTGGCAAAGTTACTACCTGGTTGAAATGAAAACAACAACATCAACAACCATCATCAACGACAACAACAGTACCAACAGCCAGCAACAACCACAACAATAATAACGATAACAAGTAACACAACTTACCTGAACATCAGATAAAGGAAACCGCCGATATACGAAGAACCGACGATGAAGAAGGTGAGCAACCGCAGTTCGTTTATGTAATCGGCCATTCTTCTGAGGTCATCGGTTACCTAAAAATAAATTTCAAATTAAAATTTTTCGGCACGCAAAAATCTGGTTTACATTACGTGTGTAGCCGAAAAAATTAATTATGTCGCACATGACAAATAATTTGTCAATTTGAACTACATGACAGTTACTTACTAGTGGTTATCGTTACACAATGAAAAGCTTACCTGTTGTTGAGATTGCCGTGAAAATCGTTTCTAAAGCTTATAAAAAATAAGGTCTAGTGCGACACAATAATTTCCCGTGGTTATACAAGACAAGTACATGTACAACAATCTAGCAGCAGGTTTTCTAGTAACAAAGTAACTAAGAACCCAGATTTATTACATGCCACATGCCCACATAGGCCACATACATTCAAAATGTTCGTCTAAAGCCCGTATGTTGTTTCTGCAAGCAAAAGTATTGCCCGAAACATCTGATAATGAAACATCACTAGCCTCAACTCAATTCGGTTGACGCTATAGTTTAACACAGTATAGATGATTGATGTGCGTGTTAACACCGATTGTCTGATGTTTCATTATCAGACGTTTTGGGCTTTATTTTTTGCTTGCAGAAACAACGTACGAACTTAGCTAGAGTAGAAAATAGTTTTTCATGCGCTGCAAGAAAATCAAACGAACCCCCAGTAATTTGGGCAGATTATCGAATAAGTCGAATATGGCATCACCGGGTGATCTACCCATTTTCGGAAAGTTTGATTAATTTGCTAATTGAAATTAAATAGCTTTAAAATTGAATTAAATCCGTATTTAATGGCACCTGAAAATGAGATCATATTATTGCAGAAAAGTTAATTCAGTGGATATCAACCTAACCAACCTAAAAAGATAAAGTTTGAAGAGTGAAAGTATAGGCAGAATACGGGTTCCGGGTTCTGCAACACCAAAAACCTGCAATACCAAAACTGCAACACCTAAGCCTAAGCCTAAGCCTAAACCTAAGCCTAAGTGTCCTGGTGTTGCAGATTTGGTGTTGCAGGTTTTTGGTGTTGCAGAACCCGGAAGCCGTCAGAATACCCTAAGAAAACAAACAAACCCCCAGTAATTTGGGCAGATTATCGAATAAGTCTGCGATAGCATCACCGATATCCATCTTTACCGCTGAACGACGGTATTAATTTTAACAAATTAAAATCAACAATCACAAGTGATCTTTTAGTTTTTTGCCACCTCCAGTCGACACTCGTCGCGTTTTCCACTAAAAATAAATGAGAGCGATAAATTTATTAGAAAGCAAGCCACGCATAATCAATATAATGTGCAATTTTTTTTTATCGAAAAAAAGTTAATTTTTATTTATTTATTTTTCAATTCATTTTTTGAACCACGTGAAAACTTTTTTAACCTAATTGGCGCAACGAAAACTTACTGGCCCCGTGCACGTCCAACGGCCGGCTCTCGAGGAGAGCCCCGGGTCTCTCCTCGAGAGCCGGCCGTTGGACGTGCACGGGGCCACTATAAAAAATTGGTTGCAAAATTCAAATTTTCAATTGTTGCACTAGAAAAATTTTACAGAAAAAGTTTCGTTTCGGAATTTTTTAGTTCGAAACAACGCTGATGTTCTTTTTTCGGTTTAGCATATCCAGAGTTTCTTGTGA
This sequence comes from Daptonema setosum, assembly GCA_964036265.1. Lineage (NCBI taxonomy): Eukaryota > Metazoa > Nematoda > Chromadorea > Monhysterida > Xyalidae > Daptonema > Daptonema setosum. Next base: position 23,773,219 of record OZ038447.1, on the reverse strand, counting down.
CTCAGAATTATGTTTTCTTTGCGCAATTATTCATAGAAGTTTCAATAACAAGGTGTTTCAGTCCAACATTCAAATATTTTTAAGTCATTTTCTGTATATTTAATGGAGTCTGTTCAGAGTTCAAAGTTCAGAATAAGGTTAAAGTTCCAACATTTATCTAGGAAACAACACGCATTAGCCATATATTTTAGGTAAGACTTCAAAACACTGGTGTGCAAACCATTGAAATATCGCTACCGTAAACTTGCCTGCCAACCTCTTTAAAAATCAAAAAGCTAAAAATCGTAGGAATATACATAACCACCAATTAAAGCTTGATTAGGGCAACTTGTTATCAAAACTTAATTCAATGGGCAAGATAAAGGACAAATCCAATGAGTATCTCGTCCACCTGTCATGTGGAAAAGTATTTTCCCCAAAAACACCAAGAAAGAGAAAAACGGGAAAACAAAATGGTGTGCAGTAATAATTTTTATAATTCAAATCTTGAGTTGTGAAATTATATGAAACCGCAAGCTATAGAAGACCCACAGTGAAGTTCAAAGTAGTGTTGGCAATGTTTTCTTGCTGAGTCGTGAGAGTTAACAGCAAAATTCAACAATACAAGCATTTTGCATGCGACCCCAACGACAAAAGAATCGCCATTATGATGTGCTGTGCGCGCTTTGAAGTGCTGTTTATGAATCGTGTTTAAAATTGAAAAAGCATGAGTTTTTTTTACAGATAATATGGATTTTACAGTTTCGGTGTTCAGTTTAAGCGAGGTGATTACAACTAAAGCTAGAAAAAGAAGCATTTTCGTTAGGGTTAGACTTACTAGGAAGTATACTTCTATAGTTGATTCAACAGGAAGAGTTTATATAATAGATTGAAGGTTGACGGCGGCTTGATATATAGTACAAAGAGTTCTGACGTACAGCCAACAAAAACATACATAGATGAACAACAACAACAGCAACGACAACAACAACAACAACAACAACAACAACAACAACAACAGTGAAACTCACAAAAATAACAACAGTGGCTGCCGCGGATGTTACTGTTATGCGCACTCATTCTTATTAATAATCAGATTACATGCTATTCTGCCCAAAATACGTTGGTGCAATAAAATAGTGAAGAATAAGGTGAGTGTGTGAAACAGTTGTTTTCCACATTGGAAACCAACGGAAACGCCTCAATTAAAGAACAGTTATTTATGAACCAACTATGTAAGTGCATATGCATTAAGTAAAATAGGATCGAAATCTTCAGAAATCTCACAACTGATCATCAAGTCTGGAAATGAAGTTGAAACTGTGTAATTCAATTATAGGAGCTGCAAATGTGAGGAGCAAACCATAAGGATTCATGTTTTACCCCATTTTCAATTGCTTTATAGGTGAAACATTTGCCCATAATGGTTAAAGCTGGTAGCAGCTGATACTGAAATTATAATACTTACAATAAAGCAACAATATCACTGCAGAATTTTTTTATACTATATTGTACTAATTCATAGTACACTAACGTTATTGCACAGAATGTTGAATAGTGAGTCATAATTTGGGTATTTTCTAACGAATCACCCGGAGTTGTACGATGTTTGCAATTCCAAACTGTAATACGAAAGCTAGAATAAATAATCGCAAAAATAACAGCTGAAATAGTAGAATTAATTCGTAATTCAGAATTCCACAGTTGTTGTTTTTGAAAAATCTCACTGAATGTTTAGTGTTTATCAGAAAAACATTGACTTGTGGTTGGTTAGTCTGATGACCGGATGCTATTGATAAGAGACAGTCATATCTGTGGTCAGCTAATCTAGACCCCACAAAACCACTAGTTTTCATCTGAAACCGCGTGAGATTGGTTTTGTGTTAATATTTCAAATCGGCTCAACAATTATATTAAAAAAATAACCAGTTTTGTTTCCTTAACGATTAAAAATTGCAATCGAAAAGTTTTTAAAAATGTCCTCAATTTGTAAAACTATAGAATTTTGTTCCAAGTTTTTCTGCTAACATATCAAAGCTGACAAAATTGATTAGGGCTTTATCCGCGTGCCAATTTGAATTGAAACATTAGCTTCTGGCACATTTGCGTTGGCTTTCGCAAAACGGTTTCACGTTCGCCTGCAACTAAAAACAACTGGAATTTGATTGAATACTGCTTGGATACCTGAATTATTCAGTATAAAAAGTACTTCAGTGAGCTATTTTACGCAATTAGTTACAAGGAATAATGATATTGTTGAATCAATATTATCTCTAAAGTAGATATAGTCCATTTATCAAGTTAAGTTTCATTTTAACCTGTCGCAGAATTTCCGACACGGAAATTATTTTAAAATTCGCGCGGTATTCCCTGCACAGGGGAGGCAAAAACACCCGGCTCAACACAAAATAAAACCATTATTTGGGTGCGTGTAATATTATCACAAGGTATCCGTTTATAGTGACAAAAATTCTGAAATATAAAATATTTAACTAGTACGAATGTTTTGATAACTAACTTAACTGAAAGCCTGCTCGAATGGAACAATAGTTCCATGTTTTTATTTTTCTGTTTAAGTTAGTTCATTTCACGTAACACGAGCTCTCACCATAAAAAATTACACGTTCACAAATAAGTTATTAATTTGTGTTGAAAGGGTTTATCTCGCCTTGATTATGGAGGGAGAGCCCGCTAATTTGAAAATAATTCCCGTGTCGGAAATTCTCCGACAGGTTAAAATGAAACTTAACCCGATAAATGGACTATAAATATACATATATAATCGAGTTGCATCCTATCATTATAAGAATATTAATACCTAATATTATTATATTATCCTATCATATTTTTTATAGATGGGTCTCACACAGAAAAAATGCCGTATTCCAACCACTGGTGCTAAAAATCCTTTGAAGAGAGGGGAATGTTACCAAAGAGTGGGATATTGGCAGAATTCAGGCCATTTTACCTACACTTTATGGACTCGCGTACTCTACTTTTTGAAACCGCCAAAGAGGAATAATTCCACTTTTCCGTCATTTCTCGTCCGCTAGTGATTCCATCGCGTGTGGGCTCTTTTATCGTTGATTCATCGAGCTAATATTTATCTATATATTATTACAACTGCAAACTATTCATTATTAGTATTATTTTGGATTAACGACTGATTCAATGATTCATATGGGGATGAGAGAAGAAGTCGTTGTTTATTGTATTACGACATTCAATAATAATATTATTGATATTAGGATTTCGAAGTTATGACAATAGAACGGGTGAAAATGAAAACTAATGAATAATGAGTGAATGAAGCATTGAATAAATGAATGAATTAATGAATGAATGATTGAGTGAAAATTTATAATTGGTTTGAAGAAGCACGGACAACTTCAAATTGATGGAATGAACTCAATGTGCCGATCGACTGACTGATGATTGACTGATTGACTCAAGCCCTGATTTATTGACGAACTGGTTGATTGACTGACGGACTGACTAACATTCTTTCTGTAAAGAAAGTTCACGAAACCGTCATGGAATCCGTCAGTCATTTAATCTGTCATTTGGTCAGTCAGTCAGCCCGTCTTTCAATCAGTCAGTCAGTCTGTCCTTCAGTCAGTCACTCAGTCAGTCATTCACTCAGTTGGACGGTTGTTCGGTTGTTTGCACTAAGCAAACCCGTTCGCACTAAAACAAATAAAGGCTCCTCGGCTGTTGGAGGTTATGAATTATGAATCACATTCATTACAAAAGCAAATAACTTTATATTGGAATAAAAAATTTACTTAGATTCGGAAAAGTTGCGGTAGGTTCACTGGCGGTATGAGTGAATTCTCTAAAGAGGGGAATTTCGCCAAAAAGAAAGGGAATTTTACCTACACCTTTGGGAACAAATTTTCTAATAAGAATTGCCAAAGAGGGGGATTTCCACTTTTTCGTTCTTCCCTCGTCCTCGTCAGCTAGTGGGTAGGTTATACTGGCCTTAGAGAAACTGAACCATCTTACTTTGTGTTTTAACTGTGGCGAATTTTAATACGTAATAAATTTTGAGGTTTTCCCGAGTACGTTAGACTAAAATACAGACGAAATGTCCTATCCGTATTGTAAGTATAGTTTGGTCAATATACATAACTTATTACTGAGTGAACTTCTGAAAAACTTTTACCAATTATTGAAATGGAACATTTATAATTAGAATATGTAGTATGTTGTCTGCCTGTGGTGTGAAGTGAACAGCTAGAATTTTTTTTTTTAATTTGAACGCGAATGCGCGCCAATAGGATTACAGTGTAAAAAATTTGAAGTACATTAACAAGAAACTTTAATCAGACTATATGTCAATCAGGCATTCGAAAAATTGCGGCAATTCAAATTTAGTCACCTAATGAATTGTGAATGCTACTATTTATTTAGGTGTAAACCAGCGGTCACGCATCAATTGGTGTGAATGGGACCAACGGCACAATGGATAATAAAGTTCCAATAACTTTATTTTTGTTTCTAGCTATTTATGTGTAGTTTTATTATAAAGAATCTACATATCTAAACAGTTTACAAAAAAATTCTTTGTAAATACATATATTAGCTAATTTATAATGAACTTTTTCTGATGTACAATACTTATTGACCGTTCGAGAAATTGATTTTGTGAATGTTTAGTACAATTACTCCAGCGAGTGACTGCTTGACTGACTGACTAACTGACTGACTGACTGGCTGACTGACTGACTGACTGACTGACGGACTGACTGATTGACTGACTGACTGACTGACTGACTGACGGACTGACTGACTGAATAACTGACTGACTGACTGACTGACTGACGGACTGACTGACTGACTGGATAATTACCTCGCATAAGTAAATGCTCAGACAAAATAGATTACATTACGAACGAACATGATTTGAAGCAGATTTTGGCAGTTTTATCAGTCGTATATTTTTGATGGGGTAGCAGAAAATATAGAGCCCAGCCCTGTCCTGTATGGACGACCACAATAACAATTTCTACTGATAAGCAATGTCAAAGGGCACGTTTATACATACGTATTATTTCATGTAAAGTCCCCGGAAAGTCCTCGCATTTCTCTGGAAACTGTTTATAAAATATTTCTCTTTTGAATCAGGGTTACTACGGCTGGCTTAGGCTTGTGTTTGGGCTTAGGCTTAGACGGGCCCGAAAGTTTCTACAATTGGAAAGATGGATAAAGATAGATTATTTCTAGAAAAATGTCAATGGTAAATTGCCATTTAATAAGAAAAACTAATAAACTTATACGTGGTTTGTTGGGGTTGAATATTCAGTATTATACAGTAAGTAAATCTGTAACAGTAAAAAATTAACTAGATGACTGACAGATTAGGAAACTACTATCTGTACATAAAGTAAGTTTTACTGCCGAGTTATGTATGTACCTGAATAAAACATCACTGCAGCGGTTCATTGTAGTTGGACGAGCTGATAAACCAACCAGTCAGTTAGCGAGTGAATTACGTTTTGGCATGCACTTAAAAAAGGATGAAATGTGAATTTTGACGTCTCTGAAACATCAGCTTGTAGATAGGTTGACAGAAGTTGATTCTTGTTGGATATTGGTCTTCTGTTACTCTTCTTTTGTTATTTTCAGCATCAGCTGATGTTTCACAGCATGGCATGAGTTTATTTCGGTACAGTATAGGGTGTCCCATCCTTAACCGCCGCCATAAGCGCTTCCGTGATGAACCCACTCGGCTTTCTGTTCGCCGGAACAGCTTTTGATGCGCAATTTCAATTAAAACCTGTATTTGGCACGCTTTCAAATAATCGAGAAAATTCGCGAAAACGCCTAATTCTAGAACAATAAGAATTACTTCTATATGACAAGCTATCTTGAATAAGCTATATATGTATTATATACATATATACAAGTATTTACCTGAAGAAGTGTCTGGCACAACTTTCAGTATTCCTCAGGTATGTAGATCCTTCGCAGAGACCGGATGTCATTCTCAGGTAAGGGGGCGTGATGTGACATGTGGGGCATCTAGAGTGGAGGGGCAGAATTATTCCTCAAAGGAGGGGATTTCCTTCAAAAACTAAATCTGCTTTTTGATGGTCTTTTACCATTACACCTCCAGGACAAATTGCCAAAGTGGGGGGAATTTCAATTTTCTCTCTCCTTCCCGTCCGCTACGGGGGGAGGGGCGATGGGGCCACTGGCGGACGAGTCAAACCTCCAAAGGGAGGAGAATCTATCGAAAGAGGGGAGAATCGGTGAAAATTAAGTCATTTTATCTACACCTTAAGGAACAATTTATATCTTATGAAATCGCCAAAGAGGGGGAATTCCACTTTTCCCTCTCCTTCTTGTCCGCTAGTGGGGGAGAGGGGGGGGGGGGGTGTGAACTCCTCGAGAGGAACGCGTCATCCCTCATCAAATGAAATGAAGTGTTGGGCAAACTTCGAGACAACGTTTTCTATATTTATGTTGTCATTCAGAATATGTAGTAACAGTTTAGTTATGTGAATCTAGTTTGAGTTAATTCAAATAAACTATTTTTTTTGAAAAGCTCCAGCAAGTTTTGATAAGCCTATTCAGCACAGCTATATGCCAAATATACAAATGTAGTAAAAGTGATGTTTTATGAGTAGGAACAACTTTTTTTATATTATTGCTGACTGAAAAGATGCGCCAGACCCTATTCCATATCCCCCGCCAATTTTGATCATCATTATATGGGATTGGTAATAGTTTTACAAGGCATAACCCGCTGCACCGACTCGACTTTTTTTAGCTTTACTAATTCTAATCAAATCTGCATTCTATCAAAAGGTCAAACATGTAGCATCATAACCACCAACTATTGCTCCTCAATTGTCGATAACAATAAATGACAGAACCACAAACATGTCCCGTTCAATGATCAAAAGATGATTGACTGACAACAGTTGGTTTAATCACTAGCGGACGAGAAGGTGTGGGGAAAGTGGAATTCCCCCTCTGGCGTTTTCAAAAAGTAGGATTTGTTCCCTACGATGTATGAAGATAAAATACAGTAGCTTGAAAACTGAGAATTTCTCCCTCTTTGATAAAATTCCCCTCCCTGTAGAAGATCAGTTCGTCCACCAGTTGCTATTATATTCCCTATATGGGAATGTACATTTACACCCAAAATAGACCCCAAGTTGCCAGGGGTTCCGAACATTTCTATTGAGTAGCGGGATAAAAGTCGCTAAAAGTCGAGGAATTCTCTCCCTTTTGGAGATTCAAAAACTCGTGTTCGTTCCTGAATTTAAACAACAAGAAGTAACTTGAAGTAACCCGATCCCCTCCCTTTAGGGAAATTCCTCTCCATTTGGGGCTATTAGCTATCCGCCAGTGTGTGTAGCTCCAAAATAAGCCGCAAGTTTCAGGGGTTCTGAACGTGTTTTACAAGTAGCGGATGGTATGGCATTGAAGAAATCTGCCATAATGGATTGTTCTGTCAGTTAAAAAAATTTTTATTTAGAAACTATGGTACACGGGTCGGGTTCGATTACAACTTGATAAGAATTGAAAATTCCTCCACTGTCCAACCTCCAAAGAGAAAGGAATTTCGTCAAAAAGGGGGGAATTCGCGGTTTTCAGGCCCTTTTATGTACCTACATCTTAGGGAACAAACTGCACTAAAAAAATAGCCAAAGAGGGGGAATTTCACTTTTACCTCCCCTTCTAGTCCGTTAGTGGACTCCACATAGATGCCATTCTACCTGAATCCCCAATAAGGGTTCACAGTTTAATTCAGGGTATATAAGATTCGATTAGGGTTCTGGCGGAGACTATAACGATGATTTACAGCCAGTTGGCACATATTTATAAGCCATTAGCGTCTGTGAGAGTGGCAGAGGTACAAACAAGTATTGCCTTGACTGGATGGCACTGGCGGACGAGCTAAATTCCCAAAGGGAGTGGAATTCCGTCAAAGAGGGGGAGTTGGCTGTTTTTAGTCTAATTTACCTGGGGAACGAATTCTACTTTTTGAAAACGCCAAAGAGGGGGGAATTCCACTTTTCCCATCCCTTCTCGTCCGCTAGAGACTTGACTGGATGGACGCTGGGAAATCTGGAGCTGGAGGTCTTCTGATTCACAATGGTTAATATATTGTCGGATAAATTTCCTCGAGTTAAGCTTGATTTTAGAGATCTTACTTGTAAATGGTGTCACTAGCAAACGAGAAGAGGTGGGAAAAGTGGAATTCCCCCCCCCCCCGCATTGGCGTTTCCAAAAACTATAATTTGTTCCCTAAAGTGTAGGTAAAATGGCCTGAAAACTGCCATTTTCCCCTCTTTGACGAAATTCCCCTCCCTTTGGTGTATTAGCTGGTCGGCCAGCGAATGGTGTATTACATGGTGATGGTACATAATTTTCCAAGCGATCCTACATAATTTGTAACAGCCAGCTGTCTCATGGAAATCACTGCCAATTAGTCTCGGAATGACATGAACGCATGATCAAGAAATCTGAGGCGTACGACTGCATCATACATTACGATACATAATTATGATCATGTTCACTGACGGACGAGCAAAACCTCCAAAGGGAGGCGAGTTTTCCCAAAGAAGGGGAATCGGCAGAATTTGAGCTAATTACCTTACACTTTACGAAACAAATTTTATTTTTTGAAACCCCCAAAGAGGGGGGAATTCCACTTTTCCCTCCCCTTCTCGTCCGCAAGTGATCATGTTACATGCCACTAGCGGACAAGGGAAGAACGAAAAAACATTACCTTCTCTTGATCTGTTCCAAAAAATTGAATTCGTTCCTTGAAGGTGTATGTAAAATAGCCTCAAAACAGCTAATTCCTTTAGATTATTGGTTCATCCAACCCTGTCCTACGGACGGAATAAAGCTGGATCCGTAAGGTAAAACTCTGGCGGACGAGCTAAATCCGCAAAGGGAGGGGAACTTCGTCAAAGAGGGGGAAGCGGCAGCTTTAAGGCTATTTCACCTACACCTTCGGGAACTAATTCTACTTGTTGAATACGCCAAAGAGGGTGGAATTCCACTTTTCTCACCCCTTCTCGTCCGTTAGTGGGCTCGTCCGCTAGTGTAATGTAATAATGTTTCACGGTCTGGGAAAAGCTCGAATGTTTGTTGTTCTAATCTACTAGAATCCTGAAACATTGTTGTTCGGTCGGCGATTTCAGCCATAATTTTGACAAATACCATATGCGATTGATTATGAACACTAGCGGACGAGAAGGGGTGGGAAAAGTGGAATTCCCCCCTCTTTGGCATTTTCAGAAAGTATAGTTTGTTCCCTAAGGTGTAGGTAAAATGACCTAATTTCTGCCAATTCCCCCCTCTTTGGGAATATTCCCCTCCCTTTGGAGGTTTCGCTCGTCCGCCAGTGATCGATTATGAAGACTGTCAGTGAATTTCGCAATACCAAAGAGAGAAGATATGCAAGTCAAGTCAGAATTAATTGAATGTGATCACATTTGGCATATGCGAGTCTGTTTCAAAGTTCAAACGTAAATGGAATCAAGTCAAATTCTGACTTTTTTGCGTTACACAGAGATAAACGTCTTAAACAATTCAATTTTAAAAAATGGTTCGTGACGAACACGAAACGTACTGGGAGTAATTGAAGACCAAAATTGTGAAATAAATCAGTCAATAAACCAAAATGATGCCAACCTAATATGTGTAAAACCGATACTAACCAGGCAAACAACCACTATTCAAAGACAATGGATGTTCCTAGGAGAGGTGGGGAGGGGGTTAGTTAGGGCTGGATTGCGTTTTCAGTGACCAATGGTCAATAAGGTCCGTAAGCTAGCTACATCAGAGCCATGGGCGGACGAACTAAATTCTCAAAGGGAGGGGAATATTTCCGAAGAAGGGGAATCAGCAGTTTTCAGGCCATTTTACCTACACCTTAGAGAACAAATTCTACTTTTTGAAATCGCCAAAGAGGGGGGAATTCCACTTTTCCCACCCCTTCTCGTCCGCTAGTGATCAGAGCCCCCACCCTCATCGGGTTGGAACCACCACTGGCGGATTAGCAGACGTCAGGGCACTGGCGGACGAGCCAAACCTCCAAATGGAGGGGAATCATTTCAAAGAGGGGGAAATTGGCAAAAATCAGGTAATTTTACCTCCACCATTGAGAACAAATTCTACTTTTTGAGAGCGCCAAAGAGGGGGGTATTCTAGTTTTCCCACCCCTTCTCGTCCGCCAGTGCCGCAATGCCGATGACCTAACCCTTATGGATTGATAAGGATTTACACGCACCATAAAACACGTTTCCGTCAATATCTGTTGGGCACTGCACTGGCATATGAGACGCATATTTCCAAAACCCAAAAATTTTCCTAGAATTTTTACCTTATACAAAATTTTATTTGCGCATACCAAGGTGGATAACCACGGAAATACCACCGCTGCGCGGGCCTAACGCGCTTGTCCTCGCTACCGCTCGGACAAGCCAGCCTTACGATAGGTAATCGGGGGTTAACGGACAGTAAAACTTCATTTGAAAAATATTTTTGATGACAGAAAATTTTGGTGTTTGGTGAAAATTCTAGGAAAATTTTTGGGGTTTGGCATTTTGCATATGAGACTCCACTTTTTAGGCCAAATAGGATGATTCCACGTTTCCCCTGTCCTTGTCGTACCCTAACCCGTAGTGAAGGAGCAGGGAATGTGGATTTCTCTCCTCTTTCGTAGTTGCTAAAAGCGCAGTTTGTTACTCAAAATGAACGTAAAATAAGAAAATTTTTGCCAATTTACCCGTCATAAAAAAAATTTCCTCTCAATTGACCGTTGGCTCAACCACTGGCGGACCAACTAATCTTCCAAAGGGAGGGGAAATCCTCCAAAGAGGGAGGAATCGGCAGTTTTCAGGCCATTTTACCTACACCCTAGGGAACAAACTCTATTTTTTTAAACTGCCAAAGAGGGGGGAATTCCACTTTTCCCACCCCTTCTCGTCCGCTAGTGGGCTCAACCGCCACTAGTGAACGGAATCCGCAGCGCATGGTTAATTTAAAGAAAGGCGGTTCATTTCCTGACCCCGCATTATGAGAGTCAACCACGCAATATAATCATTTGCCAGTCAGTCAGTCAGTCATAACATCAGTCACAATAGATGACTGATTGACTGACTGGCTGACCATATAAACCAATCAGTAAAATGGCAAACATGAAAAAGACGCATCATTAGAAGATGTAACACAACACTGATTGACTGACTGACTGACTGTTTGATTATTTAACTGACTGATTGACTGACTGACTGACTGACTGACTGACTGACTGACTTACTGACTTACTGACTTACTGACTGACTGACTGACTGACTGACTGACTGACTGACTGACTGACTGACTGACTGACTGACTGACTGACTGACTGACTGACCGACCGACTGACTGACTGACTTTTTGACTTGACTGTTTGACTATTCGACTGACTGACGGACTAACGGCAGCAGTGATCTGTTGGTAAATACCTCAAACATTTTTTATAAACCAAATATTAATTTATCATTATATCTTTTAACAGAAATTACGAGAAAACACACGTAACAAAGCAACAATACAATCTTACGTAACAATCGTAAGAAAAAAAGTTTACGGATAAGATAATACTGCAACAAATATATACTTTACAAGTGAATATAAAACAAAAAAAATACTTATACAATTTTAATAGTCAAATCACTGCGAAATTTTAATATCTGAGAATATTATGCATCAGTTACATTTTCGGAACCTATTTTACCGACAATGGTTATATTTCAACTGAAAAAAAATCACTACACGGGTTATTAAAAATCACAATTTCTGACTGTTTCTGAACAGTATCAGCCAAATCAGTTATATAACTGAATTAATGCCAAAATATCAGAGCTTTGGTACAACTAAAAAAATCTGACATACATAAACGAAAACTTTATATTCAAAAGTAGGAGTTTATATGACTTCTGCATACTAACTCGCTGTTGAGAAAAACATGTTGAAATCTGTTGAAAAAAATTATGTAAAATACACATATTTTACCGGAAAGATATGTAATCATTCGAATTAAGAGATCAGAGATCCTCGGACGTCGTTTGGACTAAATTAGACGGTTATACATTAATGACAGGTAAATAAAAAACAAAAAATTACTTGTTAACATTAGGTCTTCAGGTCAGCTCACTTTCTTGAATACCCGCACGAATGAAACGTTTTTGCGCTTGTTTATTGAAGTCTGAAAAGAGCTTCGCCTAATATTACTCCGACTCACTCACTCACTCACTCACTCACTCACTCACTCACTCACTCACTCACTCACTCACTCACTCACTCACTCACTCACTCACTCACTCACTCACTCGCTCGCTCACTCACTCACTCACTCACTCACTCACTCACTCACTCACTCACTCACTCACTCACTCACTCACTCACTCACTCACTCACTCACTCACTCACTCACTCACTCACTCACTCACTCACTCACCTGATGCATCTCGCCACCAATTATCTCTCTCAAAAATACAATGTGCTTCTCGTCTTCCCAAGTTCCGTGTTGTTCCACAAACCATCTGCCTTCTTCATCGATTGTTGAGAAAGCCTGAGTGAGTGAGTGAGTGAGTGAGTGAGTGAGTGAGTGAGTGAGTGAGTGAGTGATTGAGTGAGTGAGTGAGTGAGTGAGTGAGTGAGTGAGTGAGTGAGTGAGTGAGTGAGTGAGTGAGTGAGTGAGTGAGTGAGTGAGTGAGTGGTGAGTGAGTGAGTGAGTGAGTGAGTGAGTGAGTGAGTGAGTGAGTGAGTGAGTGAGTGAGTGAGTGAGTGAGTGAGTGAGTGAGTGAGTGAGTGAGTGAGTGAGTGAGTGAGTGAGTGAGTTAGTGAGTGAGTGAGGGAGTTGACCTTAGTCGGTTCACCCTCCGGTGATGTACCCTCGAAGGATTCGTCTAATTTGAAGATGGTTGTTACGGTTCGGAGAGCCTTCATTGTCGAGGAGATCTGAAAACAAGGGAGTGAGTGAGTGAGTGAGTGAGTGAGTGAGTGAGTGAGTGAGTGAGTGAGTGAGTGAGTGAGTGAGTGAGTAAGCGAACTAGTGACTGAGTGGGTGACTTAGTGACTGAGTGATTGAGTGATTGAGTGAGTGAATGAGTGAGTGAGTGAGTGAGTGAGTGAGTGAGTGAGTGAGTGAGTGAGTGAGTGAGTGAGTGAGTGAGTGAGTGAGTGAGTGAGTGAGTGAGTGAGTGAGGGAGTGAGTGAGTGAGTGAGTGAGTGAGTGAGTGAGTGAGAGAGTGAGTGAGTGAGTGAGTGAGTGAGTGAGTGAGTGAGTGAGTGAGTGAGTGAGTGAGTGAGTGAGTGAGTGAGTGAGTGAGTGAGTGAGTGAGTATCATCACCTCTTCCGTTTCAGGGTTGTAGCTGAATATCCAGGTCACGGGACATCGGGTGGCAATCATGCGTTTGGCAATGTTGCAACCTGCAGATCAACTGACTGACTGACTGACTGACTGACTGACTGACTGACTGACTGACTGACTGACTGACTGACTGACTGACTGACTGACTGACTGACTGACTGACTGACTGACTGACTGACTGACTGACTGACTGACTGACTGACTGACTGACTGACTGACTGACTGACTGACTGACTGACTCTACTGACTGACTGACTGACTGACTGACTGACTGATTGACTGACTGACTGACTGACTGACTGAATAAGTGACTGACTGACTAACTGACCTAGTGATTTGAGGTATTCATCGAAGTTTTCTGACCGATCCGCTTTCCACGTTCCCATAAAGGGTTCCAAAGTCGCTGCTTTATTAACCATGTCTGAAAATAAAGTCAGCAAATTCAGCTGGTTAATAAAAGTGACGGATCAGATAAAAAAAAACACAATGAAAATACAATCATGCTGAGAAAATTTTTATGAAGTAAATTTTTTTGAAGTAAATTGTTTTGGAAAAAAGAACGGAACAAACGTCCTAAAAATCCCAAATAAATAATGTACAGTCTCAAAATCATTTGAGGAAACTATTATCCTGTTATCTTGTACCACTCAAGAAATAATGCGAAACTGTTTCCTGTTTTCAACTATAAATAAGCACCAATGTACTACATAATTTTGTTTCAAATATCATTCTATGTACTACATAATTTTATTTCAACTATTATACTACAGTATTTACTACATAAAAATGTTTTCAACTAAAACAATCAGACTGGATGACGCACAGGTAAATGCATAACAGAACATAGTTAGTAGTTACGTAGTATTTAGGCGAACGCATGCAATCAGGGTTACGCACATTGGCGGACGAGCTAAATTTTCAAAGGGAGCCGAATTACGTCAAATAGGGGGAATTAACAATTTTAAGGTCTATTTACTTACACCAAGGGAAAAATTATACTTTTTAAAAATGATAAAGAGAGGGGAATTCCACTTTTTTTATTTCCCTTCTCGTCCGCTAGTGGTTGCGGATTTCAACGTAAAAAGTATAATTTGAAAGAAAAGTATATTTTCTTATTCCTCCCCCATTTTCTGTTTCAAACATCACGAAATCGATTCATTACACTTGTTATTGTCTTAGATAAAATGACTAATTTGGATGAATTTACCCTCCCACTACTGTATTTTAGAATAATGCGCATGTTACGCAGAATCTTTAACCATGGTGTGGGTGTTCTGGGCACTAGCGGACGAGGGATGAACGAAGAAGTGGAATTCCCCCTCTTTGGCAATTCGAAGAAGTGGAAGTTTGTTCACTGAGGTGTAGGTAAAAGGACCTGAAAAACTGCCGATTCCCCCCTCTTTAGCAAAATTCCCCTCCCTTTGGACGATTAGCTCGTCCGCCAGTGGTTCTGGGCACTAGCGGACGAGAAGGGGTGAGAAAAGTGGAATTCCCCTTCTTTGGCATTTTCAATAAAGAAATTTGTTCCCTTAGGTTTCGGGAGAATAACCTGACAACCTGCCAATTCCCCACTCCTTCGACGAAATTCCCCTCCCTTTGGATGATTAGCTCGTCCGCCAGTGATGGTGTGGGTGGGTGATCGGTAACGAAGTTTATAGTCGAATCTTTCGGGTAACGACCTTTTTTTAGGAATTTTTCTGGTGTAAAACCTTTTCACAACCACGGCTGCCGACCGCCATATGAGTTCCATTAAAAAAGTTGGTCGGCACTTTGAAGACGTTTCTAGGTCAATTCGAACACGCACTACACGATGGAGTTGAGTTTTCGCCGATCAAAGTTCCCTATCGCGCGGACGGAAGCAGCAATTTGGGGATTAGGAAAAAGTTTTAACACACAAAAAAAAATCCCAAAAAAGTCGTAATAAAAAAAATCCGACTATACATGCGTAAAGAACATGCATTTTATTTCATAACAAATACATGATGTGTTTCAGTTAAAGAATTGAACTGTTTGCGTGTAATTTTTTTTTATTGGAAACAATATAAAAATT
>OZ038447.1:23717802-23755302 GCA_964036265.1 Daptonema setosum | reverse complement strand
TTGGCCATCGACCCCTTCCCATGTGGTTTCCTCATCCATAACCCATGTATTGCACGTCGTTTTGAACGGTAAGTGAGCGATCGCGGTCAACTGAAACATTATGCAAGCTGGAAACAAACTCTCTTCATTGTCTATAATCCGTTCATTTATTTTAGGAATTTTTCGGGGATATTTTTTTCGTTTAACCTTTACCTCATTCCCAAATCTACGCTGTTAAAGCATTACCAATTATTTACAGTACATAAAAAGTAGATCTGTACAGTAAGGGCAACTGGCGGACGACCTAAGCCTCCAAAGGGAGGGGAATATCTCCAAAGAGGGCGGAAATTGAGGGAATTTGACCCTTTTACCTACAATTAAAGAACTTTCATTTTTTGAATTACATCCACTTTCTTAAAAACAGCCTAAGAGGGGGGAATTCCACTTTTCCCTCCCCTTCTTGTCCGCTAGTGGTATGGGCTCGGAAAAAGGCATTCTCAAACGCTGGCAGACTGTTTCAGAGTTCCTCCATATGTAGGTCAAATTCAAGGGATGACAATTACGTTCTATGGGTGAGTAAAATGAAAAAAAATCTCAGTACAGAGTGTCCCATTTAAAAATAAACGTTTGTATTTGCCCTAAAAACCGTAATTTTTAATCAATTTTCAAAGTTTTTGCGCTAATTTGTAGACAATTCTTGGAAATCTTGTTTATTTTTGTACTTTTGAAAATCGGAGTTACGAATCGGTATTTATAGCGGATTTCCCAACATCCCTGTTTTTGGCTTTTTTATATCAGTTAGTTGACTTTTCAATGTGCAGCATGACCATAACAAACGCAAGTTCAACCATTGGTTTATGTGTCGAGACAAATATAGTAACGAATTGTGTTATTATAACAAGGAAAACATCAAAACCAAACCCGTATGAACCTAACATGGCAAACTGCAGCCTAGCGCGTACCGACCGTTGCGCGGCAGCACACACCACAGCAGTTCAACACCACAACCGCAGGAATGCGCTGGCGTAGGCAACCCGAGTAAAATTTAGCGTGTTTTATTACTAGAAACTAGAACGTGTGTGTTATTCACTCGAAAAATGATTAAAATTTTGTAAAAAGCTTTGGAATAGTCATTGAAGCGTCAACTTACGGTTGCCATGTTGAACTGCGGTACTGTGTGCTGCCGCGCAAAGGAGGGTACTGGCAGGCAGCATTTGGTTAGGTTATGTTCTCACCAAATTGGTTTTCACGTTTTCCATGCTTTAATAATATAGTCAGTTACCTTTATTTGTCTCGATAGAACCAAAATGTTGAACTTGCGTTACCATGCTGCACATTGAAACGTCAACTAACTGATGCGAAAACGCCAAAAACAGGGGTTTTAGGAAATTTGCCATAAATACCGATTAGTGACTTTGATTTTCAAAAGTAAAAAAATAAACAAAATTTCCAAGAATTGTCTACAACTGGGCGCAATAATTTCGGAAATCGAATAGAAATTGCGGTTTTACGGCAAATACAAACGTTCATTTTTAAATGTGACACCCTGTATTTAAAAAAACCCTCAGTGCAGGGTGTAAGGTACATACAGGGTGTCCACAACCAACCCTTCGCTCATTTGCGTCCCAGGAGTGTTCCAGTGTAACGGTCAGGTTTTCAGCCAGTTTACGCTTCATCCAAGGGATGCCTGATAAAACAAAAAAAGTATTACCTCACTCACTCACTCACTTACTTACTCACTCACTCACTCACTCACTCACTCACTCACTCACTCACTCACTCACTCACTCACTCACTACCTCACTTACTCGCTCACTCACTCACTCACTCACTCACTCACTCACTCACTCACTCACTCACTCACTCACTCACTCACTCACTCACTCACTCACTCACTCACTCACTCACTCACTCACTCACTCACTCACTCACTCACTCACTCACTCACTCACTCACTCACTCATCACCTCACATCACTCACTCACTCATTCACTCACTCACTCACGCACTCACTCACTCACTCACGCACTCACTCACTCACTCACTCACTCACTCACTCACTCACTCACTCACTCACTCACTCACTCACTCACTCACTCACTCACTCACTCACTCACTCACTCACTCACTCACTCACTCACTCACTCACTCACTTCTCACTCACTACCGAGCTTAATCAGATGAGCGTCTAAATTTCTGATCGAACATATTTCCAATGGCCGACGTACTTTTCCATTATTTATTTAATTAACACGGTTATAAAGCTGAAAACAGCCTTTGCACATATATGTAACTGTCTGACTGACTGACTGACAAACTGACTGACTGACTGACTGACTGACTGACTGACTGACTGACTGACTGACTGACTGACTGACTGACTGACTGACTGATTGAGGGACAGTTCGTCACCAGAATAGCTGAAAAAATTCAGCTTCCTGGTGGGACTCGAACCCACGACCTTCAGCTCTAGCTGCTGACGCGACTCTATTTGACTGACTCACTCACTCACTGACTGACTTCACTCAGACACTAAAATTAAATGTTATAACATTGCCACGGTTTCAGCAGATATTTTACTTAGAGCAGTGCGAAACAATGCCAACTACAGTCGTGCTCAAAGAAAAAGTTAGGCTAATCATTTCTTTAACCAACAGAGAACGTGACTTGAAAATACCGTTCTGAAGAAAAGTGTTGCAGAAAAATGTTGCTTAACAGATGATATTTATCGTGAAAACTTACTGGCGGACGAGCTAATCCTCCAAAGGGAGGGGAATTTCGTCCAGGAGGGGGGAATTCGCAATGTTCATGCCATTTTACCTACACCTTAGGAAAGAAGCTCCACTTTTTGAAAATTCCAAAGAGGGGGATTTCCACTTTTCTCTCCCTTTCTCGTCCGCTAATGAGACTATACATTTTGTTACATGCACTGCTGCACGACTGCGGCCATGCAACATTTAAATTTCATTCGCATTTACATCAAACCCGTTGCTTTTAATTTTTCCACTGACTGACTGACTGACTCACTAGCGGACGAGGGAAGAACGGAAAAGTGGAATTCCCCCCTCTTTGGCGATTTCAAAAAGTAGATTTCGTTTCTTCAATGTGTATGTGAAATGGGCTGAAAACTACCTAATCCCCCTTCTTTGGCGAAATTCCCCTCCCTTTGGAGAATTAGCTCGTCCGCCTGACTGACTGACTAACTGACTGACTGACTGACTGACTGACTGACTGACTGACTGACTGACTGACTGTCTGACTGACTGACGGAATAACTATGCAATCAATCGTTTAGTTATACATAAACGTACATCTTCTGTATGCAAGCGCATTATCATACAAACTTACTATGAGCGAGGGCAGTACGAAATAGTAATCATACAAACCGACTATCTGATTGAATGACTGACTGACCAACAGACAAATTGACTGACTGACTGACTTTTTCATGCAAGCGCAGTATCATACAAACTTACTATGAGCGAGGGCAGTATGAAATATTGTTCTTATGAACTGACTGACTTTTTGACTGACTGATTGATTAACTGCCTGATGGAATATGCAACACTAGACAATCAATCGTTCAGTTATAAACGTCCTTTTTCTCTGACTGTTTAGAGCATGTTGTCTTGTATGATAACTGACACCGAATGGTAACTAACAAAACGTCTAAACCTAAGTCACTAAACTAGGAAATAAGTTCTAAAAAATGCTGATAAGTTTGACAATAACTGACGACTGACTGACCTGTTCAATAACACTGTTATTATATCTTTTTAGGCAGTTCGTATCGTACGTGATGTGGGTGGGAATAAGGAGGGGGTCTGCACATTAACGGACGAGAAGGGCTGGGAAAAGTGGAATTCCCCCCTCTTTGACGGTTTCAAAAAGTAGAATTTGTTCCCTAAGGTGTAGGTAAAATGGCCTCAAAACTGCCTTTTCCCCCTCTTTGACGAAATACCCCTCCCTTTGGAAGTTCAGCTCGTCCACTAGAAGGGGGGGGGGGGGGTGGGTGGGAGTTGTCTGCATGCGTCAGTCACTAGCGATTAAAAAGGGAAACCGTGAAATCCCCCTTTAACAAGTACTGAAAGTTGAATAGTTTCCTCGAGATGTTCGAAAATGACCTGAAAACGGGAAAAAATTTCCTAATTGCAGGAATACGCTTTCTCGTGAAGGATTCTGTTGTTTTCTATTAGTCTTTGTGTCACACAAAAAAACCATACTGCTGCACGATTAATGTTATCTTGTTACGTACGTACCACGGGTGGACGACCTGAACTCCTATTGGAAGGGGAATTTCGTCAAAGAGGGGGGAATGGGTAAATTTCTGGTCATTCTACCTATACCCTAGGGAACAAATTGTACACTCTGTAACGCTGAAGAGGGGGGAATTTCACTTTTCCCTCCCCTTCTCGTCCGCTATTGGTGCGGACACACGTTACGTTATGCGACGCATTTGCGTTCATTCAACATCCTAAACTAGTGAAGTTTTGCCAATTTTCACGTTGTACGTTATTTTCATCCATTTATATGTACATACTAGGGACTGCAGCCCGGTATTGGGCCCGGGGATTCTGCTCGAGTTGTGCTTCTGTGCGCGCTGCGCGCGCTTTACCGGGTATTCTGCCGAGTATTCTGCCGAGAATTAGGGCCGAGTTTTGTAACTCAGGTTGCGGTGTTCAGGGTTATCATGTCATTGATTGAGATGTGTCTGAATGAAATTGAGGGCTCAATAGTCACTAACTATTAACTGACTCGTTATACATTGAGCCCATGTCCCGTTATACATTGAGGATGATTAAGCTTTGTTGTTTACTTTGTAAATGAAACAATTTTTTCTTTGATGACTTGCCTCGGTATTAATTTTAACATTGTTTGCGGATTCACAATCCCGTTGCAATGAATATCCCGTGGAAATAATCTATTGAGCCATTTTGAAGCTTCCCGTGGAAAGTAATCTATTACCGTTGCGTTGATCATTGCATGTAAAAATATTATTTAAAAAAATATTACTTTCAGTATTGGATATATCCCATGGACACTAAAATCAGATTAATTTAGCATATGAATAATCTATTGAGCCATTAGGAACTTCCCGTGGAAAGTAATCGATTGCCGTTGCAATGAATATCCCGTGGAAATAATCTATTGAGCCATTTTGAAGCTTCCCGTGGAAAGTAATCTATTACCGTTGCGTTGATCATTGCATGTAAAAATACTATTTAAAAAAGTATTACTTTCAGTATTGGATATATCCCGTGGACACTAAAATCAGATTAATTTAGCATATGAATAATCTATTCAGCCATTAGGAACTTCCCGTGGAAAGTAATCGATTGCCGTTGCAATGAATATCCCGTGGAAATAATATATTGAGCCATTAGGAACCTTCCGTGGAAAGTAATCTATTGCCGTTGCGTTGATCATTGCATGTAAAAATATTATTTAAAAAAATATTACTTTCAGTATTGGATATATCCCGTGGACACTAAAATCAGATTAATTAAGCATATGAATAATCTATTGAGCCATTAGGAACTTCCCGTGGAAAGTAATCGATTGCCGTTGCAATGAATATCCCGTGGAAATAATCTATTGAGCCATTTTGAAGCTTCCCGTGGAAAGTAATCTATTACCGTTGCGTTGATCATCGCATGTAAAAATATTATTTAAAAAAGTATTACTTTCAGTATTGGATATATCCCGTGGACACTAAAATCAGATTAATTTAGCATATGAATAATCTATTCAGCCATTAGGAACTTCCACTCAGATTAATTTAGCATATGAATAATCTATTCAGCCATTAGGAACTTCCCGTGGAAAGTAATCGATTGCCGTTGCAATGAATATCCCGTGGAAATAATATATTGAGCCATTAGGAACCTTCCGTGGAAAGTAATCTATTGCCGTTGCAATGAATATCCCGTGGAAATAATCTATTGAGCCATTTTGAAGCTTCCCGTGGAAAGTAATCTATTACCGTTGCGTTGATCATTGCATGTAAAAATATTATTTAAAAAAATATTACTTTCAGTATTTGATATATCCCGTGGACACTAAAATCAGATTAATTTAGCATATGAATAATCTATTGAGCCATTAGGAACTTCCCGTGGAAAGTAATCGATTGCCGTTGCAATGAATATCCCGTGGAAATAATCTATTGAGCCATTTTGAAGCTTCCCGTGGAAAGTAATCTATTACCGTTGCGTTGATCATTGCATGTAAAAATATTATTTAAAAAAAGTATTACTTTCAGTATTGGATATATCCCGTGGACACTAAAATCAGATTAATTTAGCATATGAATAATATATTCAGCCATTAGGAACTTCCCGTGGAAAGTAATCGATTGCCGTTGCAATGAATATCCCGTGGAAATAATATATTGAGCCATTAGAAACCTTCCGTGGAAAGTAATCTATTGCCGTTGCAATGAATATCCTGTGGAAATAATCTATTGTGCCATTTTGAAGCTTCCCGTGGAAAGTAATCTATTACCGAACTAAACAGGTTTTTGTCCCCATTTATTAAAATGGGGACAGATGTTAAAACAGGCTTTTGTCCCATTTCATAAAATGGGGACATACGTGAAAACAGGCTTTTGTCCCCATTTATTTAAATGGGGACAGTTGTGAAAACAGGCCACTGGTCGCTACTGAAACTTTAGCTCGTTTAGACTCTTGAAACATTAACTCATTTATAACTTTGATGTATGAAACATTAGCTCGTTTTGACGTTAAAATATAATAAACTGCGTTTTGTCCCCATTTCTTAAAATGGGACATCAGTTTTCTACTGAAACATTAGCTCGTGAAACATTAACCCACTATCGGACTGAAACATTAGCTCGTGAAACATTAACCTACTATCGGCCTACTCCAGACTGCTATTGCTGCACCATACGTGAAAATAGCAACTGTGGTTAACCGGGCTGGCGTTAACTGTGGTAAACCGGGCTGGCGTTACAGACAGACAGACGGACGCACACTGTTTCTTTATAGTATTAGATGTACATATATTCCTAATTCTATTTCATTTTTCATTTCATTCGTTCAGCATTTCTGTTTTGGTTAAATACAAGCATGTATAAACATGATAGCAAGTGTAAGTAACCAACAGTTGTGGGTGAGTTGAATGAATCGCTCACTCACTCACTCACTCACTCACTCACTAACTTTTTCTGCCCTTCAATTTTGTGCACAGAAGAAACTTTATAGCATTTTCGATCAGGAGTAACTCATCGAGTATACCAAAATGAAAAATGTACGGATGGAAAATATAGTTTGACTGTACACATTACAGTGAATCATATTATAAAGAGCTTCTGGAGATTCATGTGAAAAAATTACACGTTAACTTGTTCAACCCAGTGTAACACCCACTGAACATGAGGATTGCATGTTATATGTAGCATACAGCTGTAAGGTTGAGTTGAGTCGGACAGCTGACTATTATGCATCACCTTCTCTTACATTTGATGCAGCTAACGATTCACAAGTTGGAGTAGTTGACACTTCAACTTTTCACTTGAATCCCAGGCAGTCCTTTACAATAACAATATATACTATAAATTTTTTTACTCGGACTTCTCTATTAACTGGAGTCATAAGGCACACTAATACCATATCAGAATGGTGTTTTCGTAGTGGTCGGAGAGTTGAATAAACTGACGGGCAATGGCAGAAACCCCAGAGCAACGCCTCAGGATCTGTGTCTCAAGTCAGGTTTCGTACTTAGTACGCCTGGTTTTCGAGGCCGGCGCCCTACGCACTAGACTAGACAGGCGACAAATATAATATACGTAATGAATTCACATGAATATAACAACTTATTAAAAGTTTGAGCAGAAAAAAGTGAAAAAAATCAATTGAAAAGTCGGAAATTTTGTGGAAATAGAGATCGAATTATTTATCTGAATAAAATCACTAATGGAATGGTTCAACAGTTGTGGGGTGATGGCACGCCTTCAAGTACAGGGTATATACAATGACAACATCAAACTCTTTTGAATATTCTTCTGCATGTGACTCCGTTGCAAGTGTATATCTGAAACAATGACTCGATGACTCACTCACTCACACACTCCCTCATTCACTCACTCATTCACTCACTAACTCACTCACTCACTCACTCACTCACACACTCACTCACTCACTCACTCACTCACTCACTCACTCACTCACTCACTCACTCACTCACTCACTCACTCACTCACTCACTCACTCACTCACTCACTCACTCACTCACTCACTCACTAACTCACTCACTCACTCACTCACTCACTCACTCACTCACTCACTCACTCACTCACTCACTCACTCGCTTACTCACTCACTCACTCACTCACTCACTCACTCACTCACTCACTCACTCACTCACTCACTCACTCACTCACTCACTGACTCACTTTATGCATATCTCCGTCAATGAATTCTACTTTTTCTATTATTTTAACGCCATCAATAACTCTTATATGTGTCCAGATAATATTGCCTTCTTCATCAAACATGAGGGTACTCTGAAAAAACAGCGTGAGTGAGTGAGTGAGTGAGTGAGTGAGTGAGTGAGTGAACCACACCTTTAATACTTGCCCATCGAGCGCTTCGCATGTGGTTTCCTCACCCATAACACATGTATTGCACGTCGTTTTGAACGGACAGTGAGCAATCATGGTTAACTAAAACATTATGCAATTTTTTTGAATTCTCGAAAGTTTTTGGGTCGGCGACTTTGATTCACGTTATTTTAGTGATTTTTTCAAAAATTTCATTTCGGAGCCTACATGAATTACGAAGCTGAACAAATTCATGCGGCCTAAAATTTGATGGATAACTCGAATCTGAAACGAAATTTTCGAAAAAGTTTATAACTTAATGTGAACCGAGGTTGCCGACCCACAAACTTTTGAGAATCCCAAAAAAAAAACTTGAATTCCCGCCAAAAAAATCCTAGAAACTTACAGACAAATTCTTACAAACTGGACTTACCAGAAAAATTTCAAATTGTTTGTTCCAATATATCCCATCTCCATGTATACACTGAATGTCCACAACCAACCCGTCCATAACCAACCCGTCCACAACCAAACCGTCCACAACCAAACCGTCTGCAACCAACCCGTCCACAACCAAACCGTCTGCAACCAACCCGTCCACAACCAAACCGTTCACAACCAACCCGTCGCTCATTTGCGTCCCACGAGTGCTCCAGTGTAACGGTCAGGTTTTCAGACAGTTTACGCTTCATCCAGGGCATGCCTGATAAAGCAAATAAATTACTCACTCACTCACTCACTCACTCACTCACTCACTCACTCACTCACTCACTAACTAACTAACTCACTCACTCTCTCACTCACTCACTCACTCACTCACTCACTCACTCACTCACTCACTCACTCACTCACTCACTCACTCACTCACTCACTCACTCACTCACTCACTCACTCACTCACTCACTCACTCACTCACTCACTCACTCACTCACTCACTTACTTACCAAGCTCAATCAGATGAGCGTCTAAATTTTCAGATCGAACATATTTCCAATGGCCGACGTAGTTTTCCATTATTTATTCAATTAACACGGTTATAAAGCTGCAATTAGCCTTTGCAAATTTATGTAACTGTCTGACTGACTGACTAACTGACTGATTGACTGACTGACTGACTGTCTGTCTGACTGACGGAATATGCAGCACTAGACAATCAATCGTTTAGTTATACATAAACGTACATACACTGTATAATCATGCAAGTGCAGTATCTTACAAACTACAGTCTGCAAGGGTAGTACGAAATAGTAATCATACAAACTGACTATCTGATTGAATGACTGACTGACTAACAGACAAATTGACTGACTTTTTCATGCAAGCGCAGTATCATACAAACTTACTATGAGCGAGGGCAGTATGGAAATATTGTTCTTATGAACTGACTGACTTTTTGACTGCCTGATTGGTTAACTGCCTGATGGAATATGCAACACTAGACAATCAATCGTTCAGTTATAAACGTCCTTTTTCTCTGACTGTTTAGAGCATGTTGTCTTGTATGATAACTGACACCGAATGGTAACTAACAAAACGTCAAAACCTAAGTCACTAAACTAGGAAACAAGTTCTAAAAAATGCTGGTAAGTTTGACAATAACTGATGACTGACTGACCTGTTCAATAACACTGTTATTATATCCTTTTAGGCAGTTCGTATCGTACGTGATGTGGGTGGGAATAAGGGGGGGGGGGTGATCTACATGCGTCATGCATGCGTCAGTCACTAGCGATTAAAAGGAGAAACATGGAAATCCCCCTTTGCGATTACTGAAAGTTGAATAGTTTTCTCGAGATGTTGGAAAATGGCCTGAAAACGAGGAAAAATTCCCTGATTGGAGAAATACTCTTTCTTGTGGAGGATTTGTCGTTTTCTATAAGTATTTGTGTTACCACTGGCGGACGAGTTAAACCTCCAAAGGGAGGGAAATTTTTACAACGAAGAGGAATTGGCAGTTTTCAAGCCATTTTAACTACACCTTAGGGAACAATTTCTACTTTTTGGAGAACGCCAAAGAGGGGGAAATTTCACTTTTCCCATCCCGTCTCGTCCGCTAGTGTGTGTTACATATTGAACCATACTGCGTCACGACTCATGTTACATCTTGTTACGTGCGTACAGACGTCAATGCAACACATGTGCGTTCATTCAACATCCTAAACTAGTGAAATCTGGCCAATTTTAACTTTGTACGACATTTTTCATGTGTATGTACAGAAATTCCTAATTCTATTGTTCAGCCTCTCCTGATTCTCAGAAAGCTTCTGTTGCCGAGTTTTTCTGAAAAATGTTTTCACATCAGATGCAAAAAAGCGCGAAATAGGCGCACAAATTCAGTCTCCAAATCAATATAAAATACTGTAGTGTATCGTTATAATAACTGGCGGACGAGCCTAACCTCCAAAGGGAGGGGAATTATGTTAAAGAGGGGGGAATTGGCAGTTTTAAGCTCATTTTACCTATACCTTTCTCGTTCTTCCCTCGTCCGCTAGTGGTTATAATATTGAAATACGAGCGTTTTTTACGCTTGAAAGTGTCACAGGCGAACCAGCCAAACAAAAGGGAGGGACATTTCATCAGATAGAGTGAACTTTTTACGCCGTTTTACTTACACCTTGAAACCACCAAAGAAGGGAAATCCACTTTTCCGTTCTTCACTTGTCCGCTAGTGGTTGCAGAACAAAACTCGTATACTCTTTTATTATATTTTATCCGATAAACAAGTGTGATTCGAAACATTCAAATAATTGAATAATCAATTGAATATTAAAATTTTGGCGTTTTATTATGTTATTTTGTTTCACTAGATGTTTTATTATTCACAAATGCCAGTCACCGAACAAATGAATCCGTTGTTTACATGGAACGGCACTTGCGTATAAACGGCACCCATTGAAACATTGCGACCTGCAGAATTGACAGACAGACAGACTGACTGACTGACTGACTGATTCACTGAGTGACTGACTGACTGACTGACTGACTGACTGACTGACTGATTCACTGAGTGACTGACTGACTGACTGACTGACTGACTGACTGCCTGACTGACTGACTGACTGACTGACTGACTGACTGACTGACTGACTGATTGACCGACTGACTGACTGACTGACTGACTGACTGACTGACTGACTGACTGACCGTCATGGAAAGCAATCTCATCACAAGAAGAGCCGCTCGAAAGAACGGCCGCTATATGCCGAGCACCGTCAGGTCCGTTGGAAAGATCTTTATAAATCAACGGACCACCGCTGTCCCCCTCCAAATGAGCGAATGCGTGAGTGAGTGAGTGAGTGAGTGAGTGAGTGAGTGAGTGAGTGAGTGAGTGAGTGAGTGAGCGAGTGAGTGAGAACGTTAATTTCAGCTTTATAACCGCGTTAAAATAAGAAAAACGAAAACACTACGTCGGCCATTGAAAACTCGGTCGCTCAGAAAATTTACACGCTCATATGACTGAACTTGGTAGGGTGAGTCATGGAATCAGAACAATGATCTTATTCTTGCTTTACAGCTACAACCAAAACTCACTCACTCACTCACTCACTCACTCAATCACGCACTCACTCACTCACTCACTCACTCACTCACTCACTCACTCACTCACTCACTCACTCACTCACTCACTCACTCAATCACGCACTCAATCACTCACCCACTCACTCAATCACGCACTCACTCACTCACTCACTCACTCACTCACTCACTCATTCACTCACTCAATCACGCACTCACTCACTCACTCACTCACTCACTCACTCACTCACTCACTCACTCACTCACTCACTCACTCACTCACTCACTCACTCACTCACTCAATCACTCACTCACTCACGCACTCAAGCACTCACTCACTCACTCACTCACTCACTCACTCACTCACTCACTCACTATCTCACTCACTCACTCACTCACTCACTCACTCACTCACTCACTCACTCACTCACTCACTCACTCACTCACTCACTCACTCACTCACTCACTCACTCACTCACTCACTCACGCATTCACTCACTCACTCATCCATTCACTTCCTCACTCACTCAGCCACTCACTAGCTACTCACTCACTCACTCACACTCACTCACTCACTCACTCACTCACTCACTCACTCACTCACTCACTCACTCACTCACTCACTCACTCACGCACTCACTCACTCACTCAATCATCCTTTCAGTCACCCACTCAATCACTCACCTAATCATCCACTCACTTCCTCACTCACTCAGCCACTCACTCACTACCTCACTCACTCACTCACTCACTCACTCACTCACTCACTCACTCACTCACTCAATCACTCACTCAATGATCCTTTCAGACACACATACAGTGTGACTGACTGACATCCCACAACCTCCTTCAGCAGAGAACTCTCTCATTGACTCACTCACTCACTCACTGACTCACTCTCTCACTCACCCACTTCAATCACTCACCTAATCATCCACTCTCTTCCTCACTCACTCAGTCCTCACTCACTACCTCACTCACTCACTCACTCACGCATTCACTCACTCACTCATCCACTCACTTCCTCACTCACTCAGTCACTCACTCACTACCTCACTCACTCACTCACTCACGCATTCACTCACTCACTCATCCACTCACTTCCTCACTCACTCAGCCACTCACTCACTACCTCACTGACTCACTCGCTCACGCACTCACTCTCTCACTCATCCACTCACTTCCTCACTCACTCAGCCACTCACTCACTACCTCACTCACTCACTCACTCACTCACGCACTCGCTCACTCACTCACTCACTCACTCACTCACTCACTAGCTACTCACTCACTCACTCACTCACTCACTCACTCACTCACTCACTCACTCACTCACTCACTCGCTCACGCACTCACTCACTCACTCATCCACTCACTTCCTCACTCACTCAGCAACTCACTCACTACCTCACTCACTCACTCGCTCACGCACTCACTCACTCGCTCACGCACTCACTCATCCACTCACTTCCTCACTCACTCAGCCACTCACTCACTACCTCACTCACTCACTCACTCACGCACTCGCTCACTCACTCACTCACTAACTCACTCACTCACTCACTCACTCACTCACTCACTCACTCACTCACTCACTCACTCACTAGCTACTCACTCACTCACTCACTCACTCACTCACTCACTCACTCAATCACTCACTCACTCACTCACTCACTCACTCACTCACTCACTCACTCACTCACTCACTCAATCACTCACTCACTCACTCACTCACTCACTCACTCACTCACTCACTCACTCACTCACTCACTCACTCACTCACTCACTCAATCACTCACTCACTCAATCACTCACTCACTCACTCACTCACTCACTCACTCACTCACTCACTCACTCACTCACTCACTCACTCACTCACTCACTCACTCACTCACTCAATCACTCACTCACTCACTCACTCACACACTCACTCACTCATTCACTCCTTAATTTACTCACTCATGATCTCACGCACGTTTTGTGTGTATACGCTTGCTTGACCGGAACTTCGAATTTCGGAGTATCATTTGCTTTTAGGACACCAAAAAGTGCTTTCAAAGTCACGTGGTTCATTACCTCGATGATCTGGAAATTTAAACACATGTATTTTCATATAAGCGGAGTTGATTGATTGATTGAGTGAGTGAGTGAGTTAATACTTGAGTGAGTGAGTGAGTGAGTGAGTGAGTGAGTGAGTGAGTGAGTGAGTGAGTGAGTGAGTGAATTGGGGAATGAATGAGTGAGGGAGTGAGTGACAAAGAGTGAGACCTTATTATCCAAACAGCCGTTGTATTCCTTATCGTACTGTTCCTTGTAAAGGCAGTGAGCGGCCGTAAGCACATGACGTTTCGAAATGACGGACCCCGTGCAGTACACTTCTGCAACCACAGTAACATCACCAACAACAACAACAACAACAACAACAACAACAACAACAACAACAACAACAACAACAACAACAACAACAACAACAAAAACAACAACGCAAAAATATCAAACAAAAACAGCAACATCAACAACAGCAACAACAACAACAACAACAACAACAACAACAACAACAACAACAACAACCACAACAACAACAACCACCACAACAACAACAACAACAACCAGTTTTGTCAGGCGATACAGCGGCGATCGCGACCGCGGATGGGAATTCTCCCTCCTTCACTGGTCGAGCCCGGAACATTTTCTGAACGGGAATCGTTGGCCATTTCCCGCAATGTGCTTTTAGCGCTTTCACGTAGTGGGAATCGAGCAGATTGGGTGGTTGGTGCACGGGATTGTCCGGTTTTGTGTGTATCTGCGTGCGTGAGTGAGTGAGTGAGTGAGTTAGTGAGTGAGTGAGTGAATCAGTGAGTGAGTGAGTGAGGTAGTGAATGAGTGAGTGATTGATTGATTGAGTGAGAAAGTGAGTGAGAAAGTGAGTGAGGGAGTGAGTGAGTGAGTGAGTGAGTGACCAACCTTAATCTCACTTAGGTTCATCGGCAGAATAGGTTTGTGCACGAGATCATCCGGTTTTGTGTGTGTCTGCGTGCGTTCGTGAGTAAGACAGCGAGTGAGGTGAGTGCGTGAGTGAGTGAGTGAGTGAGTAAGTGAGTGAGTGAGTGAGTGAGTGTGTGAGTGAATGAGTGGGTGAATGACTGAGTGATTAGGTGAGCGAGTGAGCGACCAACCTCTATCTCACTCAGGTCCATCGGCCGAAGAGATGGCATAAACGGAACTGGATCGGTTGAATCCACGTTTTTGGAATTAAGTTGATTGGGAAGTTGGACCACGAGATCATCCGGTTTTGTTTGTGTCTGCGTTAGTGAGTGAGTGAGTATGTCAGATAGAGTTAGTGAGTGAGTTAGTGAGTGATCAAGTGAGTAGTGTATGTGTGTTAGAGTGAGTGACAGAGTGAGTTAGTTAGTGAGTGAGTGAGTGACTGAGTAGTGAGTGAGTGAGTGAGTGAGTGGGTGAGTGATTGAGTGAGGTAGTGAGTGAGTGACCAACCTCAATCTCACTCAGGTCCACCGGCAGAATTGGTTGGTGCAAGAGATCATCCGTTTTTGTGTGTGTCTGCGTGCGTGAGTGAATGAGCGATTGAGTAAGTGAGTGAGCGAGTGAGTAAGTGAGTGAGTCAGTGAGTGAGTGAGTGAGTGAGTGAGTGAGTGAAAGAGTGAGTGAGTGAGTGAGTGAGTGAGTGAGTGAGTGAGTGAGTGAGTGATTGAGTGAGTGAGTGAGTGAGTGAGTGAGTGGGTGAGTGAGTGAGTGAGCGAGTAAGCGTCAACCTCCATCTCACTCAGGTCCATCGGCCGATTAGATGGCGTGGACGGAACTGGACCGGTGGCACTCAGTGATACCAGCGTCCACAGTATCACGGCCTGGATCTGATTTGGCTGTCCTCGCATTGGTTTAGATGCTGAAACGTTAAGAAACCAAGGAGCAACGCCCGTATGTTGTTTCTGCAAGCAAAAGTATTGCCCAACAAGCCTGATAATGAACCATTAACACTACTAGACTCAACTCAAATCGGTTGACACCATAGTTTAACACAGTGTAGCATGGAGTGATGATGATTGTTGTGCGTGTTAACACTGATTGTCTGATGTATCATTATCAGATGTTTTTGACAATATTTTTGCTTGAAGAAACAACATACGGGCTTTAGTAAGAAGTTGACAGAATGAGAGTGAGAAATACTTTTTTCTTAGACAACTAAAAAAGTTAAACAGTTCATTTCTTATTTTGTAGAAGTGAATCATGTAAATTGTTTTTTGTGCCGATTACGGTGCGCGATCGAGCGCGGCCATGCAAATTCTACAAAGAGCCCGTATGTTGTTTCTCCAAACAACAATATTGTTCAAAACGTCTGATAATGAAACATCACTAGCCTCAATTTTAATCGGTTGACACCATTGTTTGACGCAGTATAACATAGGGTGATGATGATTGATGTTCGTGGTAATATTGCGAGTCTAATGTTTCATTGTCAGACGTTTTGAGCGATATTTTTGCTTGCAGAAACAACATACTGATGTAGGTTATTTCACTGTTGACTGACCAGTGAAATAATCAATAAATAAGGATATATAAATTACTAATTTTATAGATTATTTTAAGATATTATACAGTAAAAGTTCATTAATGTACGAAACCGATTAAAGCCCGTATTGTATGTTGTTTCTGCAAGCAAAAGTACTGCCCAAAACGTCTGATAATGAAACATCAGACAATCAGTATTAACACGCGCATCAATCATCATCACTCTCATGCTGTACTGCGTTAAACTACGGTGCCAACCGAGTTAAGTTGAGGCTAGTGATATTTCGTTAAAGCCCGTATGCTGTTTCTGCAAGCAAAAATATTGCCCAAAACTTCTGATAATGAAACATCATTAACCTTAACTCAACTCGGTTGACACCATAGTGTAACACAGTACAGCATGGGGTGATGATGATTCATGTGCGTGTTAAAACTGATTGTCTGATGTTTAATTATCAGAAGTTTTTGGCACTAATTTTAATTTTGCATGCAGAAACACCATACATCAGACGTTTTGAGCAATATTTTTCCTTGTAGAAACAACATACGGGCGTTGTATCAGTTTTTTATTGCATAAGGTGTACCAAGAACAATAAACTCTGAATAGGCTACTAAATGGAACCCGTTGAATTCGTATCTGCGCCGTCTATTTTTAACAAAATTCATTCAATATAAATATAAAAATATAAAGATGAAGTTTATTTTAATTCATCTCTCTGCAATACGATTTCATCTTTACATTTCGTTTCTCATTAATAGTCGATTTATAGTCGAACCGAGAAAGTGAAAAACTTTCAAGTTCCTGGACGGATTCGAAGTTCGAACCGATGATCTGTTCCTAATCCTAATGCACTATTCGTACTTATTTGCGATTTATCGCGCGAGACACACGCGATAAGTCGCAAAATCGCTATTCCAAATAGCGCGACTTATCGCGCGATGAATCGCAAATATGTATGAATAAGCGATCCTGACTTCCGGTGAATGAGCAATGTTGGCTACCGTATTCCAAAGTTTTACGGTGAACGTTGGGCCACTGGCGGACGAGCCAAACCTCCAAAGGGAGGGGAATTTCCCCAAAGAGGGGAAATTAGCAGATTGAAGGCCATTTTACCTAGACCTTAGGGAACACATTTTAGTTTTTGAAATCGCCAAAGAGGTGGGGGGGGGAATTCCACTTTTCCCACCCCTTCTCGTCCGCTAGTGCGTTGAGCCAGTTCCTTTATATTATAATGTATATAATTTCCTCTCCCTACCATTAACTTTTCTTCCCCATCGATTAACGACTGAAGTTCTAAAATCTTCCGATTATTCATGGTTTTCCATCTGGTTTTTTCACGCCATAAACTCGGCTTTCTGAATACGGATCGGATGAACCAACATCAACTTCAATAACTTCAAAAGACTTTTGCCGACTTACCGAACGCCATTAAGTTACGGGGATGCCGGTATAATGAATTGTGGCGGGTTAAAAGCGTGGAACTGTTACAGTGGATTCTCATTTCCCGAGCGAGAACCCGATAAAGAATGCCCTAATCAGTGATTCTCAAAATTTTATATTTTAAAGAGTATTATTCTCTAGCAGAATAAGAAAAACCATTTGAAAAACATTTTTTTCGACGGTGATTGGTTAAAAGTTTTATTGCAGTTTAACATGTTTTATATTTCCAAATAAGTTTTAATCGTTTCGAGCATGGAAGAAGTATAGGTTATCAAATGAGTATTAAAATAAACTTAAAACTCGCGGCGTTTTTGTAACCATGGTTAACGTTTTACTTGCTTCACAAACAAGAACAATGAGACCAGTGAACACAGAAAAGTTCTTTAAAGCCCGTACGTTGTTTCTGCAAGCAAAAGTATTGCCCAAACACAACGTCTTATAATGAAACATCAGTCAATCAGTGTTAAAACGCACATCAATCATCATATCCCATGCTACACTTTGTTAAACCATGGTGTCAACCGAGTTGAGTTGAGACTAGAGATGTTTCATTGTCAGGCGGTTGCAGAAACAACATACGGGTTTACCTCAAAATATGCGCACTCGGTTTTTATTTTCCTATAAATTACCGACAAAAAATATGGCGCGCATACAAATTCAGCAAATGCAAAGATAGTTGAAATTTTAATTTTATGAAAATTTGGAATCTGCTACAAACAATCTGCAAAACTTACGTTGATCACGGTCTTTGCTCAATTTCCGTTCAGTTCCCCCAATAACGCGTGTGTTTGACGCAGTATATGAGCGCCAGCGATGACAGTGTGTGTGAGTGAGTGAGTGAGTGAGTGTGTGAGTGTGTGTGTGTGTGAGTGAGTGAGTGAGTGTGTGAGTGAGTGTGTGTGTGAGTGAGTGAGCGAATGAGTGAGTGACTGACTGAGTGAGGGAGTGAGTGACTGAGTGAGTGAGTGAGTGAATCAGTAAGTCATTAACGCGTGTGTTTGACGAAATATATGGGCGACAGCGATGACTGTGTGTGTGAGTGAGTGAGGTGAGTGAGTGAGAGTGAGTGAATGAGTGAGTGAGGTAGTGAGTGAGAGTGAGTGAGTGAGAGAGTGAGTGAGTGATTGAGAGATAGAATATGGTACGAACTTCCACCGGCGGACGAGCCAATTCTCCAAAGGGAGGGGAATTTTTCCAAAGAGGGGGGAATTTTCAGAAATCAGGCCATTTCACCCACACCTTAGGGAACAAACTCTACTGTTTGAAAACGCCAAAGAGGGGGGAATTCCACTTTTCCCACCCCTTCTCGTCCGCTAGTGCGAACTTCGAAGTTCCCTGCGACCCTGCCGAAGGAGGTTGTGGGAAGTCAGTCAGGCACACTGTGGCCCTGTGCACGTATAAGCTTTGGGCTTATTATTATAAGACCAGGGCTTATAATTTACGTGTTAAAGTATATGAAACTATAAGCCCTAGGCTTATAAATTATAAGCCCCGGGCTTATAAATTTATACTGAGGTATATACTTTAACACGTAAATTGGGCTTATAAATTATACGTGCACAGGGCCTTTATGGCCTATCCAGAGTTTCTTGTTACGTTCTTGGCGCGAAATTAGAATCGAAAACTTTTTTCTGTCGCATTATCAAAATTTTGAGAAAAAAAGCTTTTTTCATATGAAACTTGTAAAATATATTGAAGTTGCACCTAATTCTTAGAACGCTTGGTCACGGATCCATTACAACTTTTTATTTATTATAGGAAACCGTAAACAAACTATACATACACAGCACACTCACCCTACATTGAATCGGTCATACTTAAATCAGAAGCGGTTATTCTTTTTCCTTAGTAACGAAGAAACAGCCTTGTTTGATGATTGCCTGCATCGACAGTTTTTTATAATCGGCTCCCATGGAAATAACGCTACCTGTAAAATAGACCGACAGAATGACTTACTGACATAATGATTGACTGAATGATTGACTGACTGACTAACTGACTGACTGACTAACTGAATGACTAACTAACTGACTGACTGACTGACTAACTGATTGACTAACTAACTGACTGACTGACTAACTAACTAACTGACTGACTAACTGACTGAATTACTGACGTAATGATTGACAAACAAGCTGATTGATGCCTGATTGAATGGTTGCTGGTTGAATGACTGACTGACTTAACGAAATGCAGAAAAGCTTTCATAATTGAAACAGCTAAAACAAAGCACATTAATGACTAATAGCTGATGCCATAAAATCGTCCTGCCGTTCGTCTGTGACGGAAGAGTCGAACCAAACTTCCAAAGGGTGGGGAAATTCGCCAAAAAGGGAAAATTTTGCCGCTTTGAGGCCGTTTTACCGACACCTTAAGGAAAACTCTACTTTCTGAAACTCCCAAAGAGGGGCAGTTCCACTATTCCCTCCCCTTCAGGCCCGCTAGAAGACTGAGAGACAGTTTTCAATGACTGAGGAAAACCAAACGTTATAAAATCGTTAAGGACTAATATCTGATGCTATATAATCACCCTTGACTGACAGACAACCACTGGTGGACGAGCTTATTCTCCAAAAAGAGAGGAATTTTGTCAGAGGGGAAATTTTGCGTTTTACCGACACCTTGAGGAAAAACTACATATTATTTTTTAAATTCCCAAAGAGGTAGAATTCCACTATTCCCTCCCTTTCAGGTCTGCTAGTGCACTGACAGACAGCTGGAAATTTTCAATCACAGATCGAAAACCAACGTTATAAAATAGTTATTGACTGATATCTGATGCTTTAATCTTCATACCTTTTACTGACAGACAACCACTGGTGGACGAGCTTATTCTTCCAAAAGAAAGGTATTTTGACACAGGGGAGGGGAAAACGTGCAGTTTTGAGGCCGTTTTACCTACACCTGAAAAAAAAACTATACTTTTTGAAACTGAAAAAGAGGGGAGAATTCCACTTTTCCCTCCCCTGACGAAGTTATCAATCTTCAACGAGTGTCAGACGGATTTTTTTTGAAAACCGCAAGGCACAGAAAGGATTCAAATGTTTTAGTTGCCTTGTTGCCTCACTTTAGAACTGACTGACTGAATGACTGACTGGATGACTGACGGAATGATTGATTGACTGATCGACTAACTGAACGACTAACTGACTGACTAATTGACTGACCGACGGGTGTGATGAACCGACAGAAAATTATCAATGCTTGATCTTAGTCAATGAAATAATATGCAATCTTATCTGGGCTCTCTGGAGGGATTCGAACCCTCAATCTTCCGATTATAAATCAGACGCGTTGCATTGCGCCACAGAGACTGAAATCCCAGAGAAAGACTGCATATTTCGATTGGAAAATTCTGTCTGATAAAGAAATTACTGGTTGTTCATCACACACCACCGGCAGACTGGCTAACCCTCCACAGGGAGGGAATGGTTTCATGGGCGGTTAAAAATCAGAATAAAAACGTCTACTTATACTAATATCATTATATGTAGGACTAACAACATAGAAGTTGAACAGGGGAACCAGCCAGACTGCGAATCGACGGACGTTGCGAGGCGTTGGAACAGGATTTATGCCGTGTTGCAGCGGCGGGTGGCGGTCACTGAAAGAAGTAAAGTCATTTTAGTAGAAAATATGAACTGTTTCCGTTTCGTCGTGATGATTCGATTGACTTGCTTCGTCATTTTGCAAAAAAACATAGCGAAAGTCGAACTTTATCGAAGTAACGATTGCACTGGCGGGCGAGCTTCACCTCCAAAGGGAGGGGAATTTCGTCAAAGAGAGGGGAATTGTCAGTGTTCAGTTCATTTTAACTACACTTTAACGAACAATTTCTTATTTTAAACGTATCGTTCGAGTAGAGTATTTTTTAGACGATAATGGCCGTGTTGTACTGGCGGACGAGCCAATCCTCCGAAGGGAAGGGAATCTTATCAAAGAGAGGGGAATTGGCAGAAATTTGGCCAATCTCCCTACACCTCGGGAAACAAATTCCACTTTCTGAAATTGCCAAAGAGGGGGGAATTCCACTTTGCCGTGTTGCTTATTTTCAAGACGATAATGGCCACTGGCGGACGAGCTAACCCTCCAAAGGGAGGGGAATTTCGTCAAAGAGGGGGGAATTATCAGAATTTAGGTCATTTCACCTGCACCTTCAGACAATCTGTCAAGAGATTATTAGATGACCAATCAGCCAATCAATCAACTAAACTTCGATCTAATCAATCAGCCGAACAATTATTAATAATTGAAGTAACCAAATGATGAATAAACCAATCAATCAATCAATTAATGAAATAAACTGAAGCATTCAATTATTCAATCATTTGCACAATCGAGTGAGTTCATTATCAATCAATCATTATCCTCGCTTTTGAGGGTTGACTCGTCCGTCAGTGTCACGACCTCTAGCGGACGAGAAGGGGAGGGAAAAGTGGAATTCCCCCCTCTTTGGCCATTTCAATTTGTTCCCAAGGCGTAGGTGAATTGGACTAATAACTGCTGATTCCCCCTCTTTGAGGAAATTCCCCTCCCTTTAGAGAATTGGCTCGTCCGTCAGTGTCACGACCAACCCGATGCCGATCGTCCACAGCATTTGGTGAACAATTCGGCACGCGATCCGCGGTTTTGGTGGGTCATGCCGTCATGCCGACTCGGTTGAGGATGCCGATGACGGATCTGTTGATGCCTGAAAAACAGCTGATATTAGTGATTAGGCGAAGGAAAGCTAATTTCAAATGCATGGATGTCGATTGCGGTCAAGCATTTTAATCGGAATCAATCAATCAATCCAATGTTCATTATTCAATAATTTAATCAAAAGTTAATCAATCAGTCAATTACACGATTATTCGATCAATCAAGCAGTCGTTTAAAACAACAGTCAACCACTGGCGGAAGAACTAATCCTCCAAAGGGAGGAGAATTTCGTCACAGAGGGGAATTGGTATTTTTCAGACCATTTTATCTATACCTTAGGTAAGAAACTATACTTTTTGAAACCGCCAAAGACAGAAAATTTCCACTTCCCCCCTTCTCGTCCGATAGTGAGATGCATGGATTTCGATTGCGGACAAGCAGTTTCTAATAATAACTCTCCCGCAATCAATCAATCAATCCATTATTCATTAATTTAATCAAACGTTAATCAATCAGTCAATTATAAGATTATTTGATCAATCAAGCAGTCGTTTGAAACAACAGTCAATCCCTCAATCATCTGACCGACGAAGTAATCAATCAATCAGTCAGTTCATTAACCTATGAAATCAATCAATTAATAAATCAAACGTTATCATTCAAATTTTAATTGTTCCTTTTCTACTTACACCTTGAGGAACAAAACGCACTTCTTTACACCGAAAAAACGGGGGAATTACCTCACCCCCTTTCGACCGCCAACGCGAAAACCAGTGGAAAAAAGCGATTGACATCGATTATCAACAATTCGCCGCCGGCTGTCGAGAAAAAAACGACGGATCAGGGCAATTTTGAATTCATTTTACCTACCTACACCCATGGAACTAATTTCATTTTTCGAAACTGGCAAAAAGTAGGAAAATCTATATTACCCTTCCCCTCTCGTCCACTAGCACTGCTGGACGAGCCAATCCTATGAAGGGAGGGGAATTAATTCAAAGAGGGGGAATCGGCAGTTTTTAAGCCATTTATCTACAACTTAGGGAACAAATTCTACTTTTCGGAGCCGCCAAAGAGGGGGGAATTCCACTCTACCCTCCTCTTCTTGTCCGCTATTGAACCAACCGATTGACACCGATTGACACCGATTGTCGGCTACCCGTCGGCGGCTCCCGAGCAAAAAAAACGATGGAATCGAACCCGGCAGCCGTCGACTTCATTGTTGGATTTCCGAGCCTGAAAAACGTGATTATAAGATTATGCTCGACATTCGACAAACATAGTTTTTTACTATTAAAAAGCCAGATTATCGATTTTGATTGATTAACTAAATTTTCTTGTAAGACAATAAAGGAGAGGTATACGAATAGCACAATAAAGATAACGGTTTTTTGATATCAATAAGCTGTAGTTTGCCTCTAAAGCTGTCGATAACGTGGTTCAAATACGTTTAATGCCTTTTGCATAGTGAATTTCCCTGTCTTTGATCAAAACCGAAAGCAAGACCGGCAGCCGAGCCCACCTTACAAACGTAGGGGAATTTCAATCGATTGAATCTGTCTGTTATTACTTTATGAAACGGAATCAACTTTTTTAAGTGTAAAAGAGAGGGAAATTCAACTTTCCTCTCCACTTGTCCGCAAGTTATGGGAATTCAACTTTTTCTTCTCCGTTGCGTTTGCTAGTGGTTCTGAAGAATTGCCAATACTTGGCAGAATTTCGCTGTCTCTCATGAGCTAAAAAAATATTAATCTTAACCATGATGTTGATCATGCTCCCACCTCAAGTGCTCAATTTAATAGCCCCCCTCTTTGAGAAATTCCCCTTCGTTGAATCGTTCGTTGTCGGTTCCTTGCACTGCACCGTTGTAACTACCGAAAACGGAGTAAAAAACGTACATTATTCAGCTATTAACGAGAGTAAAAAAGCTTTTCACATTCCTCAAGTGTCTGCAGTACATTTCAAAGAACAAATTTCAATGTGTAAGGGGAAAATACCCCCCCCCCCCACCCACTCCCGTACATGCTGAGAAGATAATTGGTCAAAATCCCGTAAGAAAGGGGGAAATTCAGCAAATAGTTGCCAAGTATGAAGGCATTCAAACGACAGAAGAATCGAGTTTTGTGTAAATTGATATATATCAACTTTCCCCCAATGAAGGGATTTTTCTCATAGCTTTTCTCATCCGCCAATGCTTCGTGAAATCATTTTACCCGGTCAAACAAGAACTGACCGACCAGTGAGTTGATAAAAAGGGTTTTCCCTATTTCAAAAAAAGAAAATTAAACGAACCTAAGCGTTTTAAATCCCCAAAAGTAGTGAAATCCAGCTATTCCCCATCTTTTCCACCCGCCACTTCGCTTCGAGAACATTCCATATTCAAATTCGGATTTCAGCCAATCAGCATCGAGTAAAAAATTCAAACCTGGTAGCGGACGAGCAGCGAGAAATTCTAAAATAATGCATCAATATTGTTTTTATAATTTTTTTCCGTCTTTCCTGAGAACAGTCTGATAAGATTAATTTATTTTAGTTGGGGTGATTTCTCTCATTTCCGATGTTTATCCTTCCGCCACTAGGGGGATGAGGGGATTAGCACCGTCCAGGATGGCTGGCTCGACGGGCGTGTATAAAAGTCGAGTTCTGAGGAAGAAACCGGTCATTCTTCGCCGTTTTCGTCTCCGGCGCTTTTTGCTGCGCATTCCCGGCCGGTCAACATCGCCTACGTCCACATCGGACGTGGGCACACCGGTATCGGCCCGAGCCTCACATGGTTCGTGCCTTAGTATAGCTTGTTCTTATTTTCTTGCAACTTTTTTTATAACTCAATAGTTTTGTTAGCCTTATTCCATTCATTTGAATTGTGCGCGCGGGATTTTCTACATTTTCAAAAACTGTTGTTCTTGTTCACATTTGGAAATTGAAAAATTTGAATTTTTTGGAAAATTTTTGAATGCGCGCCAAAATTGAACTGTTTGAAAAATTGTTTCCACGGGAAATTTTTGTGATGAGACTTTTCAAAGCTTCTTTAAAATTTTTGTGCTTCTTTTATTGTTATTATTATTTCGTTTAGAAGATTTACATATCTCGAGAAGAGTAATTTACAATGTCGCATTGCCGAGTTTTCGGCAATGCCTGTGAATTAGAATCAAACTTTTTGATCGTTGTTTTCCTCGATCATCAAAACCTCCACTAAGCGGTGCTCAAGTGTTTGTCCCAGCTTCCGCTCGGACAAACCAGCGTAACGATAAAGGTTATTGGGGGTTATCATGAGATAGAATATTAGGGAAGAATTTGGCAACGCGGCATTGCACTTCTAACTTTTCCGATTACTCTTCTCGCATTTTTTTGTATCTAGTTTTAAAACGCTCTAAACAAATCATTTCTTTTTGCAGTTCGCCCGCTTAACGGGAGAACGACGAGGAGGATCCGTCGTCTCGGGAGGGCCGGCCGCGAGCGGTGCGGGGGGTTAGGGGGATTTCCCCCTTATATAAAATATAAAAAAAATTCTCGGACCTTCAAAAATATAGTGGACAACATTAGGTAGTGGGGAAAGGTTTATGTGGGATGAATTGGAATTTATACTCGGGGATACCGCTTCTAATGATCATCACATTATAATTGGGGATCGGGGCGGGGGGATGGGGGAGTGGGTGCAGTGTTAGACGATGAGATGAGTGTTACAGATGTTCCATTCTGATGTAGAAATAGGGGTGGGTGAGTTGCCAGATAAACATGGGTTTGATGAAGTTTCTGGGTTAGGCGTTAGGGTACCGCACCGCTCGGTCAGGCATCGAAGGATGCCACGACTGCCCAAGCCGATACCAAACCTGTGATTCCAACAGGCTGGTTCGGCGACGAACAGACAAGGGCAGTGGACATTGAAATTCACCTCCCAGGGGGAATTCGATGCTTGTAACGCAGTTTTGAGCTGAGCGTGAGAGTTAAATAAACAGCTGCACTTGAATACGTACCACTGCTGTTGCCTATTCAATGCTGAATTAGCCTGTGATTTT
This sequence comes from Daptonema setosum, assembly GCA_964036265.1. Lineage (NCBI taxonomy): Eukaryota > Metazoa > Nematoda > Chromadorea > Monhysterida > Xyalidae > Daptonema > Daptonema setosum. The sequence continues at coordinate 23,728,622 of OZ038447.1, read as the reverse complement.
TCAATGAAATCTCACAGGCTTCCACATTTAGTTAACTTTTAAGGATTGCATCACTGGTTGTGATCGAGTGAGGTGTATTTTTCGAAAGTTCAATTTCTTTTTGACACTAGGAAAAGTTACCGAATGTGCAAGTTTCGTGAGGCTTCATTTCATTCTATTTTTATATTTTATACTGCTTTTCTGTGTTTTTGTTTTCACCAAGTTTTTCTGTTATATTTTATTTTCCTTTCTGTTATATTTTTTATGTATTCCAAGTACGCGGTAATTTATTACCGCGTATTTCGAAGTGTTTTTTGGGTGGGAGGGGTTCAAGCAACCGCCTTGTAGATAAACAGTTGCGGTGACGGTTTGTTCCAGTGTTTCAAGAAATTTAAAAGGAGAACGAAACTTATTCGAGTGTCAGTTGTGTTATGAGTTGGAAAACTGAAAAAAGGATTAAAATTTTTGAATTTCTGTATGTTTTAACGCTAATTTGCTTCAACTGACGGGGATTTTTGATGGCGGATGTTTTGCTGTTCATTAATTAATAATGTTCTCAAACGCACGTTGTTGTTGAAAGAAGTAAGTAGCATGGAATTAAGAATTTTGCCTGGAATGTGTAGCAACATTCTAAACTTGATGATCCGGATATTATGAATGAACAGAACTTTTCATAAAGTTTCGATGCTTACTTAGTTGTTGGTTGGGAAGTTGTTGATTAATGTAAATTCTCGACTGAGTCGTTAGTTCAAACAGTCGGCGGAAAAAACCTCGAAACGGGATTGAAGAATTTGATGATAAAGAAGACGGTTTGATAAACTAAAGTATTCTCAGTGTGAACTAGACGTTTACTACATGAGTGGTTTCTGATTAAGTAGTTCGTCTACGCTGACGTGAATATTAAGAATCATGACAAGTAAAAAGAAAATTGATGAAACCAAAAGGAACTGTGAAAGAGGAAGTTAAGAGAAGAATTAATGACGGCTAGTGAAGTTGAGATAAAAACTAGCAAAGGATTACGATGAAATAACTGAATTAATATTAAGATAAAAGCTTGATAAAAGACAGGAAAAATCAATTTCGGCTTGTAAGAGTTGAAGCTTTTCAAATTGGCGAAGTTTGAAACAACGAATAGAAGGATGTGATAAAAGAGACATGATAAAGTAGACGTAGAAATAATGAAAAGTTTTCTTTATATGAGTAACAAGAAAAAATGTTTTGATTTCTAATGAAGTTGATATGAATGTTTCAAATGTTTCAAAATCTGAGAAACGGAAAAGTTAATGGAAATAATTTATATAATGGAAGTTTCTAACGCTGTGAAAATTCGTTTCAAGAAAATCTTTTCGAATATATGAATGCGAAGAAGAGGAAACGCTGAGAAAATTCTTTTCAAGAAAATATTTTCAATTATGTGATTGCGAAGAAGAGGAAACGCTGAGAAAATTATTTTCAAGAAAATATTTTCAAATATGTGATTGCGAAGAAGAGGAAACGCTGAGAAAATTCTTTTCAAGAAAATATTTTCAAATATGTGATTGCGAAAAAAATCTTTTAAGTATGTGATTGCGAAGAGGAACGAAGATGAAAGGAAGAGAGCCAGTGCCGCATACCAACGCTCGGGACAAGAAAACAAAAAAAAATCTTTCTGCAATCCGTGCTTGCACGGAGTGTAGTAACCTTCTAAGCCGAGCTGCCTTGTGCACAACGTCCGCCTTTGGGGTTGGCGGTTGCACCATACTAGCACGTCCCCGTGGTGCAGCGATCCCCGGTTACACACAAATATTTTTAAAAAATTTATAAAACAAATAACTTGTCCTGACGTTGGTATTCGGTGCTGGTGATCATAAAGCAAATGTTCTGAATTGCTGATAAAATCCGATGCTAATAAAATCTGACCTGCATACAGTTCATTAATGATAGTCTCAAACAATATATCAAGAACAACATAAACAACACAATATAAACAATAAAAATCAAATAACTTTTCGGACACCAATGAGGAGCCTTCGGTGAAATTACAAAGAATGGAAATTAACCGAAAGTAAAAAAACACAGTTCGCAACATGGATCAATTGCAACAAATTCTAAGGATCATCGTTGTAGTAAAAGTGCTAGTTTAAATCGTCGAAAATATTTGATATATATAATTTTATTAATATTTGTCATCACGGATTATTCTTGGAATTGAACATCTTAACATAAATCTGGATCTAATTTTTCAAAACCATAGCTATTTGGATGAGAAAAATTGAAAAGAGATTGTCGTCAGAAAGAGCTGAAATCGTAATTTGTAGTCATAACTGAGTCTAAACGGTGGTTTTCTTCAACGGCAGCATTCTTTTTGTATAAATCTATCAACTCGTGATGAGATGTTTGCATTAACAGTTTTTCGGTCCGGCAGTTCGAATCCTCCCAAGGGTTCTCGAGGTCTTGTCACCAGTATTTCAGATGATAAAAAATTATGATATTACCATATTCTGAACCAATAATTCAGTTGTCTACTACCAGAATTTTATGCTACCTGACGTTGATAAATATCATTCGGGAATTAGATAAACTGGATTAATAGAGCAGCTGTAGTTTTATACCAAAATATCAACAGAATTTAATTCAAACGGAAAAAAAGTGATTCTCACTATGGGCAAGCATTCGTTCTATGTTCAATTATTCACTTGTGATGAGATCTTTACCTTATCAGTCCTTGTGGTGCAGTGGTTAGCACGTTCGACTTCCGTCGAAAGGTCGGAGGTTCGAATCCTCCCAAGGAATTCTCAAGGTCTTGTCACCAGTACTTTGAAAGTTTAAATCATTTTAAAAAAATCAAAAAATGTCCCCGTTTGTTCATTTTCGTTGTCGGTGTTCACATAAAAAATTACAGCTGCTTTATAGATGATATTTTGAACAATCAGTATGTTTGTTTTCGTTTATTTTTTACAACAAGTCGGTTCTTATGATACAATTTATCATGAGTAGTAAAATCATATAAATTTAGAGAAAGCAGTTCATTCAGCTGAGAAGTGACAACCAACATAAGGTGACAATGAAAAAAGTCATGAGACAAAAAGAACAATAAAAAACTGACAACAACCATTGTCACCACAAAAACAACTGGCAATCAATATAAAAATATTGTGACGACTTAAATTGTCACCCTATTTTTCATATTCGTTGTCACCACAAAAAGAACTGACAACGATCATTGTCACCTCATTCATTGGCTCCACCAGTCACCAGTCACTAATACACTGATTCAATGACTGAGTCACTCTTCATTCACTAATTTGCTTACCCACTCACTAACTCACTTTCTGTTTTTAGCGTCGTCAACGCCTCAACGGTCAATTCGTTCTTCCCTTACTAGTTTTTCTGTATTTTTTTTTCAATCGTTATTATTTTTCAAGAACTAATTATTGTCAAGAAATTCTGGCTAACTTCATCATCATTTTCATCAGCCAGCGATCCGACCTCAGACTAAAGACGTGAAACGTAAATGCAATTTTTTGTCCACTTGTTTGAACACGCGCATTATAATTTTGTCATGTCACTAACTCACTCGCTTCTCTATTAAATCCTCATTCGCTCACGCAACCAGTAACTTAATCACGACTCAACCCATTCATAACTCATTCTCACTAATACACTCACTCACTCACTTTATCTTTTGCACTGATTCCAACGGACAATGGAAATTGTCTTCTTGGAAAAAGGAATCCCAATGGTAATACTGAAAAAGTATGTACGTACGTATGAGTTAAATATTCTTTTTAATGAGAAGAATCCTGCTCAACCATGGATTCTCGTTACTTAAAAAACTGATGGAAGACTTGATTGATCTTTTTCAAAACTCTAAAGCTTACATTAGTTTATATAGTCACTCACTGACTCTCTCGCTGACTTACTCACTAACCAGCTCACTCGTTTCTCTACTTACTCCTCGTTCACGCACTCAACCAGTCACTCACTCAGACTCAACCCATTCGTAACTCATTCACAATTACTCACTCACTCGCCCGCTCACTGACACACTCACTCACTCACCAACTTTTTTCTTTTGCACCGACACCAACAGACAACTTCTTGCTTCCCTTCTTCTTTTTAAAATATGGAATCCCAATGAAAATCCAATACTGAATAAGTATGTACGTATCTATGTACATATGTACAAATAAAATCATCAGTTTTATGATACGGATGAAGCTTGTCCAGCGTTTTTCGTTACATAAAAAAGTTTTGGGTGGAATACTTGATTAATTTTTTTTACTCAAAGCTTACTTACTTGTTTTACATAATCACTCACCCGCTCACTCGCTCACCCAGTAGTAACCAACACGGTTGCTCATCTATCCTATATACGATACTAACTAACTCATCATTTACTCACTCAACCAGTCGGTCACTCACTGTCATTCACTAACTCGCTCACGACTCACCCCATTCATAACTCATTCTCACTCACTCATCCCCTCACCTGCTCACTAACACACTTACTCACTAATTTTTTATTTGCAGCGTTTTATCTTTTCCCTACTTATTTTTTTTACCAGAAAATGCATCCGACGTTTAAGTTTAACCGATTGTTTTTATCACAAAAAATAGTTTTCAATAATGAGAAATTCTGACCAACCTATAATTCTAGTTTTCATCAGCCAATCCAGCCAGCCAGTGCGAACCAGTCTCAGATTGGAAGTAACGCGTGAAACGTGAATGAAATTTTTGTGCGCATGTTTGAACACGCGCCCTATAATTTTGCCAAGTTCAGATGTTTCGGATACAGGGTGGCGTCCGTTGTTGGTACAGGGTTTACGAAAAAACCATTTATAACAGTCAAATGGTGATTAACTGTTATGTGGCTGACTGACTCAGTTTTTTGTGACATTCAATTCAAATTTGTTCTTGGCGTGCGTTCAAAATTTCACTCACTCAATCATTCAGTCCGTCACTCGCTCACTCTCTCCCTCACTATTTAACTCGCTCAGTGAGCCAGTCAGTCAATAACAACTGTACTCCTTCACTGACTGACTCGCTCACTCACTCACTCACCCACTCACTCACTCACTCCCTCACTCACTCACTATTTCACTCACCCAGTAAGTCAGTCTGTTACTAACTTATACTCATTCATTCACACCACCATTCACTCACTCACTCACTGACTCACTCACTCATTCGTTTACTTCCTCACCCACTTAATTATCAATTGCCTGGCTCCCTCACTCACTCAATCAGTCACTCACTGACTATTTCAATCAAACAGTAAATCTGTCATTCACTCACTTATTCACTAACTAATTTACTCATTCACTCACTCACTCACTCGTTTACTTACTCACTCGCTCACTTACTTCTCTTTCACTCGCTCATTCACTCGTTTACTCACTCACTCGCTCACTTACTTCTCTTTCACTCACTCACTCACTCACTCACTCACTCACTTACTTCTCTTTCACTCACTCACTCACTCACTCACTCTCTCACTCACTCACTCACTCACTCACTTACTCACTCACTCACTCACTCACTCATTCACTCACTCACTCACTCACTAACTCACTCACTCACTCACTCACTCACCCACTCACTCCCTCATCACTCATGCACTCACTCACTCACTCACTCACTCATACACTCCCTCATTCACTCATGCACTCACGGCTTGTCAATTATGCTTTTACATATGTCCTGTTTCATCTGGACTAGCATCACTGGACAGATGCAGTAGTTATAGTAACTCTCCCGACAGAAGTAAGACAGATTGCAGCGTCACTCACAAAATCTTCAAGACGTTCACAAATGTTTAGTTGACTGAAATTGAGTTTTTCGTTCATATTTCCAACCAGCACCTCCTGGTCTGCAGAAGATTCGATTTTTTCGGTTAGGAGCGTTAGGCGTTAGGTAAAAACTCACAAAGCTTTGGGAATAATGGCGCGTTTTCAAATCCAATCTCCTGATAAATTGTGAATGCTCACTGATAATCCACTTGATCGTCACTCTTGACAACAGACTATAATTGATGGAGAACATGAACAAACGACTAAAATGCGGTTACTTTCTGTTCTTTTGCAGTCCGTCGAGAGGATGTACGCACTCATTCCGTCACTCACTCACTCGCTCACTCACTCACTCAGTTACGGTTTCACTTACTCACTCAATCTTTCACCCACTCACTTACTCACTAACTCACTCACTTCTTCTTTGAACTTACTCACTAAACTTCACTTATTCACAAACTCATGCATTCAATCAATCACTCACTCACTTACTCGCTCACTCACTGCTTTTAACTTACTCACTGAACCTCACTTACTTACAAACTCACTCACTCATTCACTCACTCACTCAGTCACTCACTAACTACTGCAGTCACTCACTCGCTCATTCACTCACTCACTCACGCACGCACTCACTCACTCACCCACTCACTCACTGTATCATCCGATGCCTGCTTCGACCTGGTGTTCTGAGACTGATAACTTCCTGTTCCCTCGAGGCTCCTTCACTAGCGGATGAGAAGGGATGGGAAAACTTATTATCCCGTCTTTGGTGGCTCTGAACAGTGGAAGTACATATGTGGGTAAACTAATGGTCGGAAAACAGCCCGTTTCTACTTTCGTTAGAAGAATTTTACTTTCTTTAGGAAGTTACTAGCTGGATGTTATCTAACCCAACTCGGCTACGTGTTTACTCGGATTCCATGCACATTGTTAATTGAGCTGAACTTCCTGTTCTCCATGGCGTTTGGAGATACACCAGTCAGTAAGGTTTCCCAAAGACAGATACTTTTCACAGGTGTTGGGGAAAAATTTTAAAATCTCCCACATTGTTCTAGCATTCTCAATTGATTATTAGACTGAATCTGAATGCGCGCGATTTTTTGGGATTATATGATTTCACTGGACACTTGAGTATATAGTCTCTTGGAAAATTTGATTTTCCGTAGGAAATGTGTGTATACGATGTTTTCTAAAAAGTTTGTAACAGTATGTAATGTATGTAACATTCCTACGTGCAACAATGAAGCCTATTAACTGCAGCGCTTCAGTTTATCAGGATAAGTCTTACGGTAGTTTATAATCATGGCAACAACATGACCTGCTCTCATACAATAATCAGAAACCAATGATGGTATGTAAATAAGTACATATGTTATTGTTGTTGTTGATGTTGTTGTTGTTGTTGTTGTTAAAGTTGTTGTTGTTGTTAAAGTTGTTTTTGTTGTTGTTGTTGTTGTTGTTGTTGTTGTTGTTGTTGTTGTTGTTGTTGTTGTTGTTGTTGTTGTTGTTGCTGCTGTGGTTGTGGTTGTTGATGTTGTTGTTGTTGTTGTTGTTGTTGTTGTTGTTGTTGTTTATATGGTTGTTGTTGTTGTTGTTGTTGTTGTTGTTGCTGTTGTTGCTGTTGTTGTTGTTGTTGTTGTTGTTGTTGTTGTTGTTGTGTTTGTTGTTGTTGTTGTTGTTGTTGTTGTTGTTGTTGTCGTTGTCTATATTAGATTGGTCACACGGTATTGTTAGTCCGAATCACTGGGGACTTGCTTAGTTAACCGAAGTTGTTGTTGTTAGTTGTCCTTGCCGTACTGTCTTCAATATTCCCCAGTCAATTGTATGGACGCCTAACGTATTGAAACGAAAAGAAACATTTTTACAAAGAAAATAGGTTTGGTGCGTTCTCAAATTTGAACTCCTAATTTATTGAGAATGCTATTATAGGTTGGTCAGGGTATCTTGTTATTAAAAATTAGTTTTGTGGGCCGGTTACGCACGCACGTACATATGCAGTGAATTGAGCCCTATTTTTGCATGTTTCCCAAGAGGTATGTGAAAAAAAAGAATTTAACCCTCAAAATTTTGAAAGAGCGTCAAAAACAGATTTGAATTCAAAGCAGGCGCCAAAACGTTTTTGGCTAACCAGAAACCCTGGATAGGCTATAGGTATTAAACCTGTCTGAGTATTTCGGTCTCAAGAAAAAATAACGCACGTAAGCGCACTGGCGGACGAACCAAACCTCCAAAGGGAGAATAATTTCTTTGAAGAGGGGGAATCAGCAGTTTTCGGTCATTTCAACTACACTTTAGGATAAAAACGCTACTTTTGGAAACCACCAAAGAGGGGGAATTATACTTTTCTCTCCCCTTTTCGTCCGCTAATGAACTTCTCTGAGTATTTCGTCTCAAAGAAATAACGCACGTACATGTAAGTAGGCGCACTGGCGGAAGAGTCAAACTTTTAAAGGGAGGGGAATCTTTCCCCAGAGGGGGGAATCCGCAGAAATTAGACTATTTTACCTACACCTTGAGGAACGAATTGTACTTTTTGAAACCAGCAAAGAGGGGAAACTAGACTTTTCTCTCCCCGCTATTGCATGTAGGCGCACAAGGAAAACATATAATCATTGTCAACCTCAGTTTTAGCTTGCGTCACATGACATGAGCTTTTATTCTAGATCTAGATTGGTTCCTAATCTATGCAATATAGGCATGCGACTGAGTGAGTTGACGTAAATGTCCGTATAGCAGACTCAATTTATCATGGGAATCAAACTTTTTAAGTGAATTCCACTTTTCTGAACTTATAAAGTTTTCAAGGTCAAATACGTAAAATTTCAAACACCACACCTTAAACAGTTATCTTATACACAGGTTTCCCAAAAAGTGTTTTATGTTGTATGTAGCATTACTCCATGACCCCCCCCCCCTTGCAATGTTCTTCATCCACTCAAGATTGCTACGATTATTAACTTTCACTACTTTTATTACTACTGTACGTCTTCTATAAGCCGATTGAATGTCGTACATACATGTACAGGGTGTCCCACTTAAAAGTCCGGTTTTGTTTTTGGTCTAACTTTTGCAAAGTTCAACGGAATTCAAATTTTTCTGCGTCATTCGAAAGACAATTCTTGAAAATTTTGTTTGCTGCAAACGAAACTGAATTCGGAAATTTCTTTCCTTATTAATGCAAGTTATACGAAAGCACCCCGTTTTAGCGAAAAATGAGGTTTTTTCCTCTACTTTTTCTTAATATTTGATATATTAAATAAACTTATAATGTCTTTCTGCATGTCAGACTATTCATATTCGGTAAGAAGATCAAAAATAATCATTTAATATTTTTATAAAACTTAATAAACTCTTTTCAAACCAAATGAAAGCACTTTTTGACTGTTTGCACCAAGATTCAGCAATTTTGCGCAAATGCAAGAAATATCGAAAAATATTAGCGAACAACAATAATTCATATTCTTCGGTTTACAATCAGAAGAAAAGAAGCAGATAAAATTGGATTTGAAAACATTTCAAGCTAAAAGATGAATTTTAATTTTTGGGAAAAACTGATTTTTTTTCAATGTCAAAAATTGGTGTCTTCGTAAAAATAACGTTACTGCCGAAAAAAATTTCCAAATTCAATTTTGTTTTCAACAAACGAAAATTTCAAGAATGAACTTACGAATGATTCTTAAATTTTTGAAATCCATTGACCACTGCACAAGTTATGCCAAAAACAAAACCGGACTTTTAAGTGGGACACCCTGTACATATAAAAGGATGTCTGGCCAAAATCGAAAGCGGCCAATAAAGATTACGTTAACTATTGTGAAGAGTAGGACCATCGTACATATTTTATACTATGCTATAGTATATAGTATTCGTAAAGGTAATAGTTTCTAAAGTCAATGATGAGCTTCTGTAAAGAGAAATTCGCTTGAACAGATTTCTATGCAACAAATTTATAGCGACACTTGCTTCAGCAAGATAATTTTTTTGATTTTTGTGATTGCATCCCTCTGTATTGAACTGTATGGCCACTGGCGGACGAGCCAAACCTCCAAAGGGAGGAGAAACTTTTATAAGGGGAGGGGTTAGCAGAAATTAGGTCTTTTGACCTACACTTTTCAAGGAACAAATCTACATTTTGCAACCGCCCAATAGGGAGGAAATCCACTTTTCCCTCTTCTTCTTGTCCGTTAGGGACTTGGGCCAGTATTTTGTGCATTGAAGAAGTTATCTAAAAAAACGGCGCACAGAAATCTTTGTACAATTTCACTTCAGAAAAAAAGTTGTGATTATCTTTTTGTTTATCAAATTATATGTTTGGTGGCAAATAACCGGTTGAGAATTTTGACTTCGGCCGGACGCTACTCACAAACACCGCCGGTTTGTTTGACCAGCTGAACTTAATCCCATTGTACTATAGTTGATCTACGTCGGTCAGTCAAACTGCTAGTCAGTCAGTCAGTCAGTCAGTCAGTCAGTCAGTCAGGCAGTCAGTCAGTCAGTCAGTCAGTCAGTCAGTCGGTAAGTCAGTCAGTAAGTCAGACAGTCAGTCATTTAGTCAGATAGTCAGTCCGTCAGGCTATCACTCAGTCAGTCAGTCAGGTAGTCAGTTAGTCAGTCAGTCAGTCAATCAATCAGTCAGTCAGTCAGTCAGTCCGTTAGTCAGTCAGTCAGTGAGTCAGACAGTCAGTCAGTAAGTCAATCAGTCAGTCAGCAAATCAGTCATTTATTTTTTAAGCGAGAAGTCATAGGCTAACTGAAGTTTACTTCAGATTGTAGTTAGGATACATAGGTTATGTATGCCTGTAATTGCCAGTAATACAGTAAGTTAGTCAGTGAGTCAGTCTGTCATTCAGTAAGTCAGTCAGTCAGTCAGACTGTGATTCAAAGTTGTAGAAGTACGTTCGCCAAAGAGTACAAATCTGATTAACATGAGAATGGCGTGAGTGACTCGATAGGGTTCGGTCATACAGTCAGTCAGTCAGTCAGTCAGTCAGTCAGTCAGTCAGTCAGTCAGTCAGTCAGTCAGTCAGTCATTCAGTCAATCAGTCAGTAAGTTTTTAACCTCTTAAC